>CM061069.1:13158129-13533129 GCA_030762895.1 Sophora flavescens | reverse complement strand
CCGTGATAAAAACTAATATGCCTCCTAAACTAAAAGATCCAGGAAGTTTCTCTATTGCTTGCTCAATTGGAGAATTAAAAATAGACCAAGCCTTATGTGACTTAGGGGCTAGTGCGAGTTTGATGCCGCTTACTATCTTTGAGAGGTTAGAACCAAGGAATTGAGTCCATCCAAGTCCTCTTTACAATTTGCAGATGGATCAACTAAAACTCCTCTAGGCATACTAGAGAATGTTCCCATAAAGGTAGGGAAATTTTTCATTCCTACCGATTTCATGGTGTTGGACATGAACGGGAATTCTAAATTCCCTATCATTCTTGGAAGGCCATTCTTGGCCACAGCTGGAGCGATAGTAGATGTAAAAAATGGTAAGCTCTCCTTGAATGTAGAGGAAGGTAGGGTGGATTTTGATTTGACTAACTCATATAACAACCCTCCTTTTGAGAGTCATGTGTACAGGATTGAGATAATGCCCCCAAAGATGAAGGAAGAGCTTAACATGGAAGTAACTCCAAAGCTTTGCATGACAAATGATGCACCAAATAAAGATGAACCAGGAGTTGCTCAACATGTGGAGTTAAAACTTCCCCCCGGAAGGAAGTAAGGCCATGAAACTCAGTGAAAAGAGCAAAGCGAAAGCACAATTGGCCATACGAACAAAACAGGCTCTTTGAAGGACTTCCATGGAAGAGAGGTGTTCTTGCACATCCAAGCCCAGCTGATTCCGGTTGATCCAAGGGAGTATGGTCAAGCTTAAGATCGTAAAGCGCTTCTTGGGAGGCAACCCAAGTTTTCTTTCCCTTTTTGGTATTGTAATGAACAATTAGGTGTGTATTTACATATGTTAAAGTTGTTGTGTTTTTAAATTTGCAGAAGTTATGTGGTAATTAAATAAGTTTTAATTTTTACATACTTTTCACGATAAGCGTGCGGTTAAGAATTGATTTAATAAGGTAATTAATCTAATGACACAAAGTGGCACAACGGGGTGTCCACTATCGACATCGTCACAAACAACACTACTCGAGCTACTACAAAATTATCTATCGAACTAAGCCCTTTCCTTTTCCAAGAGAAAAGTCATAGCCTACAGACCAACGACAGTCATGTATATCTCAAGAAAAGAAAGATCAGGCATGACAGAAACACAACACCTTCGTCTTGGACAATCTCAAAGTTCGAAGACGTCCACTAGAAACTCCACCATATTATCCACATGCTCGAACCTCAACCTCTATGATGAATCAGTCGAGCGACATCTTGACATCTCAGGCTTCTCAAAAGAACACAGAAGGCACATAGCCAGCCGACATAGGCAATATAAAATAAGTGGTGAGATTCCCAAACATCACAGCATATGACAGATATGAAAATAGCACGACACCACATAGCATACATTCATATATAGGTAAACATATTTCTCAGTCAAACAGTCAAGTATATACAAGGAACAAATAACACGTGCACATATAGTCAACGGTACACAAATCAGTGTGACCATAATCTCATCAAGCATGACTGGACACTGTTAGCTCATATAGACTCGAGAACAGGGGTAACTGATTGAAACTGCATAGTCCCATAGCTACACAGCCTCAAGGAAGATTTGACCCTAACTCCGGATTTAAGAGAACGTTCGGAGGGAGTGATTAGAGCACATGTTTCACAACCGCCAATATTAGGCATCTTGTGCGTTCGATAGTAACAGTCACATAGTGGTACTATAACTGATTGTGAAACACTCTCGATAACCTTGACCAGCTAGCATCTAGTCGTTGATGTCAGTGTATTGCATGGAATGCCACGACCAAGAAGAATCACCAACTGGCCATTTGTGACCCTCCTACCCTGAACACCCCCAAGACCATTTAAGATCGTCACTAGCACGTCCTCATGCTCACATGCATGTCGGCTCAACTTCTTAGGCACAAAGGCCTTACAGGACATAGTATCATCTATGTGTTTAGGCAATAATGTCGTTAATGGCGTGTGCGTTCATATTTATCCGTCGGATAAATTTCGGGGTTCGTTACGGAAACCAAAAGCCATTCTAGAGGCAAAGCAGACAGTACCAACCTCTTAGGAATCACCCCTCGTTGGACTATCCATGTTTCAACGCTTTAGTACATTATGAAGGTTGGTCATTCGTCACCATCTCAATTATGCTTCTTTAAGTCCATTCTCGAATAGGATTACTTGTCGAGTAAGCAACCTCAAAATACTCTTTGTCATTAAGTATTATGGATGTAAGGATGAGTGAATCGTCCTTACTTTATGACATATGATGTTGCTCCACCTAGAGTCATAATCATTAAGTCTTTGTCTTCACTAAGCCATCATCGACTTAGGTTTTTCATTTAACTTGAAATACTAGTCATAATGACTAAAATCCTTTTGGTTCAAAATCAACACTCATTGGTTAAAACCAAACCATTAGGAAATAAGATCGACAAATAGATATATTGATACCGAATCTTTCAAAACAATATTTCAAATCCCGTAAAATTATTGAAAGGCAATTTTCCCCCTTTTTACTTGATTTAGGGTCGAAACCCGTAAACTTTCAAAATAAGCCTCCTTTACTCAAATCATCAATTATCTAGGCTCTAATACTCATTTCAAAGTATTAAAATACCAAATTAAGGTCTTGAATAACATTTCACTCAAAAGTCTTAAAACTTGACCGAAAGCTGCTAATTGATTTCTACATAAGTTCTGGGAAGAGAAAGCCAGATAATATAATCATATTTAAGGATGGTGCAAGTGAATCACAATTTAATCAAGTTTTGAATTAAGAAATTGATAAAATCATTAAGGCCTGTAAATTTCTTGATGAGAACTGGGACCCCTGGTTCTTGGTCATTGTTGCTCAGAAGAAACTAAACAATTTTCAATGTCATTGTTGAAATCAATGGAACACTTTAAGATGGTTTTAAACATTATAACAATAGTGTTAGAAAACAACACTTATTTCTTATGTTTCTAAAGTGTCATTTTGGTAATTCAAAATATGACGTACGATTAAAATAGTTGTCAATCCATTTCTAAAACCTTAATCAAAATCAAAGTTGTGAAATAATTGTCCAAAACTAAATCATTTTTCCTTTATGGATTTAACATTCATCTTCTCTCTTAAGGATATTAAAGTCGCTTAAATTTCAAGGATTGGAGTTAAACTCCCATTTCCATTCACATTTGGCCAAAAGCCAATTACAACCAAAGTGAAGGTTACACTTCACTAAATAATCTCACAATTACACATACGCATCAATATACCAAGTTATATCGAATAATCACAATAATCAAGTAATTTGCAATAACCAAGTATTAAATCCTCACTTTGATCTAATGATCAAAGTGATGGTTTTCAACATGTCAGAAATCATTTTCCAACCAAGCAATCACACCAATAAACATAAATCAAACAACAATTAACCACTACAATCATGTCCTCATTAGGGACTAATTAAACATAGTGGAAAATACTTAACTTAGGATTTTCTGACAACTAGATAAATGAAGCCTTCTTCACATCCACCAATATGGTGTGATGTGATTCACTCCCCCCCTTACCTCTTGTAGACAAGAGAGGATCATTTCCTTTATGCTCCAACAGTAGTTTCCTTCAGAGTGAAGCTACACAAAGCTAAGCTCCAACTCGACGTTCCAGTTTTCTCTAAACAGCTCCTGTCAACTCCCAAAAAATATAAAACCTGCTTCCTCAAGCAAACACAACCACTTTAACATCCCAGAGAGGGAGTCCAAGCAATTTCAACAACCAGACAATTCAAACAATTTGCTACTCATCATCAAACCCTCACTCTAAGTTGTTTTAAATACTTAATTTCACAAAATAGAACCAATTTCAATAAAATTCAGATTTGGGAAAATAAGACTCATCATCAAAATTGGGGGAAATGAGCTTTGATCATAGGAACATAAAATTAACCTTAGAAATTGTTAATTAACAGTCTTAATTTCATAAAGACATAATTAATTTCATAATTATAAACTAATTTCAAGAGAAACAAATTTGGGGCTTTAGGGTTCATAACATAATTTGGGGAAAACTCATTATAATCAAAGAACAATGAAATTAATTTAGGGAAATGCTAATTTATAGTCCTAATTACACATACAAGGTTCAATTTTAAGATAAAACTCTGAATTCAAAAGACTAGGGTTAGGGTTTCAAAATCAATTTGGGGATTTTCTTGAATCCGAGCAAAATAGAGTGTTTTCACTCACCTAAGGAAGAAGAGAAGAGGTGTTGCGACAGCCAAAGAGGTGTTGCGACGGCCAAATAGAGGGGCGGCGACGGCGGCGTCACAACGGCGACGGCACGGCGGTTACAGCAACCAGACGCAAAAACCAAACGGACCAGGACAAGCGTGGCGGCGAGTGCGGTGCGTGGTCGTCCTCTCCCTACTGCACAGTGGTTTGACTCCCCCGGTGGAGCTCGCGATGGCTGACGGAGGAGAAACTCGTCAGGATAGATCGCGTGAGATGCGAGCTTGATAGGCGCGGTTGTCTTCTTGCTCCAAGTGGCGACGGACGGTGGTTATGGAGGGCTGGACGGCGGCGTTTCCTTGGAGAGAAGGAGGACAAACCTTGGCTTAGGGTATGTTTGGATTGGTGGAACATGATGGAATGAAATGCAATGGAATGGAGTTATGTTCCATTGTTTGGATTCACTAATTTATAATGGAATGGTATGGTACATGATGGAATGCATTCCATCCAATCCCTCACTTTTTGTTCCCTCCCAAATTGGGGGGGGGGGGGGGGGGGGTATGGGATGGAGAGTATATTTTATTCTTATATTTATTAAATTATATTTTTACCCATTAAACCCAAACCCACGTTAAGTTCCGTTCCGCTCCATTTCATTAAGTTCCGTTCTATTCCATTCCACTATCTTTCATCAATCGAAACATACCCTTAGAGGGAGAAGGAAAGGAACGTGTATGTGGTCGGGAAAAGAAAAAAGAAGACAACGAAAGGTAAATAAAGAAAGAAAAATATAGAAAGAAAGAAAAAAAAAGAAAAAAGAAAGAAAGAGAGGTGACGTGAATCAATTAGCACAAGAGAAATAAAAAGCAAAATTCTCTTTATTTTTGGTGTGAATCAAATTTTGAGGGATTAAAATTGAGTCTAGAAAAATAAGAGATTTTTGACTCTTAGATCTAAAAATAATTAGTGACAAATATATAATTTCAAAATTCAAATTAGAGTAAAGACTAATGGGTGAATTTATCAATCAATAAAAACAGTGATCTCAGATTAATCCCCAGTTAACACTAAACTAATTTATTTTCAAATCTAAAATTAAATAGAGTAACATCTGAAAATAAACTCCTTTGAATCATATAATTTAAAAAAAAAATTAAACAAATAATAATTGTGACAATAGCATAATATTATTGTCCTTCAAGCGTGTATGCACCGCAGTATAACAGTGTTAATGCACCCACTAAAATATTTTAAACGAGTAAATAAAATTACTCAAACTAAACAACATCAAAATAACCAAAAATAAACATTCAGATAATTAATTATTTCAATAAAATAATTAAACATATATGTGAAAACTGGGATGTTACAGTTCTGATGAACCCAAACATTAAGTGTTTGATTTTACATTGAACCATTTGAATATTGCTAATGGTCTACTTAAGATGTGCAGAACAAGATCTTTATCTTAAACAGATCTAGTCAACAACAGATAAAGAAAGAATCAAATAGCAGCATTCAAACATCTGTAGAACAATGCGTCTGCAACATGACTCACTGAAATATCAGTTTATGTCAGACTCATCAAAGATGAAGAAGATCAACAAGTAGCTGTATCAAAGAAGACCATCAAGGATTGTCATCATTACTAAGGCAAAAAGTTAAAGCAAATGAATCATCCCCAACAAGAAAATGCTGAAGCAACCTACTTTAGTTCAGACCACCTGAATCATGCGTCTGAAGTATGACTCGAAGTTATATTTCATGTCGGAGACTCAATAGTCAAAAGGAGCTGTGACTACAGCACTTAAGCTCAATGGTCGTAGAACTCATTCAGAACCTCTACCTCAACATCAATGGAAGACCAAGAAGTGAATTATCAAGCTTATGCAACTGGAAGCAAGAAAGAACTCTTTAAATCAGTTTGCCAAAGAAAGAAAGGAAGCTTGCAAGCTATGCTATGTCAAGAGAGTTACAACAATTCAACTCCTATGTCACTAAACTCTCAAAGGCTATCCACAACATCGTCTGAAGGAAGTTGAAAGAAGATTTATATCAATATTACAGACCAAAGCCTAATCAAGGATTATTTCAACATGCATCTGAAGTTCTGATAGTATCTTCATTATGTCAGACCAAGTTATCAAGATCCATCTGGTATCAATCATCTAAAACTTCAGATGAAGTACATTCAGTCCAAGTCTATGAATACTTGACCAAGGAAAGCTAATTGAAGAAAAGCGCTCCAAATTTGAAAGGAAATTCATTTTGAATTTCTGGAATAGTTTTTGAATTGAAGATTTGATTAAACTTGGAATAAGTTTAATTAAATATATTCTCCTGTCTCTAATCGAGAATTGAAAAAGGAAGAAAAGACAAAAGGAGATTAACAACAGGAAAAGACTTACCTTATGTAAGCAAAGGAAAAGTAACTTTATCTGAGCTTTTCTAAGCGTTGCACAAATAAGGAAAGATCGCTTCCCAAGACCATAAAAGCTTATCTGCTCTACGCAGAAAGCATTAGGGAATCTCCAACGTTCTTCAAGGCATTTATTGTCAAGTCAGAACGACTATTTTACGAAGAACAAGATTAAAGAACTTCAACTTTTCTCAACGGATCTTTCACGGCCGAGTATAAATAGAGGAAGTTGAAGACTGAAGAAATAGAGACATATACACTCGCTTATACAGAGAAAGAAAAACAAAAAGTGATATAGCAAAAATCAATCTAAAGATTTCATTTGATATCATATGAGATCAATTCTCACAAAAAGCTGAAAGCTCTTGTTTCTCTAAAACATCTTCTTCACTCTCTGAAATATTCTATTGAAGAAGAATCTCTGCAACTCGCCAAGCTTCAAATTCACATTCACTCTCTATAGTGTTTATTTGGTTGAATTGCTATGTATCCTTGAAGCTGCTGCTTCATTGCAACTTCTACCATTCGTAGAGCCTGTAGAGGCTTGAAGAAAGAATACTTGTTTGAGCCTGAAGAGGCTATGTATGCAAATAATACTTGTGGTTGAGCCTGGAGAGGCTAGGTGTGCAAATAATACTCGTCTGTAACCTTGATCAGTTATAGTGGAAAAACTTGGTTAACTCAAGGACTGGACGTAGCCCCAAGGTTGAGGGTGAACCAGGATAAAATCTGAGTATACTATTTCCCTATCCTTACTTATTTACTCAATTTAATTGTCTTCCTGTTTAACTAACTTGGGTGTGTGTGAAATAGTTGCAACTTAGTATCTCTAAAGCGTCTTATCTGATCTGAATTTGTTTTGAGCCTTTAAACTCTGATTTTCGAAAACACTATTCAACCCTCCCTTCTAGTATTGTTTTGTGCCATTTCATGTCTTGGGAGCGATGAAATACATGATGAGTGTGAAGAAAACAACAAATGAGTGAGGATGAGTACTTTTATACGGTGTTGAACATCATTTTTGTGTCCAAATATCATTTACTTTTTTTTAATTAGGTTTCCTTTAATAAATTACTACACAAAGTTTTTTCTTAACCCAATTATTACACAAAGTTAATACACATCATATAATATTACAATATAAAATCTACCTCAATAGTAATTACACATGTGGCATGATGGCAGGAGCTTAAAGATAATTTCACACAACCATGTCATCACTTAACAGCCAAACCCAACAGCAAGGACCAAAATCGTAAGGGAACATTTAGTCCTGACTAAATATATCTAAAAAAATTATATGAACTAAAAAGCCAAAAATGGGACTAAAAATATATTTAATTCTAATAATTAATAAAACTAAAAATAATATAATAGTAATATAATAATAATAATAATAACAAATAATAATAATATAATAGTAATAAAAGAAAAACCTCTTTTTCTCCATCATTTCCAAGCTTCACTCTCCCACTCGTCCACTCCACGGTCCTCTACTCTACTCGAGATTTCAGCTTGAACCACTATATAGAAGAAATGCTGAGAGCCCTACTTCTCAAACGCTCTATTCCTCTTCAACAACACCATTTTTTCACTCATTCACATTCCCACCCCCTCCGAACCCTAACCTCCGCCAACCCTTCCAACCACCTCCGCCGATTTTCCTCTTTCCCAGAACCCACCGCCGATGCCGAAACCCGTAAGTACCTGGGCTACGCTGCCCTCCTCGTCTTCTGCGGCGCCGCCACCTACTACTCCTTCCCCTTGCCGGAAAACGCCAAGCACAAGAAGGCCCAGATCTTCCGCTACGCTCCCTTGCCGGAGGACCTCCACACCGTCTCCAACTGGAGCGGGACCCACGAAGTCCAGACCCGCCACTTCCACCAGCCCGAGAACCTGGAACAGCTGGAGAGCCTGGTGAGGGAGGCCCACGAGAAGAAGACCCGGATACGGCCCGTCGGGTCGGGCCTGTCGCCCAATGGGATCGGGCTTTCGAGGATTGGCATGGTGAACTTGGCCTTGATGGATAAGGTTTTGGAAGTTGATAAGCAGAAGAAGACTGTGAGGGTGCAGGCTGGGATTAGGGTGCAGCAGCTTGTGGATGGGATAAAGGACCATGGGCTTACACTGCAGAATTTTGCATCCATTAGGGAGCAGCAAATTGGTGGAATCATTCAGGTTTTTAACTTTTCTTTTTCTTTTTATAACGTTTCATGAGTTGGTTATGGTTTGAGTTTGATTAATTGATTTTATTTGATTCATTCTCTGAATTTCAAATGGGTATAGGTTCATATCATTTCATGGTGATTGTGGATCACTATAGGTTCATATGATTTAAATGGGTACATGGAATTATTCAGTAGCTTTTGACGCATGAACTGTACGAAATGAGATGTTCCCTTCTATTCTCTTTGGGTCTACCCATTTTAGTGGAACCACTTTTTAACTTCGCTACCTTAGAGTCATTGTTCACCAGCTGACAATATTCAAGTGTTTAAATATCAAGGAAATTTTGTACATTTTGTTTGTCAAGCATTTGTTTGAGTATGAGAGTATGAGTTATTTGGTCTTTTGACCGGGTATCCCGACAAATGAAGCTGTTAGACTAACCCTCGGGCCAGGGGTGGTGGTTAGGTAAAGCCCTCCCTACAATGATGACTCCAGGATTCAAACTCGTGGCCGCTGCAGGTAAACTTCGCCTCGGGTACAGTCTACTGTTATTATGACTAATCACTTTTGGGTGTTTAAGTTTTAGAATTGTGTTTCATTGACTGGCTAGTGGCTACTAAGTAAATCACACTGAATTCTTACATGTTAATAGGTTAGGCAAAGCGACTCATTTGGAATATCAATTGAAAAGGAAATCAGGATTTTCTGCCTTCTATCACGGTTTTCCTGCACTTGATTTAGTTTAGTGAACTAAATTCTATCCCTTTCAATCATCACTAATATCAACTATAACTCTTTGCAAACTTTTTAGGTTGGTGCACATGGCACTGGTGCTAGATTGCCTCCTATTGATGAACAGGTGATTGCCATGAAACTGGTCACTCCTGCCAAAGGGACAATAGAGATCTCAAAAGAGAAAGATCCTGAGCTGTTTTATCTTGCTCGTTGTGGTCTTGGGGGACTTGGAGTTGTGGCTGAAGTCACCCTTCAGTGTGTTGATCGACAGGAGCTTGTGGAGCACACAGCTGTCTCAACCTTTAATGAGATAAAGAAAAATCACAAGTAATTGCTTGAGGTTTATTTTTTATTTTTTAATTTCTTTTAGGGGGGTAAACCAATCAATTAGAAAATATATTGAACACCATGACCTCATTAATCTTCACGCCATTATGTGTAACATGGAACTAAGATCCTGAACTTGTTAAGTTTACTCCAAGCTGCTATAATAATAATAAAAGATAAATAAAATAATAATAATAATGATAAAAGAGTGACTTAGAGCATCTTTATTCCGGTACCCTATTTTGGAGTTCTTAAATGGGTTCCACCATTACACACCGCCCATTTTTACTTTTTATGACTTAAGCACCTTATCTCCAATTCAGCAACTTCTAAAAAGTTCTTAAATGGACCCCACCAGTGACCCTACATCCGTACATTTCATCAATAATTTATTTATTACATCATAATGATATATCAAATAATAAAATTATAAAAACGAAGCTATTGTCCTTACATTTTTCCACAAGCATCAATGCTTGTGGAAGCACCCCTCAAATATGAGGTGCTTGAGAACCTTCTCCAATGGTGTACTAGACATAAGCGTCGGTGCTTATCCTTTTAAGCACCCCACGTTTTGTACCGATAAAGATGGTCTTAGTGCACAAGGCTCCCACCTCTGTGGGGTTTGAGTAGGTTAGATAGATGTATGAAACCTTAACCCCATAAGTGGAGAGCCCAATTAGAACCTGTGACCACCAAGTCCCAGCTGATATAATAAGCCAACGAAAATAATGTTTCATACACATATGTAAATATACTAATAATTTTATTTAACTTTTAGAATATTACATTTTTTATATGAAAGTTTATGACCCTTTTTGTGATCATCATCATCATCATCGTCATTATTATTATTTTATATTAGATATAAGCATGCTTTGCAAAAGGACCGAGTGCATTTTTAGAATCCTTTTATGGCTTTAGGTTTATCCTCCTGCCTGTAGTTTTCTGCTACCAAGTTAGTTACGATGATCTACTTTAGGATTTCAGGTTATATAATGATTCAGATCTTCTTTTATACATTGAATTTGGTAAAACAAAAGAAACAAGAACCTATGATGCATGTGACTAACATATCAACAGAATAAGTTTTATGTATTAAATTGGACTTCAAAGTTACTTTTCAAGTTGAATTATGTATATGATTTGAGAAAAGCAGGAAGCATGAAGGGTGTTCAGGATGGAGACAGTTAGACATGGTACTTCGAAATTCAGTGCAATTATCAAATATGATAATATATCGAGTGAATGTCCATTTTGGTCCTCTAAAGATATACACATTACATTAGCCCCCATTTTTGTGTATATCAAATTGGTCTGCCAAAGATATATGTAACATCAAATTGGTCCTTGAAGGAGGAAACTGTTTGCATTAATTATCATTGAATGATCAATTTGATGTCACTGATAAATGGGGGGACCTGTATGATTTTGTGAATATCTTTGGAGGACCAAAATATGTGTTTAATATGATCCTTAATATCTTGGTAATATTTTACTCTCACGCACGTGTATGCTCCACGTACCTTTTTATTTCTGCTCCATGAATGTGCCTGTATCTTCTCTTTGGGTTGCCTTTGGCCTAGGTGATTAGGGATCTGCCTCCAAAGATTTAGATTACCCTTTTCTATCTTATGCAGGAAATTGCTATCTGAGAATAAGCATGTCAAGTACCTTCATATCCCTTATACCGACTCTGTGGTGGTTGTGAGGTGCAATCCTGTTTCAAAGTGGAAAGGTCCTCCCAAATTCAAACCGAAATATACTAAAGATGAAGCCATACAACATGTGCGCGACCTTTATAGGGAGTCTCTCCAGGAATATGGGTACGGTTACGCCTACTCTGTTGATTGTATGATTTTTCAATTTATTTTGATATGGAAGTACCAAAGTAGCCTTGATATTAGAGAAGAGTATTGCTATGAATACTTTTCAACCAAATCACGGCTAGCAGAAGCTGCGGCTTTCTCTCCTCTTTTCTGCAATTGGTTACACGTATTTGTCTGTCTTCTTTTCACTGCTTTCCTATATTTTTATTTTTTTTGTCTTTGGTGGCATTTTCATATGATTTAAACATATATCAAGAAATTGATGGCTGTCGTGATTTAAACATTTACCTTGGCTGTCAAAATCCTACTAGTTTCATGTAAATTAGTGGGCATGGACTGGTAAATGTTATGTATTTTTCTTATTGATCTGAGAGTTGTTCATACACACATTAATTGATACTCTGAACATTTTTAATCTCAAGTTGATTTTCTTCTTCTTATACCACGGTTTACATTGGTTTCTCTGTTAGCAGCTTGCTGCCAATGACTCTCATTCTCATTTATATCTTTAGTTTATTGTTCTATTATTTTACCGTGGCCATGTTGTGGACTTTTCTGTTTAAGTCATTAGTCACATGAGTTTCTACTCTTCTTTACAGAGCAGAAGGTTTTAGGGGTAAATCATCAGACAATGGTGAACAAAATATAAATGAACTTTCTTTCACAGAGTTAAGAGATAAGCTAATTGCCCTAGATCCTCTAAATAAAAAGCACATCATCAAGATCAACCAAGCTGAGTCTGAGTTCTGGAAGAAGTCAGAAGGCTATAGAGTTGGATGGAGTGATGAAATATTGGGCTTTGATTGTGGGGGCCAACAGTGGGTATCAGAGACATGCTTCCCTGCTGGAAAACTATCTAACCCAAGCAAGAAAGACCTTGATTACATTGAAGAGCTGAAGCAACTCATAGAGAAGGAAGAGATACCCGCACCTGCTCCAATTGAGCAGCGATGGACGGCTAGCAGTAGGAGCCCCTTGAGTCCTGCTTCAAGCCCATCTGAGGATGATATATTTTCTTGGGTAATATATTCCTATCCTGGATAACTGAAATGGTTGCCAACAGTATGGATCTAGTTCTGAATTCTTATCTTTGCCAGGAAGGTTGAGCTGGTATTACATGGTTGTACAAATTGAGTTTAGTACTACGTCTTGTGCTACTCTGTTACTGCATTTGATGTCTCTTATCACATATGAATTTTATTGGTACATGTTCAAGCTTACATATTAACAAATTTTCTTTATGTTTGCACTGGCTAGTTAACAATTGTTGAAATGCTTGAGCTTGCTATTATTTTTCTAATAAATTTGTTTGAATTGAAACGCATATTTCGTTTTAGACATGGGCTGATATTATGATGAAGCCTTAGTGCGTGATTAAATGACTTTCTTGTGTAAAGAAACTTTATATTTAAATTTTTCTTTTGTTTTTTTTGTTTGGGGGGGGGGGGGGGGGGGTTAAAAATTTGTGGAGCTTGTAGAGTAAGACGAAATGCCTTTTTGTTAAAAGCTAAAACTTTAGCTTCTTCAGATGTGGCATTTTTGTTGAAAGATAGTAACTTACTGGAAAATATTTATCCAAATAGGCATGAAATCCACTACTTGGCTGTATTTTTAGTCAAATGCTTGTTGCATTCTCTTTCATTACCTATAACTACAAGTTTGAAATCAATTGAAAATAATAACCCTTGGCTTCTATGAATTTTAACATTTTGATGCTATAATGTTTTTGTAGTCAATTATACTTTTGACGGTGTTTCAGGTTGGTATAATCATGTACCTCCCTACCATGGATGCTCGCCAAAGGAAGGATATAACAGAAGAATTCTTTCATTACAGGCGTCTGACTCAGGCAAAATTGTGGGATCATTATTCTGCTTATGAGCACTGGGCTAAGATTGAGGTAATTATCTAATCTAAGCATTATAAATAATAGAAAATGATCCAACATATGAACATAGTACTTGGAACTGGTTTACCAATTCCTGTTTTAATCTAAGTTGATTGATGTTTGGCCTAATTCCCTTGTATTTGATTACCAATTGACTTGTTGTACAGAATATTTTGGATCTATGTTCCTACAAGTGAAAGCTATATCTCCACACATACACACTCACACCACATCTGCATAAGTGCACACTCTCACACCGCATCTGCATAAGTGCACACTCACACCACATCTGCATAAGTGCACATGCCACATGGTCATGATCGTTACATTTATGGGGTTTATGTTGTTACTGAACTATAAATAGAACAACCTTGAATGCTAAGTACCAGCTCAGTTGTTACAGGGTGCATCTAACTACTTGAAAACAGAGACTTCGCGTAATTATTTTTCTCAGACTGATCATACAAGATTCTTTATAGGGTAGGGTCAGCATTAATTGCAAAGATACACAATCCTAATCAAATACAAGAATAAATACTAAGATTGCTCTAAATTGTGTTATGGTTCCCCTCTCCCTTAACCATCCCTCTATCCTGACTACACTTGTTCAATCGTAATCAAATACAGGAATTAATCCTAAGATTGGTCCTAATTGATTCTATCATCGAGGAACAAATAATTGAACATAACAAGGATGACACTGTTATGCCTTGTGTTCAATTAAGACATGTGGTCGAATGGACATTTACTGCACGGTAAATTTTGGTCGCGGTAAGGCTAAAATCGGATCACCGATACTCTTGCTAATTGGGTAGTAATGATGCATTGCTAGATGCTGCTCATTATTTATAATATTATAATTAATATTTGATATTATTATAATATTTAATATTATTGCCAACTTAGTGGGAGCCTATAGGCTCACACGCATAGAGCAAATACGGAGCAGTTAAATCAATTATATATATATATATATATATATCAGGGTAGTTAATAGCACGAGATCGTGGCACTATAGCGGAGGGGTGGGGCGGAGCAGTCGGTGGCCGCTACTCGGATGGCGTGGCGGAGCGTTTTTCAGTCACGACGGTCGCGGCCGCTTTCGCGGCAGAAATAGCGATGAAAAGCGGTGGAGCGAGCGCTTTTGGGCCGCTCCTCTATCATGGGTCGATGATCCGTCCAGATTCGCCTCCGATGGGCCATTTCCGGCCGAACCCAGTCATCGGCGCCACTGTTGGAGGTGTCACGCGGGCTCTCCTGCGGCGGCTGCAATTAGATCTAGGGCTTACACTATGCGGCTGCTGCAAACAGAAGATGGGTCACACTTGTTTCTCTCTCCTGCGGCTAGATCTAGGGTTTACACCATGCGGTTGCTGCACAAACAGAAGTTAGGTCACACTCTTTTCTCTTCTGTTCTTATTTTACCCTCTCTTTAACACTTAAATTTCTATTTTACCCTCATTTATACTTAGTAAATCTCTATTTTACCCTTATTTTGTTCTGTTTCTTCCTCCCACTCTCTCCCTCCCCCTTTCTCACGTCCTTTTCTGTTATGTTATATTCAGATCTGCTCTTCTCCCTCTGCTTCTCCCCCTCTGCTTCTACTGCAACTGCTCCTTCCTCCCCTATCACTTCTCCCCACTTGCCTAAAATAGCGGCCGTCCCGCTATGCACTATCCCGCAATAGCGTTTTCGGGGTCAGCCGCTCCGCACCGCTATCCGGGATCGATAACCCTGATATATATACATACAGTATATTCTAAACATGTATTCTAACGCAGCTTATATAACCAAAGATATGAATGAAGTGGAAAATGAAATAGTATTTGTTGTACTTACTTTCTTATGCATATTATCTGCTGTTTAGGTTCCAAAGGACAAGGAGGAGCTTGCAGCTCTCCAGAAAAGGTTAAGAAAGCGGTTTCCTGTGGATGCTTACAATATGCGAAGAAATGAATTGGACCCGAACAAGATTATTTCAAATAACATGTTGGAAAAGCTCTTCCCTCAATCAGATACCATATAAATTTCTAGGTTGGTTATTTGTTTATCTGTATTTGTGCTAATTCATTTTCTCTCTCTCTTTTTTTTTGCTTTCCATTTTTTAGTATGTTGAGTATATCCTCAACCCTATGTTTTTTATCGCAGCCACACTTTTGGAACCTCAGATGCAAAATATCTGGTACACAATCAGGATTAGTATATATAAATACATTCTTTTGTTTTATTATCTTCATGGAGAAGCCTTGAACACAAAGAAGCTTTAAGAATTCTGATGTAATGAATTAACATAAGAGGAGCTGGATTGATCTTTACATTCTAATTGTCACTCATCCCACCTGTAAAAGGAAGCATAAAGAGGGGGGTGGGGGGGTGGGTGTCTTATGAATGATGTGCATCATATTTGGTATTTATGCATTCAATTTGGCAGGCCACTCGGCAATACGTCCAACATGTTTTCCTTTGGCTTGTTATCGTCCATATTGAGGTTTTAACCTTGATAATATCAGTGTTGAAATATTCTTTGGAAAATTAATTAATTTTAATTAGACTGGACATCCCTCTTATTTTAGAAATTATACTAGCTTTCGTTGGTGTTTATGTTATCATTATTGGCACATTCACAATTTTTAATTCTCTCAAAAGCATCATCGTACAAACAATTCCGGAGAATTTGCATAGCTTTAAGATTCAAGCGAAATCTATTTTTATCAAACTCAATATGATGTTCTTTGGGTTTGAGATCGAGTCCATGAATTCCAATATCCTATGAGTCGACATCAATTGACTGCATAAAAATTTCAATTCTCATTTTTCAATAAATGTAATTCTCATCATCAAAGAATGGGGGTTTGTCAATTTCAAAACCATACATTTTGGAAAACTTAAAAAGGATACCAAAAGAATCTTAACTCTAAGCTGTTAAGCTGCTAACAAGAGCCGAAGCTTTGATACCACTTGGTTGCAGTGGCTACCATCACCCAAGAGGGGGGTGAATTGTGTTTTAAATAAAAATGAAATCTTTTACAATAAATAGAAAAACCCTTTTAAAATATAAACAAAATTTAGAGCGGATGAATTATTCTTTTCAAATTAAAGCGCTTGAGAAAACAAACCTTTAAAATTAAAGCACTATAAGGAAAATACGATAATGTAAATTGTGGAAACGTAAAGAGATAGGGAAAAAAGATGAACACCATGATATATTCTGGATCAGCCACAAACTACCCACGTGGCCTACGTCCAGTCCCAAGGCAATACTGTTGGAACCAAAGTAGTTTTGGCTAAAATAATCTCTTAAGTTTTGATGTTAACAAAAAGGTTAAATTTATATGGCAAAGTTGTGTCAAAGATCTTACTGTTTATTCTAGCTTGCAGGAGTGTTAAAGTTTTGCTTCATAAGGAAACCTATCACTAGCTTCTGAGTTTTGCTAAGAAACTGTATCGGGTTTAAGTTTTTACTCGCTAGAGAGCCTTGAAACTTATGGTAAAAATCTGAGTCTATAAAGATATCGCTAGACGAAGTATTAATTTTTGGCTAAGTTAAAATACTCCAGACGAGTACCTAAGACTATCTTTAAAGTAAGTAATAGACAAGCCAATTAATAACTATCAGGAAAACAGCAAGTCCAATTATGTGATAGTGAGTTTGTTGTTTCTTTTGATAAGAACACGTGCAATGTCAAGAAAACTGATGGATCACTCTTATCTACTGCCAAGAGGTAAAACAATTTGTATAAAATTGACTTGGAGGACCTCTCAAATCAAAGTGTCTCATGTCTAGTGTCCATTGAAGCTAAGCAGTGGATTTGGCACAAAAGGCTAGGTCATGCAAGCTTGAAATTAATTTCAAAGCTAAATAAACATAATCTCGTGAGAGGATTACCAAACCTTAAGTTCAAATCTGATGCTCTCTGTGATGTATGTCAAAAGGGAAAACAAATCAAAGGTTCCTTTGAATCTAAGAATGTTGTTAGTACCAATAGACCACTAGAGTTGCTACAGCTTGATCTTTTTGGACCAACAAGGATTGCCTCTTTCAGTGGCAAGAAATATGGTATAGTCATAGTAGACGACTACGCTAGATAGACATAGGTTATGTTCGTAGCTCACAAGGATGAGTCATTCAAGGTCTTCTCTATATTTTACAAACGTGTACAAAATGAAAAAGGCATGTGTATCACTTCAATCAGAAGTGACCATGGGGGAGAGTTTGAAAATGAGTAATTTGAAAGGTTTTGTGAGGAAAGTGGTATTATTCACAACTTCTCAATACCTAAAACACCACAGCAAAATGGTGTGGTAGAGAGAAAGAAGAGATCTCTTCAAGAGATGGCTAGAACAATGATAAATGACAGCTCTGACCCTAGACACTTCAGGGCTGATGTTGTTAATACTACTTGCTACATTCATAACAAAATATACATAAGATCAATTCTGAATAATACTCCTTATGAATTGTGGAAAGGACGAAAACCCAACATATCTTACTTTCATCCTTTTGGTTGTAAATGCTTTATACTAAATACTAAAGATCAACTTAGTATGTTTGATGCTAAAGTAGATAATGGAATTCTGGGATGTTCTGAATCTTCAAAAGGCTTTAGGGTTTACAATTCTAGAACTTTAGTAGTTGAAGAATGTATACATGTTAAATTTGATGACAAACAGACTGATAGAAAATTATCAGAGCTTGATGAAGCTTTTGCAGATTTGAATATAAAAGATTTTGAAAATCCAGTAAACATCAAGCCTGATGATCAAGTAGACGATCAACGACAACCTGAGTCAGAAACTTCACAACAAGAAAATGTTCAAAGATCATGGTACTTCAAAAATTACTATCCTCAAGATCAAATCATTGGAAGTCCCAGTGATAGGCTGAGAACCAGATCAAAATTCAGAGCGAAAGATGATTCATCATTAGTCTCTGAGTTAGAACCAAAGGTAGTAGACGAGGCTCTACTGGACGAGGGTTGGATTTTGGAAATGCAAGAGGAATTGAACCAGTTCGAAAGAAGTGAAGTGTGGACTCTTGTGCCCCTACCAAGGAATAAATCAGTGATTGGAACCAAATGGTTTTACAGAAACAAGCTTGATGAAAATGGTAAAGTAGTAAGAAATAAAGCAAGACTTGTTGTTCAAGGTTACTCTCAAGAAGAAGGTAAAGACTGCACTGAAACCTTTGCTCCTGTTGCTAGATTAGAAGCAATACGAATTTTATTATCTTTTGCTGCACATCATAATATTATGCTTTATCAAATGGATGTAAAAAGTGCATTTCTAAATGGCTTTAAAAATGAGGAAGTGTATGTTATGCAACCTTCGGGTTTTGAAAGTGAAACCCATCCTGAACATGTATATAAGCTAAAGAAATCTTTATACGGCCTCAAACAAGATCCTAGAGCTTGGTATGAAAGGCTAAGTTCATTCTTAATGGATAATGGATTTAGTAGAGGAAAGGTTGATACAACCTTGTTTAGAAAATCCAGAAAGTTCGGCTTTATAATTGTACAAATATATGTTTATGACATAACCTTTGGTGCTACTAATGAGTCTTTGTGTAAAGAATTTTAAGCTAATGTGGAAAGAACTTGAAATGAGCATGATGGGAGAACTCAAATTCTTCCTTAGACTTCAAGTAAAACAAACAGTGGACGAGGTGTACATCCATCAATCCAAGTATAGAAAAGAACTCTTAAAGAGGTTCAAAATGGATGACTGCAAACCAATGAACACACCCATGCATCCCACGTCCATACTGAACAATGATGACAAAGATAAAAAGGTAGACCAAAAGGTATACAGAGGTATGATAGGATCTCTCTTATATCTTACTGCATGCAGACCTGATATTATGTTCAGTGTTTGTTTATGTGCTCAATTTCAATCTGATCCTAGAGAATCTCACTTATCACCAGTTAAAAGAATATTTAGATATTTGAAAGGTACTACTAATCTGGGTTTGTGCTTTAAGAAAAATGATTATTACATATTAGTTGGTTTTTGTGATGCTGACTATGCTGGAGATATAATAGAAAGGAAGAGTACCAGTGGAGGATGTCACTTCATTGGAGCTAATCTAATCTCATGGTCAAGCAAAAGACAAAGTATCATTGCCTTATCAACTGCTGACGCTGAGTACATTTCAGCTGCAAGTTGCTGCTCACAACTTCGATGGATCAAACATCAATTGGAGGGATACAATGTGTTTGTAAGTAGTATTCCACATATGTGTGATAACACTTCCGCAGTCAATCTATCTAAAAATCCAATCTTGTATTCTAGAGCTAAGCACATAGAGATTAAACATCATTTTATTAGGGATTATGTGCAAAAAGGTGTTATTGATATACAATTTGTAGATACCGACCATCAATGGGCAGATATCTTTACTAAACCTCTAGATGAGGAAAAATTTACTTTTATTATAAAGCATCTTAACATGATTTGTGTGGATTAATATTCGTCCAGTCAGGGCCGTCTATTATAAATGTGCGTCCAACGCTTATCGCGTCTATTGCCTGTTTGCATGCTCTTATCTAACTCGTCTATGCTATGTGTTATTATTTGCATTTATTTTGTCTAAGACATATTTAATTCAAAAATTATCTTTGTTGATTCAGTTATATCCATCATTTCTTTAACTTGCTTTTTACAGTTTCAAAAACCTATGCCGTGTCAGCATTTAATGCATGCTTCATTCAATTGTATTTTAGATTTTTTTTTTTGTTGAGAAAATCTTCATATTTCGAAACCTTTTTAAGAGTGTCTCTTCCCTCTGAAAAACCTTCACTCTCTCTGAACCGAAAAAACTTCTTTCGAAAGTATTCTCTGCTTCTCGAACCCTAAACATTCAAACTCAACAATGGCTACTTCATCAGCTGTGGGTACCTACAATGTCAACGCTCTTGAGATTGGAATAGAGCATCATTTCGAGTTTGGCATTCTGAAGGATTACAACGTTGATGTAAGTAATTACATCAATGCTGCTGGTTGGGGAGGACTGTTTATTGAGAAGGTCTGTGTTTCCTGACTTAATAAGGGCTTTCTTGAAGAAACCCGAGGTTACCAAGTCTGAAATTTCTGCTACATTTCTAGGAATCAAGGTGGTTGTGTCTGAAGCTACGATTGTAACAGCGATTCACTGTGCTCAGGAGGGTCTAACACTAACTGAGAAATGGGAACAAGAATTGGGTGGACCAGAAGTCATCGCTGCTTTTCTGATGAGGAGTGATACTGTCAGAAATCACTCATGGAAGGTTGTGGAGATGAAGGATGAAGTTCGTATTCTTCATCAAATACTGAACAAGACTATGTTGCACAAGGCTGGGCCTAAGGACAACCTTTCTGCCCTACACAAGTTATGTCTCTGTCACTTGGTAGCTGAAACTAAGGTCAATTTGCCTCATATTCTATTTGGCAGATTCAGAGACTATGTGGTTCACAGGGAGAAGGTATCTGTTATCCCTTTCTGCCATCTGCTTTCCAAAATCTTCAAGGCTCAAGGAGTTTATACAAAACTTAAAGCCATGATTCCTGAGGAACAAGCTTCAACCCTCAAGGAGAAGGGTATGTCTCCTGCTGTGTTTGGGAAAATGAACCTGACAAATATGAAGCTCAGCTCAGTTGCTCAGGTAGAACTGGCCAAGCAAGAGGAAATGCTAAAGGTCAAAGAAGAACACATAGTTAAATGAAGCCGAAACTCTAGGGCTAAAGAAGAAAAAAGTTGGACGACGAGCCAAAACAACTCGTCTAGCTGTTGTTAAGAAGCCTGCTGCTGGGGAGTCATCAGAGAACCAAGGGCTGATGAACCACAAGCTGTCCCAAGATAGAAGAGGACAAGGAAGATCATCCTATCTCACAATGAGGATGATGATGCGGACAACGTGCCAATTGGATCTGTTATGAAGAAACAAAAGACAGTTGCTCAAAAATCTACTGTTGTTCCAACAAGGTCAAGGCAACAACCTTCTAGGAAAGCTAAGTCCATAGTGACTTATGAGGTAACTCTACCAGATGATGATCCTGTACAAATAGCTGTAGATGCCGTAGTTGAGAGTTTTAATATTCCTGTCAACACCACTGCACCATCACAACCAGAAACCGAAATTCAAACTCTTCCACCACAACAACAAAATCAACCATCCTTACATATCATAGAACAACCAACCATACTTCAATCTAAACCAATAGATGAATCACACTCCTCTCCTCAACACATAGCCTTACCACAAAATTCCCTTGCATACTAACCCATTCAAACTTCACCAATCAGACCTCAATTTCAACCTATTATCCCTTATGATGATCCCTGATTTAATCAACTAGATGATGTTGGGATCAATCAAGGTGCACCATTCCCAAAACTGCCCAAAATCACATTTCCATACATTGAACCCCTTCCACTGTGCATGTTGGCAAAGTTGAAAGCTGGGCCAAGGTAAAAAAAGATTAGAGAATCCTTTATCATACTCACCAGCCTGAACCAGAATCAACCAGGCCTTTCTACCCTTTTCCAGAGTATGAGTATGAACCTGAACCCACCTACTACCCCTGGCATGTACCTATACCATATGAAGGAGATGGTCCTCTTCCATCTGCTCTGTATAATGCCAATGGACCCCTTCTCACTCCCCTGCCACAACAAAAATTCCCACCAAATAAAATCTACCCAAACCTTATCAAACTTCCACCTTTCAAACCCCATACTGATGGTTTTGATAGAGATGTTATCCCTGTCAGGGGCTGTGCCATTAAAGGCAATAGAGGTAGACAAAATTCCTCTTCAAAGGTCAAGAACCTATGGCTACCATGATAAGCCTCTGGCTTATCTAGTTTTATGACTAGATGAACTAGGGTTTATGTGCCAATTTATTCGAGTTCACTCTCGTTTTCGCCCAAATTTGCCTTGTTTTGTTCCTAAGTTGGACTTTGACTCGTTTTGCGGCTTTTGTGTAGTTTTTAGCTTCTTTTGGATAGAATTACGCTTGTGGTTGCTTGTGTTGTTTTCAGGTCAATAAGTGAAGCTCTGAGAATTAAGGAAAGTCAAGAAATAGTGGAGATTGCCATTCTGGAGATTCTCGCCCCGCGAGAGGAAGCTCGCCTCGCGAGAGTTTGAAGACCCGGGAAGACAGAGACCATCACGGCCTAGCCGTGATGTGTATCACGGCCGTGACCAAAAACCCACACAAGTCAGAGACCATCACGGCCTAGCCGTGATTCACATCACGGGCCGTGAAAAGAAGGCTCGCGTCGCGAGACATCCTTCGCGTCGCGAGGGTTTAAATTCCAGAAGTGCGCCAGAAACAGAAGCCGTCACGGCCTGGCCGTGATGACCATCACGGCCGTGACGCGTGGCCTCCCTATAAATAAGGCACTGCAGAACAGAATTAGAGGACTTTTTGGATCAGAACTTTGGTAGATCTTTTAGATTCCTTATTCTGGGGCTGCGTCTCCCTCTTCTCTTTTCTTATTCTTAGTCTTAGGATGAGTTCCGATTGTTTGTCTATGAGCATGAGGAACTAATCCCCTCGTCCGAGGGAACAATGAAGCCACCCATGGCAGTGTAGATTCGATATGATGTATGTCTTTCTCCTTTAATTCAATTCTTGTTTTCCAATTCTGATTTGATTGCATTGATCATATGTTTTGCGTGATTGATTTGTTAAATGTGTTTGAGGCCGAACGGCGATTCGCGTTTTAGAACTTGAATTGGGATCACTAATCGAATATTGCACGAGAGTGAGTAGGAGATTAGTGCAACCTTGTAGGGAACAAGAATTAATCAAATTCGAGATTAGGATTATGAGACCTAGTAAGTAATTAATCCAATCGTCGAATACGTCCTAATGAGCACGAGAGTGGATTTAGGAGAATTTAGGGGTCCCGGTTGACATTGTAATTGAACTTAGGGAGGAATTCATCATCACTTGGGTGTACATATTGGGTAGGTGGATTTGTGACCTTGGATATTTTAATTTCTGATTTTTAGTTAATTATTTCATTAGATTTGTTAATTGAATTTTAGATATTAATCTCTCTCTCAACCACCTTATGTAACTTGACCGAACATATCTGATTTCCCGCGGATTAGTCGAATTGGTAGCCCAATCCCTGAGTTCGACCTCGGTAATTACTTACCGTGTTTATTTTATTACTTGCGACGACCCGGTACACTTGCCGGATCCACAACATACCACAAATTCATCTTGGACAAGAATGTCAAATGGAAGAAGTTTGTGCATCCCGGAGAATATGGGAGTGATGCTGATGTAGTTGATCACATCATGTATACTCATCTCAAAGCGGAATTTGAGCTGCCAAGGTACATCGGGGCTACCAATTTTGTCCCACCAACCTGGCTGTACCACTCTTCCAGAGACACCAAGGTTGGAATGAAACCTCCAAGGATTTGCCCTATATTTGATTGACCTCAACAAGGATAAGGAAGCAAAGAAGAGACTGAACACTCATCCTACACCTGCCCTTAATTCCTGCATTATGGAACCAAGTCCAGATCCTCGAGCTGGCCAAGAATTGATCAAGTTTTTGTTATCTGAAGACGAGGAGAAGAAGACACTTGATGATGTCAGAGGCTATTGGGCTCGTCACATCAAGACTTGCACTAGAGAAGCCTCCTCCTCAGGCATTCCTAATGTAAGAGGAAAATATGGTTTCTCCTATGTCAGATACTACATTCATGAGGATACTCTTGGCATTCCTCTTATCAGTTCTGTATTTGAAGAAGATGAAGTGCATTGGTCTCTAGATGTTTCTACCCCAAAATCATCCATACAGGCAACTACAGAATCTTCTGAGGAAATGGAAGAAATTGTTGTTGAAGGTCCTGACCTAAATAAGAAAGTTGTGCAGACCGAGGCTACTAATGAAGAAGTTACTGAATCTGTTAGTAGACAAGGCACTTCTGGAAAGCATTCTTCTCAACCTCTAGCTCTGGAAGTTGTTCATCCTGAAGCACAACCTCAACATTCACAAGCTCTGAGCATAATGCAAGAACAAGGCCATATGATTGCTACTACTGAAAGCTCCAGAACATCCTTGCTACCTGATCTAGATGAAATTATCACAAGGAAAGTTGAAGCTCAAGTAGAGAAGTCTTTGAAGCCTACCAATGCTCTACTCAATCAGATGCTTCAGTTGCTCTCCAATTTCCAACAGACTCAGGGTCAACCTGTTCCACCTCTTCCACCTCCTCAAAATCAAAACCTACCTCCTCCACATTCCCCTTCTAACCCCTAGTTTTCTTTTATTCTCTTTTCCTCTCTGTTTATATCTAACAATGATGGTTTACCTTATTCACCTTTTTGTCTGATGACAAAAAGGGGGATAAATGATAGAGAATTAAATTTTTAAAGAAGTCTTTTGAATGTCTAAGTCTTCATCTGCATAAGCATATTTGCATTTATGTGATTTTGTGTGTTCTAATGTATGTTTATGCTTTTGCTTTGATATTTGTTATCTTGATATTATATGCTCTGATACCGCTTCTGAATTGCTCTGTGTTAATACTTACCTCTCTATGCTTTTTTTCCTGATGTTAGAATTCATTAAGTTTCTGTATGCTTTGTCTTAGGGGGAGCTCTGTAGCTTTCTTAGACTTTGTTCACTCAAATTTAATTAGTTTTTGTCATCATCAAAAAGGGGGAGATTTTTGGAACTAAAGTGGTTTTGGCTAAAATAATCTCTTAAGTTTTGATGTTAACAAAAATGTTAAATTTGTATGTTAAAGTTGTGTCAAAGATCTAACTGTTTATTCTAGCTTGCAGGAGTGTTAAAGTTTTTCTTCATAAGGAAACTTATCTCTAGCTTCTGAGTTTTGCTAAGAAATTGTATCGGGTTTAAGTTTTTACTCGCTAGACGAGCCTTCAAACTTATGGTAAAAATCTGAGTCTATAAAGATATCGCTAGACGAAGTATTAATTTTTGGCTAAGTTAAAATACTCCTGACAAGTACCTGAGACTATCTTTAAAGTAAGTAGTAGACGAGCCAATTAATAACTCTCAGGAACACAACAAGTCCAAAGACTTGACTTTTGACCAGAAGTTAACTCGACACAACATGAGTAGATGACCCTGCTTTATTGCTTAGTTAAAATTACGCGTCCAAAGACTTGCGCGTCCACTGGTCACTGAAACTGAACCCGTTTAGTCAAAGTGAATTTATTTCAAATGATTGTTTATTTAATACAAAGGAATTTGTGTCTATTTCCCGTGCTGCTTCAATTGTTTAAATATTTGTTTCTTGAGATTAGAAACATAGTACCATCGAGAACACAAACCTGTGTACTCTGACACTTATTATTGCTGTAAAGTTAAACCAAGTACAAAGAAGGAAAGTCAGAAAGCAACCTTCGGTACAACAGGGAAATGACAACACTACTTTGAGCATTCTTCTGATAACCAAGAGCACTTCTCCAGAAAGCATATCAAGCTATCTGTCTCAACGGATCCTAGCATTTAATGCTATGTCTAAACGGATACAATTTGAAGACCGTTGAAGAAGATCAAGGCAAAGAAGAACTTCATCTATAAATACTGGACTATCCTCAGTGAAGATATAGATCCGAGCTCTGATATTCAAAGTGCGAAAACTCTGCTCAAATTTCTCTTGAACAAATTCATTTGTAATCATAACTGATCTTAAACTTTCATACTCTCACACATAGTGAGCTTGTAAGATCATTCTGTAAATCTCTTAGAGTTAGAGCCTGAAGAGGCTTGGTAAAGAAAGAAAACTTGTAAGCCTGAAGTGGTGTTGAATACTTGTAAAGCTATTGGATTATAGTGGAGAAAACCTTCAGATAGAAGGGACTGGACGTAGATCTTGGTTGGAAGAGAGTGAACCGGGATAAATCAACTGTGTGAATCTTCTATCCTTATCTTTTACACTCTTTGCTTATACTAATTGTGGGGATTTGGATATGAGTTTTTTAACTCTTTAGAAAGGTCCTTTTGTTTGTGTGTATTTATCTTGTCTTGCTTGCAAAAAGGTTTTAAGAAAAGGCTTTTTCGAAAAACTGTTAAGAAACACAATTCAACCCCCCTTCTTGTGTTTCCCTGCGTCAACTTCAAATACCACCGAGGGTTTCCACCGCCTTCAAAGATTTTTCCTTCGAAGGGAGTTCTTGTGGGAAGAGTAGCTTTTTTAGAGTCATGTTTGTAAATCTGTACCGGCCAGACACTTTACATTCAGGAATCTATTGAAGAAATTTTTCACATATGAGAATATTCTTTGTCTTTCTATTCATTTTACTTTATTCTTTCTTATAAGAGTAAAGTCTAGAGATTTATTTTTCTCTCTATGAAAATTTCCTATTCGAATTATAAGTTCTTGTTGTTGTTGGTGTGTTAGAACCGCCACCAAAAATGGAAGTCAAAATTTTGTATCATTCAAGTTTCAGAATCTATTGGAAGTTCGTGTATTTCATTCTATTGATATTCGAATTATTCGAGTGTGCTTCGAGTCTTGAGAGTTTTAAAAGGGATTTTCCTGATTTGTTTTATCGGTTGGTTTTGCGAATACAGTATAAGTCAAAGAGATAGTCTAATCTATGAGGAACTTCACGTCACGTTTCGAGAAGCGAGAAGATTATGCTTCCAGAGCACGAAATAAAAGGACGACATTCGTGTTCGTTTCCTTAGATGAGTGAATTTCGGGGACGAAATTCTTTTTAGTGGGGTAGTGTTGTAACACCCCGTTTTCTCGTCTCTTGACCGGTAATTATATTTTATATTATTATCAGGGATCTAGAAAATGATTTTGAGGAAAACAGAATCATAGTTGAGACCTTATATATCGAAGTAAGTTATGGTTAAATTTTGCGTTTAAAACTCAGACGGAAATCGGTCTACTTTTTATCGACAGTATAGTTTTATGTCGGCAGAAACCCTAATTTGACCCGAAACTGAGAAATTCTAGATTTTATCATAATTTCATTGATAAAGTCTATTTCTAAAATTCTCGCTCAAAAATAAAATATTGTATTTTATTCGGGCGAATTTTGGTGAAAAATGAGCGGAAACCCTAATCGATTAAATGACAGAGTCGGATACGGAACTGTAGAGATAAATCTGGATGCCGTGATTGATGGGACAAGACATCACCTCAAGTGGTGAGTAACATGGTGAGTCACCACCATGACTCACCCTTGTAATCATGACCTTTGCTAAAATATCTAGATATTTTTATGTGAAAAGACCATTTTACCCCTAAGTCTTTGAGTATATCCTTTTGTGTCCTAAAACTAATCCTACAACCCCTCCCATCTACTCAATTTCGTGCAGCCCCTACCACACACACATGCCCTTCATTTAATCATACTTCTTCACCTTGTTCATAAGAAAACACCAAGTTCATATTCAAGGTTTCCATTGGAGATCCAAGCTCTTGATAATTTCTTCAATTTCTAGAGGTATATCCTCCATCTACATGACCTAAACTTCCTTTCCCTTCATAAAATTTGTGATCATCCTTTTGTTTTTCACAAATTCAATTTCATGCCCATTTGCTTGATAAATTTCTAGAAAATCATAGAAAAATGATTGAGGCTGTGATAATTTTTTTGAACTCTCTAAGACATCTAAACTCTAGATCCAAAAGATTGAGAGCAAAAGAAATTTTCACCCTAATCTTCTATGTATGGCCGAAACCCTCACAAAATGGGTCAAGTGGTTTTTTTTTTTCATTCTTTAACTTGTTTTGTTTTTATTTAACTTGGTATTTTGTATGGTTGATAAAGGTTGTATATTGGTTTTTGTTGGTGTGACTTTGTGGGTGGAGAGGAAAGAAGATTTAAGGATCTAAGACAAAGAGCTTACTTGACTACAAGAGGTATGGGGGCGAATAACCTTCATATACCATATTGTGGGTGTGTGTGTTGTTTACTTCGTTATTGACTTGTTTTGAAACCCTAAGTCAAAGGGTTTTATATATGTGTGTTTATGTGATCCTCTTGGAGGAATGGATGTCATGATTGTGGTTGTTGTGTGGTTATAATTAGTAAAGTATATGCTTGATTGAAACATGCTTATTTGTTAAAAATTCATGTTTGGCTTTCTTGAATCATGAGTAGGAAAGTATGCTTAAAATGCTAAAGTATATGCCATGAACTTATGTATTGATACATGGATATATATTTATGATTGTGAGATAGTGAAGTGAGAACCTTCACTTTGTTGATGCTTGGTTCGGCCAAGGCTAGAAGAAATGGCATGACAACCTTAATTTCATCAATCTATGTAAATCTAATCTTGTTTAAAGAGTAACAAAACCATGAAGAAAAGGAAAGTTTGCAAAACTGTTTTCCTATGTTTGAAGTCTGCCTTTGGTGGTTCCAATGACCCAAAATGATTTTAATCTAAGTTTAGGTCTTAAGAGAACAAAAATCGTATCTTAACAGACCTAAAAGTGGAATTTATAAAAGAATCGAACGTATAAAATGGACCAAGGTTCCAATTTCAACCCCAAACTGTTTTAGACAGTTCGAAACTGTTTTTGAAGTCTAACTAAGTGTCCTAATACTCCAAAATGAGTTTCAGACCCTTAGATTTTAAAATCATTGAAAAAGGAATCACGCGATTTTCGAACTTAGCGACGTTCGGTGGAGTTTTAGGGTTTTTGAGCAAACTGTAACATGAAGTTGAAATTAGTAATTTTAATACCTTAACATAGGTATTGTAACTTAGGAAAATGAAGGATTCGAAAAAAAAAGTTAGACTTTTGAAAATACGGAGTCTCGGTTCTAAATACAACAAAAAGGGGCAAAACCGTCTTCTAAGTATTTCAAGTATTTTCGGGAAACTATTTTAAGAAGTTTGGTACAAATATGACTAAGTTCAAATATTACTTTGAAATGATTTGGTTTTAGCTAAAGGTTTTGGTTTTAAACCAAAAATGATTTTTATATTCAAATACTAGTATTTACATTAAAGTACAAAACCTAAGTCATAGATGACTTAGTGAAAATGTGAACTTAATGATTTATGACTTATGGTGAAGCAATACCATGTGTCATAAAGTGTGGATAATTCAATATCCATACATCCATAAGATTTAATGGGCTCGGAATAATTTGATATCTTGGAAGCCAAGCAAAAGGCTCCATTAGAAAAGTGCAAAGAAATAAATGAACGGATTGTTGATCCAATTCCATAATGTTTTAGGACTTGTAAGAAAGTTCCTCAAAACATCTTTGCACAAACATGACAGGTCTGTTTGAGAACTGTGGTTCAGTGAAGGGCCATCGATTCGGACCCGAGAATATCGTCCGTCAGAGATTAACATCAAATGGATTCCGGTGGAATCACGAGGTTATCTGGTGGATAGACCAACTGGACGTATTCCGACAATTTTACCCAAATACATAGTTGATACTATGTTCAGTAAGGCCGTTGTGCCTAGGAAGCCGTGCTTCCCAATTGTAGAGGTTTCATAATGAGACCGATGTTTTACAGAGAATTTGAGATCACATGTGATTATGATTGTATGTACATTATGATTTAAGCCTTGTGTGCCATGATAGCCACACATGGTGCTTGAGGTGGGCGTATGTGAAACCTGTACTAACCATTTCCTTTCCAAAATGTCAATTAGCTCCGGAATTAGGATCAAGAATTCCTCGAGGCTGTGTAGGTATGGGACTATACAGTTTCAATCAGTTTTCTCTCTATTCTCGTCCCTCAGTGGACAAACTGTGTCTGGTATGCTTGATAAGCTTACCATTTAGTTTGGCATTGTATATTCTTGTAGTTTTGAGTTATGGAATGAGAATGGAAGATAATATGGATATATGTATGTTGTAACATGTATGTGGATCATACCACTGCATGCTTGCTTTATGTGTATGATGAATGATGATCTCACCTCATTTTGTGTTTTCTGGTCTATTTATTTTATGTTTTGCTACAAAGACGGTAGTGCTGCTTCAATATCATAGCCAACTTTGGAATATGAAACGGACCGGTCATGAGGACACATCTTCAGAGATTAGTATATGGAAGATGTGAGAGCTCAACCCCAGTGTGATGATGTATCGTCCTCAGTCAGCGGTGTTAAAATTGTTCAGTGTGAAGGCGGGAAATGGGTGGAGTGATAAAAGCTTCACTGAATTGCTTGAGTTGTTGAAGAAGGTACTGTGTCCGATAAGTATGGAGTATAAGAAGGTACACGCATGCCCTAATGATTGCATATTGTATAAGGGTGTGTATGAAGGATTGCACGACTGCCCCAAGTATGGGGTATCATGGTACAAAGTGAAGGATGGTGATTTTAGTTGTGATATGATCACAAAGGATCCTCATGAGAAGGTGTGGTGGTATCTTCCAATAATTCCAAGGTTCAAGCGATTGTTCGCTAATGTAAATGACTCACAGAACATTAGATGGCATGCAGATGATAGGAAACGTGATGGAATGCTTTGCCATCCGGCTGATTCTGTGCAATGGGAGAGAATTGATAGTTTGTTTCCGGATTTCGAAAATGAACCAAGAAACCTTAGGATTGGACTTTCTACTGATGGAATGAATCCGTATGGTACCTTAAGTAGCATTAATAGTTCATGGCTACCTCCTTGGTTGTGCATGAAGCGCAAATATGTAACACCCCGTTTTTACTGTTTTTCAGTATCGGTAGAATCTTAACGTTTTATATTTTTATTTGAGTCCTAGAAAATGATTTCGGATAAAACAAAATCATAATAATAATCTACCTTATGGTAGAAGCTTACAGTAAAAATTTAGGTTTAAAACTTAGACGAAACCCGGTCTGCGTTTTCACTGACAGTAAGATTTTACTGGTAAGAAAACCTAATTTTGACCCGTGAACTCAATGGTTTAGGTTTATATTTAATTTCCAACCATAGTGGTTATTTTGAAAATTTTCAAAATAAATAGGTTATTATACGTTATTCAGGTGAATACTCGACGATCGGGGATCGACGCAATCGAGAACGGAGGTGCAGAGACAAAACCCGACGCCGGACGAGAGAGGAAAATGAGTCATCTAGGATGACTCATGGTGGTGAGTCATAGAAGTTAGTCACCTTGCATTAAATGCAAGTAATGATGACTTATGTGTGAAATGTCTAAAATGTCCTTGAACCTTCATTCTAGTTACAACTTGGACTAATCAAAATTTGGACCATTTTACCCTTGGAAACTCACGGTCATCACCCCATAAAAAGGCCATCTTCACTTCATTCATCCATTTGGTTCATGTTCTTATACTTTCACACAAAAACTCTTAAGTTCTTACACTTGATTTGCAAAGGAAGTCTTAGATCTTGATCATTTCTTCAAATTCCAAAGGTATAGCCTTATGATCCATGATCATACCTTCACTTTTCATCACAAGTTTTCTTCTTAAATCCATAGAAAATTCTAGAGAATCATAGAAAAATCCTTTTAATATGAGATCAATTTCTATGATCTTCATATGACTTCTATTTTCATCATCCAAGAGTTTGAAAAATTTAGAGATCCCTAGCTATTTTTTTTAAGCTTGACCAAACATAACTCATCAACTGGTTTAGATGGTTTTTCTTCATCATTTAACTTGTTGTTTTGTTGATTGTTCATGGCTAGGTTTTGGTTGTGCAAAACCTTGAGCTCTAGGTGAACATCATCCTCTTCTTGCTTGAGTTTCAAGTGATCAACAAAGGTATGGGGAGATTACCATCATCCTACCTTAGGGTAGATATATTGATGGTTTATTAGTGTTTAAGTGGCCTTATGATTCCTAAGTATATATTTGTATATTTATTTGCATATGTGTGTGATCCTCTTGGAGGATTTGGTTTGATATATGTTGGTCGGGATATATGTTATTTTGGTGTTGTTGATCTTTAATTAAGACATTGATCATTGTTGATTTTTTTGTTAAACAAAGATGCTTAAGATGAATAATTTAAGGCCATTCGGTCATGAGTGGTTTAAGGGGTTATATGATGTGTTAAATTATCTGAATAATTTTTATGAGAAGTAAATTAATATATAAGAATATAGAAATTGGTTTGGATTGATTTGGATGTGTATATTGAAAGATATGATTTTATGAGTCCTTAGGGACTAAAATACAATTTCTGAGAACTTCAGTGACTGCACTGATATTCATATTCTTGTGTGTTAAGATTGTAGAACTTGATGAGACAAAACCATATAAATTGGTCTGGTGTTAATTGGATTAATACATAAAAAATTATAAGCTTTTTTGTAAAAAAAAAAAAAAGAGGACATTTTTGCAATTATAGAAAAATATTTGGGGCAGAAATGTAATTTATGGAAATTTGAGGGAAACTGAAAAATATTTCTAAAGAAGTTGGTTTGGTGTGATTTGAAGTTATAAATAATAATTTATAAGGTTTTAAGTGAATAAGGACTTTTTTGTAATTAATGAAAGTTTAGGGACTAAAATGTAATTTTCAAAAATTTATGTAATTGGACAGTTAGAAATTGTGTTTCATACCTATCAAACTGTTTTAAAACTCCATAATTAGTTTTGGACTATTAGAGTATAAAATCGTTGAAAAATGATTTACGCGATTTACAAAATTAACGACGTTCGGTCAAATTCTCAGAAATTTTGTATAAATGGAGATTTTGATGGAAAATCAATCTTTCAAAATTTTCATATGAGTAATATAACCTAGGAGAGTAATACATTTGAGGTGAAGAACCATGTTTTAAAAATTATGGCTTTTGGGCCTAAATTCAGTAAAAAAAAGTGAAACCGCCGTTAAACGTTTTTAAGGATTTTCGAGAAAATGTTTTGGAGAAATTGATACCTAAGTATCTTTGATGAAAATTATTCTTGAAAATTGATTTTATTTTATCAAAAGGTTTTGGTTTTCAACCAAAAATATTTTAGTCTTCAAAAACGAGATTTTATTGTAAAATGTAAAAACCTAAGTCAATAATGACTCGGTGAAAATATGAACGTAATGATTTTTGACGTGGGGTGGAACACGACCTTATGTCATAAATAATGGATAATTAATTATCCATATTCCATAAAATTTAATGGACTCAATGATTTGTTTTATTGGAAGCCAAAGAAAAAGGCTCAATTAGAAAAGTACAGAGAATTAAATAATTGGACTTGTGTTCCAATCTCATAATGTGCTAGGATTTTAATCAAGTACTTTAAGAAAACTTTGCACAAAGATGAAAGGTTACTTGAGAACTTTAGCTTGATGATTAAGCATAGGTGTTTCGGGCTTAAGGACATCTAACATCTGTTACGGTACGTTGAAAATATTCCGATGGGATCACGACGTCTGGTGGATGGACGCGAAGAAGAACGCATTTCCGGCAAAGTTTGCCTAAACACATAGTGAAACTATATTCTGTAAGGCCGTTGTGCATAGGAGATTGAGCTAACACTTTAATGCGGGTGCGAATTCCGTAGTGACGATCTATTGATGCTTGGGGATGTCGGGGTATGAAATACTCATATAGGCCCAGTTGGTTGCTCTTCTGTGGTATGGTGATCTTGCAATACACCGACATACTCTACTAGACACTATGTATTTTCCGGTAGTGTCGGATGTTCCCGAAAAAGCCTATGTGCACCATGACAACTATTGACGTATTTTATTACCCAAGCCTGGTGGACTCCGGAACCATCCTCTGAACCACTCTCTCCGATTGTTTGTTAAAACCATGGTATAGGGAATCAGAAGTCATTCCTCGAGTCTTAGAATGTCTCCTATCTAGGAAAAACGGTGCCATGTGATTATGCTGTTGTGAAACATTTATATATGTTGATATGGATGATATAATTGTTTATTGATATTTGTATGTACCTATGTGTCGTACCACTTCATGTCTGCGTTAAGTGTAAGATGAACAGAAATCTCACCTCATTTATGTATTTTATGGTTTTCTATTTTCTATGTTACGTCGGGCGAAGAAGACGTCATCACTGTTTCTCCATCATACACCGCTGGAATTTGAGAGTACTTGGAGACATCGACGCGGTCGTAAGGGCTTTAGTATAATGGATATTTTGTTATTATTTTGTATTTGGTCAGTCTCGTGTCTATGTTATAGTTGTAGAGCTTTGTCTCTAAAACTGTTATTATTATTATAAACATGTTTTTAGTAAGTTGTTGTTGTTTTATGGGCGTTGGTATTTACGCCTTCTTTCTGAATATGTATGACTGTTGGTACTTGGAAATGTTTGTAAAATATTTATATATGAGTGGATGTTATATGTTAAAGAATATGTATGGTATTATTTGCAAAAGAGAAAAAAAAAAGTAAACCCGAATTTTTGGTAAAATAATTATTTTCCGATTTACTCGGTCTTATAAAATAGAAATGTCATCGACAATGTAGCGCCCGAGAAGGGTGTTACATTATTTGGTATCAGAGTTGACCGAGTCTGTTAGGGTTTGTGGTTTTGGTTTGTCTTTGTTTGTGCCGTGTGTCCTCTGTGTGCTTTAGATATTATTTCAGAGAAAAGTGATATTGTTTGGGGTGAGTTTATTGTAATCTGCATGGCTAATTGATTTTGGTCTTGTAGGATTATAATGGCTCATGGCGGAGGAACTACGGCTATGAATGCAGCTGTGCGAGCGATGTCACAAATGACTGCCGCGTTTGTTCGATGCTAGGAAAGGGGAGCTGAAAGTAGAGGACTGGATGAATTCCTGCGTAGAAATCCGTCGGAATTCAAGGGTGAGTTTAAGCCTGAAAAAGATGAGCTGTGGATTCAATCTTTGGAGAATATTTTTGTTGCTATGAGGTGTACTGATAACGACAAGGTTACTTATGTTACCTACATGCTGGTGGGCGATGCTGAAAATTGGTGGAGAGGAGCTCGCCAAGTTCTTGAGCATGATCAACAAGAGGTGAACTGGGAAGCTTTTCGTAGAAAGTTTATGGAGAAGTATTTTCTGGCAAGTGCTAAAGATGCTAAAGAAATAGAATTTCTGCAGCTGAAGCAAAGAAGTATAACTGTAGCTGAATACGGCACTATCTGGGTGACAATCCACATGAAGGGTGGAATTGTCGCAGGTTTAAAGAAGGATTGCGGTATGAGCTGAAAGAAATAGCAGTTCCAATGGAAATATCTATATTTCCGAGGCTGATGGACAAGTGTAGACAAATTAATAGAGGATTTGAAGGCGAGTCGTGAGGCTAATCAACAAAGTTTTGGACCGTCTAGTTTCAACAGGGGAAACTATAAGAATAACAATCGATTCCAGAGGAATCCACACAATAGGCCACAAGGTCAGCAGCAGTTCCAACAACGATCTTTTGGTGAAAGCAGTGGAGGTGCTAGTGCATCCAGGAATGTTCCACATAAATGCATGAAGTATGGCATGGGTCACGTTACCAAAGACTGTAAGATTATGGGTATCATTTGCTTTAAGTGTGGACAGCGTGGACATCTCGCTAGGAATTGTGGACGATCTAACACGGAACCTTCGTTGAACAATGTACGAGCTGCAAGACCTAGAGCTGGAGGAAGAGTTCATACAATGAGTGGTACTGAGGCCTCTCACAATGATGATCTGAATCAGGGACAGTGTGTCATAGGAGGTAAATCTTTAACTGTACTGTTCGATTCAGGTGCGACGCATTCATTCATTGCATATGATTGTGCTAAATTGCTAGGATTACCTGTGTCTTCTTTACCTTTTGACTTGACTATATCTACTCCTACTGCTGAACCTGTTTTGCCACAACTTGTTTGAATTGTGCTATCTTTGTAGAAGATAGGAAATTTTTGGTTAATTTAATTTGTTTGACTCTTTCGCAAATAGATGTGATACTAGGGATGGATTGGTTATGTTCTAACCATATCCTGTTAGACTGTGCCAATAAATCGTTAATTTTTCCTAAGGATGAGATTTCTGGATTTTTGTCTGTTAACCGAGTAAAAACTTCCTTGAGAGAGGGAGCTCAAGGATACATGTTATTGTTTTCTGTGAACGTCAAGAGTGAGATTGACTTACAGTCCATACCTGTCGTCAATGAGTTTCTTGAAGTTTTTCCTGAAGATGTACTTGGACTGCCGCCTGTTCGATATATTGAATTTGTGATTGATCTGGTACCGGGAACAGGACTGATATCCATGGCACCATACTGTATGTCGCCATCGGAGCTAGAGAACTTGAAGAAGCAAATAGTGGAACTGATGAGGAAAGAATTCATAAGATCGTATCACCCTGGGGAGCTCCAGTTTTGCTTGTGAAGAAGAAGGATGGAACTTCTCGCTTATGTGTAGATTTCCGTCAGTTAAACAAAGTGACGATCAAGAACAAATATCCACTTCCGAGGATAGATGATTTGATGGATCAGTTACGTGGAGCAACAATTTTCTCAAAGATAGATTTACGATCTGGTTATCATCAGATTCGTGTGAAGGCGGAGGATATTCCGAAGACAGCGTTTCGAACACGCGATGGGCATTATGAGTATCTTGTGATGCCGTTCGGAGTGACGAATGCACTTTCTATATTCATGGATTACATGAACATGATTTTTCGTTCTTATCTAGATCAGTTTGTCGTTGTCTTTATAGACGACATTCTAATCTATTCTCCTAATCCAGAGAAGCATGCTGAACATCTCAGCATGGTTCTCCAAATCTTAAAAGAGAAATAGTTATACGTGAAACCCGAAAAGAGCGAGTTTTGGTTAGATGAAGTTCAATTTTTAGGACACGTTATCTCGAATGAAGGTATCGCAGTGGATCCGTCAAAAGTTGAAGCTGTTATAAAATGGGAGAGACCAAAGACAGTAACAGAAATTCGTAGTTTCGTAGGTTTAGCTGGATACTATAGGAGATTCATTGAGGGATTATCCAAAATAGTAGGACCTCTTACCCAACTAACGCGGAAAGACCAAGCGTTTGCGTGGACTGAAGCGTGCGAGGAGAGTTGCCAAGAGTTAAAGAAAAGGTTGACTGCTTCACTTCTGTTAGTATTAACTAATCCTATGGAACCTTTCGAGGTATACTGTGATGCTTCGCATCAAGGGTTAGGTTGTGTGCTAATGCAAAACCAGAAAGTGGTAGCTTATGCTTCAAGACAATTGAAGATTCATGAGAGGAACTACCCAATTCATGACTTGGAGTTAGCGGCTGTAGTTTTTGTGCTGAAAATCTGGAGGCATTATTTGTATGGAGCAGCGTTCAACGTTTTCAGTGATCACAAAAGTTTGAAGTACTTATTTGATCAAAAGGAGCTCAACATGCAACAGCGACGTTGGTTGGAATTTCTGAAGGATTACGATTTCCAACTACAGTATCACCCTGGAAAAGCAAATATGGTAGCGGATACCTTGAGTAGAAAATCAATGCATGTGTCTGCAATGATGGTCAAAGAACAAGAGTTGTTAGAACAATTCAGAGATATGCGGTTGACGATTGAAATGTCACCAAGAAAGCTTTGCTTAGGTATGATTATTGTTTCCAATGAATTGATGGAACGGATACGAGAGAAACAAGAAAGTGATCAGTACCTACAAGAAGAAACGGAATTAGTGCGACAAGGAGCAATATCAGAATTCAAAGAGGGAACCGATGGAATCCTAAGGTTCGGTGAAAGATTTGTGTACCGGATGATTCCGAGCTCATAAAGTTGATTCTGGAAGAAGCTCACAAGAGTAAACTAAGTTTACATCCAGGAGCAACAAAGATGTATCAAGACCTCAAGCGATTGTATTGGTGGTACGGGATGAAAAGAGTCGTGATGGAATATGTCACTTCCTGTCTAGTTTGTCAAAAAGCTAATATTGAACATCAAAGACCATCAGGAATGCTACAACCTTTGAACATCCCAGAATGGAAATGGGATGGTATCGCAATGGATTTTGTGACAAGTTTGTCAAAGACTCGAAAGGTACATGATGCGATATGGGTAATAGTTGATCGACTAACCAAGTCGGCTCACTTTTTGCCCATCAACATAAAGTATTCAATGAAGAAATTGACTCAGTTATACATCAGCGAGATTGTCAGATTACATGGTGTACCTTCGAGTATTATTTCGGATCGAGATCCGAGGTTTACGTCAAGGTTCTGGCAAAGTTTACAAGAGTCATTAGGAACAAAACTCGGATTGAGTTCTGCATATCATCCACAGACGGATGGACAATCCGAGAGGACAATTCAATCACTTGAAGACTTGCTGAGAGCTTGTGTGTTGGAGCATACTGGAAGTTAGGATGAATTTCTACCGTTGATAGAATTCACTTACAACAACAGTTTCCACTCGAGCATAGGAATGACACCCTATGAAGCTTTATATGGTCGATGATGTAGAACACCTTTGTGTTGGTACCAAGATGGAGAAATTTTAGTGTTGGGACCAAACATCGTTCAACAGACAACAGAAAAGGTGAAATGATTCAGGAGAAAATGCGAACAAATCAGAGTTGATAGAAGAGTTATGCGAACAAGAGACGACAACCTCTTGAGTTTGACGAAGGAGATCATGTGTTTTTGAGAGTCATGCCTATGACTGGGGTTGGCAGGGTAATTAAATCCAAGAAAATTACTCCTAAATTCATTGGACCCTACCAAATTCTTCGTCGAGTAGGTCCTGCAGTTTATCAAATTGCCTTACCATTTTTTTTTCTGAATCTTCATAGTGTTTTCCATGTGTCTCAATTGTGAAAGTATATTCCTAATCCTAGTTATGTCATAGTACCTGATACAGTACAATTGAAAGATAACTTAACTTGTGAGGCATTACATGTGAGGATCGAGGATCAAAGAGTGAAACAGCTAAGAGGGAAGACAATTTCATTGGTTAAAGTGATCTAGAATGCAACTACAGGAGATGCCACATGGGAGTTGGAGGACAAGATGAATGAACAGTATCCACTACTACATAAAGGGGTTTTAATAGCACACTTTCAATAGCGTTTTAATAAGAAACACTATTTAAAAAGAGGCGGAAGGCCTTTAATAGCGCTTCCTTAAGAAAACGCTATCTTTGGTGCATCCTAAGATAACGCTTTCTTAAGGAAGCACTATCTATTCCTGATGGATAGGAATAGGTAGCGCTTGCTTAAGAAAACGCTATCTTATATATAATAATAGACAACATTTTTTTAAGGAAGCGCTATCTATTCCTATACCTAAATATTAGTTCTTTCCATAAGAATAAACTGTTCCCTCTCACGCGAATTTTTATACCATCGCTCTCAAATTTGCCTCGCTAGGTCTCCCACGAAAAAAGAAGCTGCTGGCCCCTCAACTGTTCTCCCCCACTTCGTTGCATCTTCTTCTTCTTCCACCGACGACTGTGACCCCACCGCTTCAAGTCACTGCTTGCGACTATCTCCCTCCATCGCAGCTTCTACTGTGTCGTCGTTGCAGGCACTACCACCACCACGTGTCCACTACGCCGGCTGTCTCCCTCGTTCGCGTCCAGCAATGGCAACAAAGGCTTCACGCAACCCTTGCCGCCGTACGTCTTCCCTCGCCGCCGCTGCTACACTCTCTGCTTTCGATTTCGTGAAATCCCTCAGGTAAGCCTTGTATCCCTCAAAAGCTCTGCTTAGAATGGACAAGCTTAAGGTTTAATGTGGTCAGTTGTTGAAAACTTGATTAAACTTTCAAACTCCAGTTTAATGTGGTCACGAATGGGATGTGGGTTCAGAGAGAGGGAGAGGGTCTGATTTTGTCTTTGTTCTTCTAGGTTTGCTACATTGGGCATCTAAATTACTGCATTTTTGTCTCAATTTTTTAGTAATTTAAAGCCAAACATGCACTTGTTGACACCACGAGTGGCTAAGCTCTCATATGTATTCTACTTGTGAGAAATCCATGAGTCTACCTGGTAAGTTTTTTGCTCTCCTACTTCTAAGATAATATGTGAGCAACTCTGATATGCAAATGATGACTTGGTTAAGGGAATATCTCTCTTGGCTTGATTCACGATCTTTCTTTTTTCTTGAAAATAAAAAATAAAAAATGGATTTGATCTTGCTGATCATTTGTTTTAAACTTCTGATTTACTGAGTTTGAGGGCAAATTTTGGTTTGTGTGTTCGTGTATTTAATCCTTCGTAGTGTATACACAATAAGTACCTTTGCATACCCCATATTTATTTTTGTTAGGTGTCAATTCAATGATTGGCTTATATTATTGTGTCTTTCTTTATGCAGGTTGCATGTGGCTCATATAATTTACATATTGCACAGCTGTCTCCAACAATTTCAGCAGGAAGTGTTTCAACTACTTTTGGAAACTCTGCTTCTAATGGGTCAGTAGTCTCAAGTAAAACACGTATAAGATGGACTCAGGATCTTCATGAGAAGTTTGTTGAATGTGTAAATCGACTTGGGGGTGCTGAGAGTAAGTTACTTGCCAAATTTATCAATGGAAAATTACATCAACCTCCCTTGATATTTGACTTAATTCCCCTTAACATTTTTCTTGTTTCAAAAGCTATACTAATTTCAATCACCACCCTTCAAGGAAAACTGATGTAATTTATAAACCAAAAAGGGTACCAAATGTAATCAAATTAAACTTCAAGGGATGTCAGTATAATTTATACTTTATCAACAGCTATAATAATATTATTTGTTGCCTGATTGTAGAGGCAACGCCAAAAGCTATATTAAGGCTGATGGAATCAGATGGATTGACAATCTTCCATGTTAAAAGTCATTTGCAGAAATATAGAATTGCAAAATACATGCCAGAGTCAACTCATGGTAATTTCTTAGCATAGCTACAACATAGTTTCCTAGTCGTGCCATGTACATTTGTAGCTTCTTAGTGGTTGAATTTACTAGCATTCACGTCATAAATGGTGATCAAATGTATATGGTAGGTTGTAAATACTCAATACAGAGGATGAGTTTATCTGTTTTCCTAGGTTTTCATTCATTAATAATTATTGAGACTTTAACAAACCAATGTAACTAAATGTGTTGACCTGTTACATGCTTCTATTTTAAGTAGCAATAGTTTCTTTTGATGCTACTCTGAAAGCATTTCTAAGCTCTAATTGTTTTGTTTTTCAGGTCTGGGCTAGTATCTGGTCTGTTTTAGCAAATCACTTTATATCTACAGGGAGTCATCATGATGAGAAAATTGCTATGTATGCCATAGATTCTCTAAGACAACTTGGTATGAAGTATTTGGAGCGTGCTGAATTGGCCAATTTCACTTTCCAAATGATATTCTCAAACCATTTGTTGTTCTTACGCGCAATAGTCAAAGTGAATCCAAAAGGAGGCTAATTGTTGATTGCATTGTTCAGGTGTAGTAAGCAAAAGTTTCAATTCTTTTTCCATTTGTGATTAATATCATTGGATATATTTACTAAAACTTAGTTGGTACCATTGCTTATTGCAGATGATAAAATCTAAGGTTGGAAGTATAAAGTCTGGGTGGCGTAGTGTATTTATGATTTTTACAGCTGCTGCAGATGATGAATTGGAATCAATTGTTGAGAGTGCATTTGAAAACTAATTTCCCATGTTCATGCTTGCATTCTTCATATCAGTGAGGATCAGTTTTGGCACATAATTCTTGGGTCATCAAGAACTTTTATTGCTTTATTTTCATCTTGCTCTAGAATTGAAGCTGAGATTTTTCCATTTGGTCTTACGATCCTGAAGCTATCCTCCCACAAGTGCTTTGTCGATTAATCGATTCAAGGGCATCCAATTTAGACCCTGAATAATCTTAGCTACAGATTTGAAGAGACAATAATGCCTTTTTCTGGTATCTTTGGCCGATTTAAATTAATTGGGTTGGATGTTGTCATTGTTCTGATTTTGGATTTATTGTGTAGTGTTGCTGCGATTAGAAGAGACAATCATACATTGATACTTTTTTTCCTTTTTTTTTATGGTTGTGATATTGATATCAGACAAATGCAATTATGCCATGCATTTTTGTTTCTAATATTCATACAGTATATTTAATATTCATGCAGCTCCTTCGGTCAACAGGCTTAGAGGACCTTGTGATGTTTCAACTTGTTGTCATTATTTGGGCTCTCCAAGGAGCGAGCTAAAGAAGCTATTTCTAAAAACTCTAGGTATGGATACTTGCTAAAATCCTTAAATGTTTTTGGTTCTTCGGGACAATTGGTTTGTAGGATTCTTTTAGCCAATTCTGTATCTGTATGTGTATCTCTTTTTCTTAGGTTATTGTAGAATTTTGAGGTAGGACTTGGAAGTTTATTTTTAACCTTTGTTTTGATACTATGGCAGTGTGAAGAGAAGACTCTCAAGATTGGTGAATTATCGGATAAATGTCAAAATTCGACAGAGTCAAACTTGTGTAAACAATAAATTTTCCCTTTTTGTCTTTTTTCCGGCTCTGGTAAGTTAGTGCTTTCCTTTTATTTAAACGAAGTATGAAATTTGACATTTTCATCTTATTGTATCCTCAAACCCTTTGTTTGGTACAATGTATGTCCGTTGTGCCACTGGATATATTCAGATGGGTGATTGCAGGTGTGGCACGGTTCATGTCAGCAACATTTGTTGCACTTAACCTTTGGGCACATATCAAGTCAACAGGTGAAAGGTGGTTTTTGATTGTTGCTGGCATTTTTCTATTGCAGTTGGCCCTTGCTGTTGTACTAAAGATCTACCGCTTCACAGTGTCAGTTTAAGATATATAACAAAGAAATAGCTTTTTGGATTCTTAGGTTATACAGATTTATTTATTTCTGTTCCTAGGTGGATTTGTGTAAGGACTCTGTAATGGCAATGCTGGGCAATTTGGAGTGTAGCATTTTAGTTACAGTGGTTCTTCCTTATGTTGTTGGGTTATTATTGTATACGGGTTGGGGTACCCCTTGTACCCTTTAATCAATATACTTTTAGCTTATCGAAAAAAAAATATTGTATTTAAGCTTTTGTATGTAAATGTATGTATACGGGTTTTAGCGTTTTCTTGAAAAAATGATGCCTAAAGTTAAAAATAGATAGCGCTTCCTTGAGAAAGCGCTATCTATTGCAAACTTTAGACAACGCTTCCTTGAGAAAGCGCTGTCTAAAGTATGTAATAGATTGCCTTATTACGAACTTTAGACAGCGCTTTCTCAAGGAAGCGCTACCTATTCCTACTTTCAGTAGCGTTTTTTTAAGCGCTATTGAATCCCTCCCACCTTCAGTAGCGGGTGAATAGATAGCGCTTGGAAGCGCTACTAAAGGCTAAAAAAAAATGCTATTAAAGCCCTTTTCTGTAGTAGTGATCCGCATTTGTTTTGAGGTAACTTTAATTTCGCAGACGAAATTCTTTTTAGAGGGGTAGTATTGTAACACTCTGTTTTTACTGTTTTTCAGTATTAGTAGAATTTTAATGTTTTATATTTTTATTTGAGACCTAGAAAATGATTTTGGATAAAACAAAATCATAATTATACTCTACTTTATGGTAGAATCTTACGGTAAAAATTTAGGTTTAAAAGTCAGACGAAACCCGGTCTGCGTTTTCACTGACAGTAAGATTTTACTGGTCAAAAAACCTAATTTTGACCCATGAAAAAAATGGTTTAGGTTTATATTTAATTTCCAACCATAGTGGTTATTTTGAAAATTTTCAAAACAAATAGGTTATTACACGTTATTCGGGCGAATACTCGACGATCGGGGATCGACGGAATTGAGAACGGAGGTGCAGAGACAAAACCCTGAAGTTGACACAGGCAAACACAAGAAGGGGGGTTGAATTGTGTTTGTTAATAATTTTCTAAAACAACCTTTAAAACAATTTTTGCATACAAGGAGATTAAAATCAGAAGCAAGCACAAAGAAATAGATCTTTTAAAAAGCTTTAACAAAAGCAATATCAAAACCCCTCAGTTAGTAAGAAAGAAATAAAATTGTAAAAGTTTAGGAGTAGAAGATTCACGCAAGATGTTTTATCTTGGTTTACTCCTTCCAACCAAGAGCTATGTCCAGTCCCTTCTACTTGAAGGTTTTTCTCCACTATTTTCCAAAATAGATTACAACCAAGTATTCATCAACTCTCCAGGCTTACCAGTATTTCTTTCTTACCAAGCCTCTTCAGGTTCTAACTCTAACAAAGAGATTTAACGTTTGATATTCTTAACTCACTATGTGTGAGGATATGAAAGTTTAAGATCAGATGAATATTTTCACAATATTCAAACTAAAGAATACAAACTCTTGCTCTTAAAGAAATATGAGTATGAGTGATTGTAGTTTGACAAAAGTTGAGTTAGCAAGGTTGTGCAGGCAAGAGTTGTTCTTCAGTATCTCAGGTCTTCTATTTATGGTGACCTTCTTCTTCACTTTTATTTCTTCAACGGTTATTTTGAATAATCCCGTTTAGAGATAGCATTTAATGCATGATATCCGTTGTGACTGATAGCTTGATTGTGGCAAGCTGAATAGTACTCTTGTTTATCGAGGTAGCATGAAATTGGAGGCTCACTACTCTGAGTATTGCAGCTTGAGAACTTGTTGTTCCTCCTTTGTGTACAATCCAGCTTTTTCCAGCCATAAAGTTGTCATCGTACAGATCGTTTTACAGTATCTCATTGTACGATTCTGCTTTTTGCATTTCTTGATGGTACTATGCTTCTTTTACGACAAAGTAAAACATTAAAGCAGATAAAATAAATGTGAAGTACAAATATTCTATTGAAATAAATTCAAGAGATTCGGATTGCATTTTTTTATTCGAAGATGGAGCTCGTCTACTTTAAAAACTTCGTCTACTTAGTTATATGTGAGGCCAAGTCTGTTTCAACAATTTATTTTGCTCGCCTGATGATGTGGCATATCCTCTCATTTATCAAGTCTTTGGACTTGTTATACCTCAATGAGTTATAAAGATCTCCGTTTAGTGACGTGGCAGATAGAGCTCATCTACTATCAAGTCTTTGGACTTACTGAATCTAAGAGGTTATTTTGATTTTCGTCTAGTAAGCATTTAGAGCCTCGTCTACTTAAGAAAACCAGTCTACTCAAATAAATAAATAAATAAATAACTTTTACCAAAACATTGAGCAGCCCGTCTACAAGGGTGGACGCGTATTTTTCAATGAAAACTTATCCCGAGTTTCTATTACATATATTTAAATATTCCTGCATAATTGAAAGCACATTTTAGATCTCAACTAACACTTTGCAAAGAAAATTTAATCATTTTGTTAACATCAAAACTTAGAGATTAATTAAATCCAAATCACTCTGGTTCCAAAAATTTCCCCATTTGTGATGATGACAAAAACTAATTAAATTTGAAAAGCAAAGTCTAAGAGAGCCTGCAGGGCTCCCCCTAAGACAAAGCATTCAGATAAATAATCAGTAAAAGCATATGAGACAAACTTCTTATAAGCTAATAGATAAGTGCAATAACTTATCAAACTTAGAGCATATATGAAGGAATAAAAAAGCATAGTCAGCAGATATCAGAGTAAATAGGCAAACATAAGTATCAGAGCAGATATCAAGTAGAAAACAAAATATGCATATGCAGACAAATATGAACTTTTCAAAAACTGACTTTATATATATATATATATATATATATATATATATATAAATTCTCTTTTCTTTCCTTTCTCCCCTTTTTGTCATTAGCCAAAAAGGTAAAAGGAGTGAACCATCATTGTCAGTTTATATAAAAAGAATTCAGGTTAGGTAGGAGGAGGTGGTGGAGGTGGTTGATTCTGAGTTTGGCTTTTCTTGAAATCCATCAGGAATTCCAGCATTTTGTTGACAACTTCTAAGGTTGGAGCCATTGATGTTTGAACCTGTTGTTGGACATCCTCCTTAATTTTCTCAGTCATCTTCTCAACCTTTTCATCAACTATTTTGCCAACTCTTTCATCAACAAACTTGCCAAGAACTTCTTCAAGATTTGATGGCAGAGTATGTTGCCTTGAACTCTCAGCAGATTCTTGAAAGGTGCTTAAGGCTTTGGAGTGTTCAGGGTGATATGAAGGGTGCATCACAGCCAAAGCTAGTGGTTGAGAATAATGCTTTCCAGATGAGTTTTGTTTGGAGATGGACTCAGCAGTTTCTTCTTCATGACCACCTGAACCAAAAATAGTGGCATTCATGTCAGGTCCTTCAACCACAGCATGGCTCCTTCTGGATCATACGCCCCCTTGAAGGAAGGCGGGTTGTTCTTCTGGAACTTATCAAGTCCGTGGAACTCAGCCGGCCCACCGTTGTGATTCTGATTATTCTGTCCGATAGCATGGGCAAGCAGTACCAATGCATCAACGATAGCTTGATCGTTTCGTCCGCGTCCAGCCATCAGTTCCTGTACGAGACCAAGACAGTCCCTTAGGCACAAAAACTCGCACACCAGCTTCTACTTGAGCATCATTGTCTATACAAGTATAGACATTTCAACCAAGAGTACACATCAGACTCATACCACGGCCTGATAGGACAGACCTGCTCTGATACCACTAAATGTGACACCCTTCTACCCCGCATAATAAAGGACATAAAATCCAAAGTCAATTAAACAGACATGCATAACCTGAATAAGAATTCAGTGAGTTGTCCATGGGTAGAAAAGTCCCACATGAACTAAGTTTCAAAATCACGGAAATAAATGAGTTAAAGCAAATAAACATAATAAAACCCAACCCCGATGTCACATACAGAGCTGGTATAACCCTTCCGTATAACGGAAATACATCTAAACCAAAAGAATTAAAACATAAAAGCAGGCCCTAACTATGAGTGGCGGCTCCTCATAGTCACTCCTCTCCGGGCTGCCCGTCATCCTCTGCAAATGCCGTTCAGGCCAAACACAAGCAACAAACGAAAGGGAGTAAGCTTATGTATACATAATCAGCATAGAGGTAGGAAGTAAAGTAAATCATACAAGCATGGCATCAACATAGGCATATAGTTTTTAGCATGTATCAACGTACATCAACAACAACATCATCGAATATGCTATGCAATGCAAGGCACCAACTACTCCGCTACTCCAACTATGCATGTGGATCCAGCTAACTCAAGATGAACGACTTCGGAGTTACATATCCGCATTGGCCAATAAACACCAACACCAACAGTCCACCTAACCTCGGGTAGACCCTATGGATAGCCAACGCACCAAACCATGGATGCCTCATCACGGGTGGCCGCGGTTACCAAACCTTGGGTAACCTACCGTGGATGACCGGATCGCCTTACTCTCGGACGATCTCCTCTATATCGAACATCTCCCAACAACATCTCCAATGAAATGCATGTCAAACAGCAATCAACGACAAACGCCACCACCTCCGCTTGCATCAACAAGTACTCGAGACTTAACAATAACGTTGCTTGGGCCAATAAGCACCCAAGACTTAACCATCAACAGTCATAACAACAACAGCGTTTTCCAACACATTATTATGTCAACATATTCATATTAACAACAACAGCAACAGCATAATCACAAACCAAACATTATGAACGTAAGCATGAATAATCAAATATCCAACAACGACCACTAACATGTTATAATCAACAATCACAGCCTCATACGTATTAAAATCGTTTAGTAACACATAAATACGGGGTTATGGGGACCCCTTTTACTTTACTCTAACTCCAAGCCTATGTAAACACTACCCTTCTCCCCATAACTGGATTGAAGTTCACGTTTAAGAAGAAATAAGATCCACTAGGGTCCCTGAGCTTCAAGATTCACCTACGAAACACATTGTGAAAGGCACATTGTAAAGAACTTAAAATCGGCAGCAATTACCACAAAATCCGCCACTGTGTTTGCCTTATATCTCACAAACCAGACTTTATTTTACCAATTTGAACGGTAAGAATAAATATATACATTTAATTTATCTTATGAAAAAGTTTGAGCTAGATCCAACGGTTACTGAGAACAGGATGATCCTCTCAAGTTGACTGATCTGGAGCTACCCGAGTTGAACTCAAATCAAACTTATAAGATGAATAACTCTCACTATATGGATTAAACAGAAATTTACACCGTTGGATATGAAGTAATATAAGCCTAGGAACTCTATATGAATTTAGAACAAGATCCAACGGTATATGTAGAAGTAGTGAAGGATTTACCGAAACTGTTCCACCGGGTTTCAAGTTTTCAGCAATGGTTGTTTTGGTCTATAGGTTAAGCTTTCTTCTCTCCTATTTAAGCATCAATAACCATACTTTATATAGTCTTAGAAACTCTATAAATCTTCCCAAAATTCGTGCTCCTTGGTGGCCTAATTAATATTCCGTGGTTGGTGAATGTTCTTGCTTTTGTCTCCCACTAAACCTTGATTATTGGTTTTTCTTTCATGATGGGCTCCACTAATCCATAAATCACTCCATGTTTTGCTCCACTATGAGTTGATTTGAGGTGTTATCTGATTGTGGGATGGTTGGTGGTGTTGGTGAGTCAAAAAGAATGAAACAAAAAGCGTTGCACTAATTATCCCACCTAATCTTGCAGTAATTATGCCATATGATTCCTTCACTTTTCACCTAACCCATAAATGATATTTATGACCAATATTTCGAAATAAATTCAATCCTAACAGATATATATTCAAATAATCTTTCCAAGTAGTGCTCATATACTTAATTTGGGTTTGAAATGGGTGAGATAGGCCCAAATTAGTGGAGGTATATCCAAAATCCGCACAAGCTGGCCTGCTCCACGATTGATTATTTTTGACAACCTAAACTTACGAATTTGATTTATATCTCTTCATTAAAGTTGTAGAAAATTATCTTATCTTTACAATTCCACAAAGATCACCTATATCGGACATCTATAACTCAATATATGACCAAAACGGTGAAACATGTTACTGGGACTCTAAAAGGTTTTAGTCTTTCTAAGGCTAAACTTTCCAAAAATGAACTTAGATGCCAAGAACAATCTAAAAACCATATTCAAACATATATGTCATATATATATAAATATATTAAGGTTATTTATGAAAGAAAATGGGGCGTTACACGGTTATATACGCAAGACAAAAATTAAAGAGTTTGAGTTTAGAGATACTACACAACCAGATTTATCCTGGTTCAGTCACCACCACTATGACCTACATCCAGTCCCCACTCCACCTGTGGGTTTTCACACACTAACACAACAAGCTTTAGCCAGGTAGCTTGAAAAACCTTTACACCACAGAGCACTCCTTCACCTCGAGATACCACACTCTTATGAATAGCCTCAATGTTCTTCCTTAGGGATACCTCACCCTAATCACACAGAGAGACTCACTCTCTCTTTACAATCAAATAGAACGAAAAAAATTGATTCATAAACCCTGAATAGTCAGATATACAAATTGAAGCACTTATGAGAATGAAACACTCTTTTTCACAATGAAGCTCAAGCAAGAAGATGAATGATTTTCACAATTGATCTCTCTAATTGATTTCGTGTAATTCTGATATTTGATATGATAAAAGTGTTCCTTTGATCCCTCTATATATAGGAAAACAAGTTATAGTCGTTGGGATCAATTAAAACAGATTTGGGTCTGATAACAGAATCTATTTTCTTGATTCTGATTCTTGAACAGGGGTTGAGTACAGGGTTGTATTAACCAATTTCATACCGATAGTCTTGAACTTGGTTAATCCATCAATACATTCATTCATTACATCTATATATTAATGAACATCAGATTTTCCTGAAACTTGAATACACGTGTCCATAGCATATGTACAGGGCTGTATTCAGTTAACCATTTATAACTGATCTGATTTCATATTGTGGACAGGTGTTACTGAATCAAGAACCTTAAATTCATTTGTCAGTTACAGTAGCAGACATACATCCATTGATTACATGGTTGTACCTGACAAATAATTTTCTTATTTCCAAAAATATTTTCATTAAAAAAAACTTATTCCTTTTAATGCAGGTTATGAAAATTGATTTTCTTCATCCATCTTTTTAGTTGAGCTATCTTGTGACTAAGAGATTTCTTTCTCTTACAAATCATCTAAGACTTAAATCTAAAATTCTCCTTTAAGCTTGGTCTTGATGATCCTTTGATCTTTGACTTTGCTCTTTTGATTTCTACATGCAGCTCCTTGATTCCTTCAAGTTCTTCCTTGAATATTTTCCTTGAATTTGCTTAATGAACTTGTTGATCACTGCTTGATACCTGTCTTTGCAATTTGACACGAAAACACTTGCACACACATTAAATTGTATTTGTCATATATCAAAATCTCTAAGTCATTGAGTCTTACAAACTCCCCCTTTTTGATTATGACAAATCTTCTAACAAATTATAAGATCAGAGTATAAGTGTAGCAGAAGCTAAAAGGTTTTGACAGATTTATATAATGGTATCAGAGCAGAAGTATATCAGAGCAAAAAGATATTATCATAGCAGAATTTGATTTACTCCCCCTTAATCATGTAAGCTTATAAGCTCCCCCTCAACATATGCATGTATAATTTGTTATTATCCCCTTTCTCTATATCATAATTTTTCCTCCCCCTTTTGGCATTATCAAAAAGGCAGAGAAAAGAAACATTCAAAGCAATAGAGAAGGCAAGCATTTAAACATTCAAACATAGCATATAAAATTGTTCATGATAGAGGGATATGTGCAGGGACAAATCAAAAAGAACAGAAACCATCAGTCAAAATTACAAACTAAGGCATTTTACCTTTCAAAAACTAAGTTCTAATTCCTATGAATTCCTAGAACAAGTTCTTCCTTTTTGATTTTCTTTTGTTTCGGCCTTTAGGTGATGGTTCAGCAGGGGTGTACTCAACTTCCTTCAAAGTAGCTCTTGAGGGTGAAGATCTAGTATTTTTGGTTCTTGCCATATTAGGGTTGGTTTGTGTACAAGAAGGATTAAGGTTAGCTCTGCTAGGGTTACAAAATTAGGTGAAGAAAGAGTGGGTTTCAGAAGATTTGAAGTTTTGAAATAAGATTCTACATCGGCGCGTCTTCAATCCTCAGGGCTAGTAGTTGAAAATAAGTGCATCCATCCTGCCACGTCAGCATACGAAAGTACTAAAACACAAAGTAACCTAGTAGACGAGCTCCATATGCCACGTCATTGGACAGAGCTTCTCATTAAGGTCTTAGCAAGTCCAAAGACTTGTGTGGACGAGCAGAATTAGAATCCTGTGTATTCTGAGTTTATCATACAAAAAGCACAGGGGATCCATTCCTGATCAAATCTATTTCTTCTAAAACTCTCTTCTAATCATTCATAGATATTCCAAATCAAATCATACAAGAATCGGAGCATATTTACACAAAGATACAGTCATATAAACAGTTTCTTTAGAGATTAGATATAGGATTGATCAATTATGCCCAATTCTCTTCTAATGCAAAAGAAGCTTTCCTTGTTCAAGGGCTTGGTAAAAATATTAGCAAGTTGTTTAGTTGTATCAAAATATTCAATCTCAATTTCTCTACTTTGAATATGATCTCTAATGAAATGATGTCTGATTTCTATGTGTTTAGTTCTAGAGTGCATTATGGGATTCTTAGTTAGGTTGATTGCACTTGTATTGTCACATCTAATAGGAACTTGGTTTAGTTGCACACCATAATCAACTAATTGTTGTTTCATCCATAAAACCTGTGCACAACAGCTACCAGCTGCTACATATTCAGCCTCTATTGTGGATAAAGCCACACTAGATTGTTTCTTACTGAACCATGATACTAATGAGTTTCCTAGTAAATGGCAAGTTCCACTAGTACTCTTTCTATCTAGTTTACAACCAGCAAATTTAGAGTCTGAATAGCTAATTAAAGTACATGTAGATCCCTTGGGATACCATAATCCCATGTCTTTTGTTCCTAACAGATACTTAATTATCCTTTTAACTGCTGTTAAGTGTGATTCTTTTGGATTTACTTGATACCTAGTACACATGCAACCACTAAACATGATATCTGGCCTACTAGCAATAAGATAAAGTAGCGAGCCTATCATACCTCTGAATTTAGAAACATCAACAGGTTTACCTTGCTCATCCTTGTCCAGATAACAGGAAGTACTCATTGGAGTAGCCATCTCCTTAGCATTTTCCATGCCAAACTTCTTGATCAACTCATTGCAGTACTTGGTTTGGCTAATAAAGATTCCATTTTTAGTTTGCTTTATTTGTAGTCCAAGGAAAAAGTTCAGCTCACCCATCATTGACATTTCAAACTCACTCTGCATAAGACTTGCAAACTCATTGCACAAATGCTCAGTAGTGGCACCAAAAATTATATCAACCACATAAATTTGTACAAGTAAAATGTTGTGTGCCTTTTTCTTAGTGAACAAAGTTGTGTCAACTTTACCTCTTTTAAATCCTTTCTCAATGAGAAAATTACTTAACCTTTCATACCAAGCTCTAAGAGCTTGCTTTAAGCCATATAGTGCTTTAGACAGTTTACAAACATGGTTAGGCAATTCATTATTCTCAAAACCAGGTGGTTGACCAACATACACTTCCTCTTGTATAAATCCATTTAAGAAAGCACTCTTAACATCCATTTGATACGGTTTAAATCCCATTATGCAAGCATAAGCAAGTAGCATTCTTATAGCTTCTAATCTTGCTACCGGTGCATATGTTTCATCATAATCTATGCCTTCTTCTTGGTTATACCCTTTGGCTACCAATCTAGGCTTGTTTCTTACAATTATATCATTTTCATCTAGTTTATTCCTAAAAACCCATTTTGTACCTATTACTTGACAGTTCTTGGGTTTAGGCACTAGTTTCCAAACTTGGTTTCTTTCAAACTGGTTTAACTCATCTTGCATAGCCATCATCCAATGTTCATCAATTATAGCATCATCTATGTTCTTAGGTTCTGCTTGAGACACAAATGCCATATGATTACAAGCATTTTAAAGAGATTGTCTAGTAGTTACCCCCTTTGTAATTTCACCAATGATGTTATCAATTGGATGATTTCTGACAGTCCTCCATTCCTTTGGTAGGTCAGGCTGTTGTTCTGTTTGCTCCTGCTGCAGCAATTCATTCTTTAAGCTTTCATCTTCTTCATTGTCCTGTTTCTCTTCTGGGAGATTTTTTCTCAATTGAATCTGCAAGATCATCAATAACAGAATCATTTCCCAATATTTTGGGGTTAGACTCATCAAATGTCACATGCACAGATTCCTCAATAGTTTGTGTTCTCTTATTATATATTCTAAATGCTTTACTAGATAGAGAGTAACCTAGGAAAATTCCTTCATCAATCTTTGCGTCAAATTTTCCAAGATTATTCTTTCCCTTGTTAAGAACAAAGCATTTGCAACCAAAAACATGAAAATGTGCAATATTTGGTTTTCTTCCTTTGTAAAGCTCATAAGGGGTTTTCTTTAAGATTGGTCTTATCAAGACTCTATTTAGCACATAGCAGGCTGTATTGACAGCATCTGCCCAAAAATGTTTTGGCAAGCTAGAGTCGTTCAACATAGTTCTTGCTATCTCCTCTAATGGTCTATTATTTCTTTCCACTACTCCATTTTGTTGTGGAGTTCTAGGAGCAGAAAAATTATGTTGAATGTCATGCTCATCACAAAAGTTTTCAAACACTTCATTTTGAAATTCTTCCCCATGATCACTTCTTATAGAAGCAATTTTCATGTCCTTTTCATTTTGTACAATTTTTGCCATTTTCTTAAATACAACAGACGAATCACTCTTATGAGATAGAAAATATGTCCATGTATATCTAAAGTAATCATCTACTATTACATACAAGTTACCACCAAAGGTTTTGGTTCTAGATGGACCAAATAAATCCATGTGTAAAAGTTGTAAGGGTCTAGTTGTTGAAACAATGTTCTTTGGTTTAAAAGAGACCTTAACTTACTTTCCTTTTTGACATGCATCACATAGTCCATCTTTCACAAATTTCAGTTTAGGCAAACCAACTACAAGATCTTTACAAATCAGTTTATTCAAGTGGTTCATGTGAATGTGTGCAATTCTTCTATGCCGAAGCCAATTCTCTTCTTCTTTTGAAATAAGACATCATGCAGTATTTGAAGAGATATTATCTAAATCAAGCATATAGATGTTATCTGTCCTAGGTCCAATTAATTTCAAATTTTCATCATTCTGATTTTCTATTAAGCAACTATTGGAATTGAATTTTACCTTGAGGCCTTTGTCACATAGTTGACCGGTACTTAATAGGTTGTGTTTCAGTCCCTCAACATGTAGTACATCCTCAATGATTTTTATTGAGTCACTTCCAATGTTGCCAATGCCAAGTATTCTCCCTTTATTGTTGTCTCCACAGGTAACACTAAAACTTGACTTAGGGGTAAAGGAAATGAACTTGGTTTTGTCTTCAGTCATGTGCTTGGAACAGCCACTGTCAATATACCATTTCACATTCTTGGCTTTCCAACACACCTACAAAACAGAATCATGTTTGTGTTTTAGGTACCCAAATCTGTTTGGGTCCTTTTGAGTTAGTTGCAACAATAGTTCCTTTAGGAACCCATATATACTTAGATTTATTGTATGCTGATTTTCTGTATTGACATGTAGAAGCTGTGTGACCTTTTCTAGCACAAATATTGCATTTAACAAATGGTGTGTTTGATGTCTTAGGTGCAGCAAAAAATTTCTTGAAAGATTTCTCATGTATCTTAGGTTCATAGCCTATTCCAGCCTTATCATAAACACATTTTTGCTGTCCTAATAAAGCATTCAAGTTATCTCTACCATTTCCGAACTTGGCTAAGTCATTTTTCAGTTTTTCAACTTCTTTAGTCAATGTACAACACTTAGAACAATTAGAGCTAGATGCAATCAAGACCTTATTCCTAGCTTCTAGTTCTCTTTATTTCATTTTCAAGCATGCATAATCATCACTTTGTTTAGCAATTATTTTTCTAGATGAGACAAATTGTATAGAAATCTTAAGATATTCAACATGTAACTCATCAAATGCATCTTGCAATTCATCAAAAGTAGGTTGTGAATCAGAATTTACATCACTCTCCAAATCACTGTTATTGCTAGCCATCAAGCACAAGTTTGCCTCCTCAGATTCAGATTCTTCAGTGGAATCTACATCATTATCATCCCAAGCAATGTAGGCCTTTCTTGGCTTTCTCCACTTTTTATCCTTTGAGTCAAACTTTCCTGTTTTGTCCTTCTTTTACAGTTTTGGACAGTCAAGCTTCATGTGGCCAATCTTTCCACATCCATAGCATGTGATGTTGTTGGAAGAGTTGTCACCTTTGCTGAAATTTCTCCTTTGAAAATGGATGACTTTCTTTTGAAGTTGCCTTTCTTCTTTAGGAACTTCTTGAATTTTCTAACTAGCATTCCCATCTCTTCTTCAGATTCTGCTTCTTGTGCTGAATCATTATCATCACTGTCTTCTACTTCTATGACTTGTGATTTCAGAGCCAATCCCTTTTTCTTTTTGTCAGTTTCTTCATTCTCATTCAGTCTGTTCAACTCCAATTCATGCTCTTGCAGTTTTCCAAACAATGTGGTAATAGTCATTGATGAAGGGTCTCTAGATTATGAGATTGCAGTGACTTTAGGCTGTCATTCCCTGCTCAAGCATCTCATTACTTTGTTAATTTGATCCTCATTTGATATAGTTTTTCCAAGACCAGCAAGTTAGTTGACAATGTGAGTGAATCTCTTTTGCATTTCAGTCATAGGTTCTCCTTGCTTCATTCTGAACAGCTCATACTCATGTGTGAGGGTGTTCATTCTTGCTCTTTTGACATCTGTGGTTCCTTCATGTGTTACTTGCAATGTATCCCATATCACCTTTACTGATTTGCAATTTGAAACCCTGAAAAACTCATCACACTTAAAGCAGATGTTATAATATTCTTAGCACGTGCATTATATTGAACTCTTTTCTTATCATCCTCATTCCATTTAGTTTTAGGCTTATTTCTTGGAGCACCATTAGCATCTACAGTACAGGGGACAAATGGTCCATTTTCTACTGCATCCCATATGTCAACACATGCTGCCTCAAGAAAGATTACCATTCTTTCCTTCCAATAGATATACTCAGATCCATTGAAGGCAGGAGGGCGTGCAAGGAAAGCCCCTTCATTCAAACAATCATTGGAAGCCATACTCTTATAGCTGTTAAGCCAAACTTAAGAGTTTAGCTCTGATGCCAATTGTTGTTTAGGCTTCAAAGACTCAAGAGGGGGGGGGGGGGGGGAGTGAATTGAGTTTTCAAAAATTCTTCCTTTTCAAAAACTTTACTTTTCAAATCAGATTTGCCTCAGGATACTTTACAAAAATAGTGAAGGGCTTTTTATGAAATCTTGAATAGAAGGTGATGAGGTAAATCAGTTCAGAAAGATAAATCGGTTCTTTTGTCACTTTAGTGGACGAGCGCTTCTGTCACTTGTGTGGATGAGTGCTTCTGTCACTTGTGTGGACGAGCGCTTATGTCACTTTAGTGGACGAGCGCTTCTGTCACTTGTGTGGACGAGCGCTTCTGTCACTTTAGTGATTGAATCAAACAGTGATTCAATCAAATAGAAAGAAGTTCAGTTCTGGGTCGTACAGGTATTAGATACAGGCCTTAGTCAGTCAAGAACTGAAATTACAACATATCAGTTTCAGTGATCAAGAACGGTCTTAATCAACTCAGTTTTGAACAATTAATAACTCAAGATTGATTGCAATAATACTCTAGTTTTAATTCATATTAAACAGATCAAGAACTGATATCAATTGAAAACTTAGAACATCAAGATCACAGTTATATGCGCAAGACAGAAATTAAAGAGTTTGAGTTTAGAGATACCACATAACCAGATTTATCCTGGTTCAGTCACCACCACTGTGACCTACATCCAGTCCCCACTCCACCTGTGGGATTTCACACACTGACACAACAAGCTTTAGCCAGGTAGCTTGAAAAACCATTACACCACAGAGCACTCCTTCACCTCGAGATACCACACTCTTGTGAAGAGCCTCAATGTTCTTCCTTAGGGATACCTCACCCTAATCACACAAAGAGACTCCTTCTCTCTTTACAATCAAATAGAACGAAAAAAATTGATTCCTAAACCCTCAATAGTCATATATACAAATTGAAGCACTTATGAGAATGAAACACTCTTTTTCACAATGAAGCTGAAGCAAGAAGATGAATGATTTTCACAATTGATCTCTCTAATTGATTTCGTGTAATTCTGATATTTGATATGATAAAAGTGTTCCTTTGATCCCTCTATATATAGGAAAACAAGTTATAGTCGTTGGGATCAAATAAAACAGATTTGGGTCTGATAACAGAATCTGTTTTCTTGATTTTGATTCTTGAACAGGGGTTGAGTACAGGGCTGTATTAACCAATTTCGTACTGATAGTCTTGAACTTGGTTAATCCATCAGTACATTCATTCAGTACATCTATGCATTAATGAACATCAGATTTTCCTGAAACTTGAATACACGCATCCATAGCATATGTATAGGGTTGTATTCAGTTAACCATTTATAACTGATCTGATTTCATATTGTGCATAGGTGTTACTGAATCAAGAACCTTAAATTCATTTTTCAGTTACAGTAGAAGACTATATCCATTGATTACATGGTTGTACCTGACAAATAATTTTCTTATTTCCAAAAATCATTTTCATTAAAAAAAACTTATTCCTTTTAATGCAGGTTATGAAAATTGATTTTATTCATGCATCTTTTTAGTTGAGCTATCTTGTGACTAAGAGATTTCTTTCTCTTACAAATCATCTAAGACTTAAATCTAAAATTCTCCTTTAAGCTTGGTCTTGATGATCCTTTGATCTTTGACTTTGCTCTTTTGATTTATACATGCAGCTCCTTGATTCCTTCAAGTTCTTCCTTGAATTTTCTTAATGAACTTGTTGATCACTGCTTGATACCTGTCTTTGCGATTTGACACTAAAACACTTGCACACACATTAAATTATATTTGTCATATATCAAAATCTCTAAGTCATTGAGTCTTACAAGAAAGACCACACTTTCCTCTGACTTTGGGAATTTCCTTCTTCTCCTCTTGGGTCAGTCCAGAGGAAGATGCTTCTCATGTGCAGTGGATAATGTGAGATTTCCAGAAATCTGCAGCACGTTGTTCATTGGTCAATCCAATGGATTCATAATGCAAATAGAAATCTAGCATGGAGTAGTCAAAAGTTTCTTAATTCAGATCAAGCATTGCTGATTCAGCTTCTAGCATAACTCCTTTGAATCTTCTGTTCTTCTTGTCCTTGTCCTTATTCAGATCTACCATCGGTAGTCTTGGACAGATTCTGTAAGGCATGACTCCAACTCTGGTTGCTTCACAATGTCTCAGCCAGGATGGAGGGACAAAATGTGCGGCTCTATCAACTCTGAAATGACTAAATTCCCACTTCAGCATTTCATAGATGAGCCGATCCACAAAGAAATCAGAGGCTCTCCCATAGACACTGGGATGCTTGAAGGATACCCATCTTGTGTTACTATCCAAGATTATAGGGACATGTTGTAAGGATATCACTCTTCTTTCAGGGATGGTAGGAAGATTCTTTCTCAGAGGGTCTGTCTCCCAGACACTTATCACATGTCTCTGAACTCCATCAGTTAAGGGTACGAGAGGTGGAGTTTTGACAAGGTTAGGATAGATTTTTCTGGGGGGGAATTTGTTCAGGGGCAGGTGAGTGACTAAGGGTCCTATGTTGTTGTGCATTTGTGAAGGAACTATTTTGATTAATTTACAGTCAGGATGGGGTAAGTGAAAGGGTTCAACAGGTGGGCTTATTTCTTCCTCATACTCTGGTAGGGGGTACCACCTGTTAGGAATATGTTCAAGTTTAGGTTGGTGAGTGAGAAACGGAACTCTCTATTGCCTTTTTACTTTGGCCCAATCCTCATATTTGCCATCATAAATATCAGACATTGAGGTGAAGGGAAATAGGGTTCTTAAGGGTTTTGGAAAAGGAGCACCAGGGGAATTGCCATCATCTGGTTGATTGAACCAGTGATCATCAGCAGGGATAATTGGTTGAAATTGTGGTCTAGATGAGGTTGCTATTTGTGAGTGACCAGGTGAAGATGTAGGCAAGTTTATGGTTTAGTCAATTTGTGTTGGTTGGGGTGAGAGGGGTATGGGAATGTATACATCATCAGTTATGGTTTGATTAAACACATCATTTGGAGTAGAGACAGGAATGTTATCATCAGAGGTAACATCAACAGGAACGTCATCAACTCTAGTTTCTACACTAGACACTAAGGCATCTACTGCTATTTGAACAGGATCACTAGCAGAGATGGTTACCTTAGAAGTCTTAGTTGTTCTGATCTTTCTTGCTGGTTGCCTTCTGGGTTTTGTTGAGACAGGCACAACGGCCTCAGCAGCAGCAGCCGAAGTTTTCTGCTTCTTCAGGATGGTACTGATAGGAACTCTGTCCTCATCAACTTCCTCGTCCTCATTGTATGAGAAGATAACTCTTCTTTGCTTCTTCACAGCAGGAGCATCAGAAGGTTCCCTCATAACAATGCTACCAGCTGGTCTCTTGGGGGCAGGTTTCCGTGCTGCAGTGGTCTTTTCTTGATAATCTTCTTTGGCTCCAAAGCCTCAACAGTGTTTTGTTCTACCATTTCCTCTTTCATTTTCATCAACTCCTCAGTTTTGGCCATTGCAGCAGCAGCATAGGTACTGAGGTTCATGTTAGCTATATTCATTTTACCAAAGTCTGCAGCCGACATTGGTTTTTTAGTTAAGATCCTAGCTTGCTCTTCAGGATTCCTTACAGCAAGAATTTCATGAATTCCTTGAGCCTTGAAAATCTTAGACAGAAGATGGCAATAGAGAAATGTTGAGAGTCTTTTCTTGTTCATCACATCATCTCTAAATCTTCCATACATAATTCTTGGAAGAATGATCTTCGTTTCAGTGAGAAGATGGCAAAGGCAGAATTTGTGCAGAGAGGAAAGGTTGTCCTTGGATCCAACCTTATGAAGAACCACCTTATTAAGAAGTTGATGAAGGATGCGAACAATGTCCTTCATTTCAACAACTTTCCAAGAGTGAGTTCTGACTATGTCTTCTTTCATGAGACAGACTTCAATGGTCTCAGAGCCACCCAAATCAGCTTCCCATGACTCAGTAAAAACCAAACCTTCATAAGCACAGAAAATGGCATCAACAATAGTCTTCTCTGAGACTACAATCTTTTTTCTCAACACAGTAGAGAAGAAGTCAGTATTAGTCACTTGAACATTCCTCCAGAAATCCCTAATCAGGTTGGGAAAGACAGAGACTTTCTCTGTGAAGAGTCCTCCCCATCCAGCTGCATTAACATACTTGCTTATGTCTAAGTTGTAGTCTTGCAACACTCCAAAGTCAAAATGATGCTCAATTGCCAAGTTAAGCTTGTCCACGTTGAAGGTTGAAGAAGAAGCCATTTTGGTGAGAAGAGTTAGGGTTTGAAAAATAAAGAGATGAAGAGCTAGAGAGTTTTAGGGAAGTGTAAATTTTTCTCAGAGGGAAAAGATTACTTTTAAAAGATTTTTTAATCCCAAAGGTTTGTTAAAAAAAAAACTTCGACATGAAATGTCATTATGGATAAAACGGCATTGGTAACCTGGAACTATAAAAAGGTCTTGATGGGATTGATGGAAGTACTGACTCAGCAAAGAGAATAAAGGATAAATTTGTCATTGAGACAAAATAAATGCATTTAATAAAAATATGCTTAAACACAGGCAGATGTGGACTCGTCTGAAACTGCACACTGAACGCAGTAATCAATACCAGCAAACGCGACATATAGTAGACGTGCAACACAACATGCAATAGACGCACAACTTTTAATAGGTATTAGACGTGCATAAGTAATAAACGCAAGATTATCAAAACAAATTTTTCTCAAGGTCGGACGCTTAAATTAATCCACACATAACATGTTAAGATGCTTCCTAATAAAGATAAATATGTCCTCTGCAAGAGGTTTAGTAAAGATATATGCCCATTGATGGTCAGTATCTACAAATTGAATATCAAATACACCTTTTCGCACATAATCCCTAATAAAATGATGTTTAATCTCTATGTGCTTGGCTCTAGAATGCAAAATTGGATTCTTAGATAGATTTATTCTGCAGTATTATCACACATAAGTGGAATACTACTTACAAACATATTGTAATCTTCCAATTGATGTTTGATCCAAAGAAGTTGTGAGCAGCAACTTGCAGCTGATATATACTCAGCTTCAGCAGTTGATAAGGCAATGGTACTTTGTTTTTTGCTTGACCATGAGACAAGATTAGCTCCAATGAAGTGACATCCTCCACTAGTGCTTTTTCTTTCAATTATATCTCCAGCATAGTCAGCATCGCAAAAACAAACTAATCTGTAATCTTCATTTTTCTTAATGCACAAACCAAGATTAGTAGTACCTTTTAAATATCTAAAGATTCCCTTAACTACTAATAAGTGAGATTCTCTAGGATCAGATTGAAATCGAGCACACAAACATACACTGAACATAATATCAGGCCTAGTCGCGGTAAGATATAAGAGAGATCCTATCATATTATCTTTATCATCTTTGTTCAGTATGGAAGTGGGGTGCATAGGAGTATCCATTGGCTTACAATCATCCATCTTAAACTTCTTCTGAAGCTCTTTTGTGTACTTAGTTTGGTGGATGAGCACCTCGTCCAAGGTTTGTTTTACTTGAAGTCCAAGGAAGAATTTGAGTTCTCCCATCATGCTCATTTCAAATTCCTTCTGCATAGAGACTCATTAGTACCACCAAAAATAATATCATCAAAATATATTTGTACAACTATGAAATTAGACTTAATGGATTTTCTAAATAAGGTTGTGTCAGCCTTTCCTCTAGTGAATCCATTTTCCATAAGAAAGGAACTTAGTCTATCATACCAAACTCTAGGAGCTTGCTTAAGTCCGTACAAAGCTTTCTTAAGCTTATATACATGTTCAGGATGGGTTTCACACTCAAAACCCGGAGGTTGCATAACATAAACTTCTTCATTAATAAAGCCATTTAGAAAAGCACTTTTAACATCCATCTGAAAAAGTATAATACTCTGATGTGCAGCAAATGAAAGTAGAATTCTAATCGCTTCTAATCTAGCAACAGGTGCAAAAGTTTTAATATAATCTATACCTTCTTCTTGAGAGAAACCTTGAGGAACAAGTCTTGCTTTGTTTCTTATTACCTTACCATTTTCATCAAGTTTGTTTCTATAAACCCACTTTGTTCCAATCACTGATTTGTCTTTGGGTAGGGGAACCAGAGTCCAAACTTCACTTCTTTCAAACTAGTTGAGTTCTTCTTGCATAGATAGAATCCAACCATCGTCTAGCAGAGCCTCGTCTACTGTCTTTGGTTCCAACTCAGAGACTAGTGAAGAAATATATTGTTCTTTGAAAGTTGATCTGGTTCTTAGCTTGTCATTGGGGTTTCCAATGATCTGATCTAGTGGATGATAATTTTTGAAGTACCAAGATTTTTGAACTGTATCATGTTGAGAAGTGGAAGTTTCTAGTTGTTGAGTGGGGTCATCTGCTTGATCATCTTTTATCTCTGAGGAGTCTCCTAGAATGTTTAGATCAAGATCTGCAAAAGCTTCATCTAGATAAGATAATTTCTTATCAGGTTGTTTGTCATCAAACTTGACATGAATACTTTCCTCTACTATCAGTCCTAGAATTATAAACCCTAAAGCCTTTAGATGTTTCAGAATATCCTAATAGTATTCCATTATCTGTTTTAGCATCGAACTTACCAAGTTGATATTTAGTATTCAGTATATAGCATTTACAACCAAAATGGTGAAAATAAGATATGTTGGGTTTTCGTTCTTTGCACAGTTCATAAGGAGTCTTATTCAGGATAGGTCTAGTGTATATTCTGTTCTGAATGTAGCAGGCAGTGTTGGAACCACAGTGGTTCTGGTTTATTTAATCTCTAGGTTTTGATGTTAACAAAAGGATTAAATTTACTTGGCAAAGTGTTAGTTGAGATCTAACAAGTGATTTCAGTTTATGCAGGAATATCCAAAATAATATAAGGTATACAATGCTTGGACTCTTGCAAAGAGTTACCCATCCAAAGTTTATTTAAACTGTTTATATTTAAATCCTTAAGTAGACGGCTAACTATATCTCAGTAGACGTCCATAGTAGTCACGTCAACAGACGAGTGCTCTCCTTGAAACTCAAGTAGACATCCATAGTGCCTAACTAAAATTCAGTAGACGTCCATAGTGCCACGTCATTGGGCGGAGTTTCTCTAAAGACTTAATAAGTCCAAAGACTTGTGTGGACGAGTGCTTCTGCCTGTAGATGGTTCTACATCTTTTATATCTTTACTACCTTGAATATGATTTAATGCAATCTGAACCACATTGAATTTATTTCAAATGATTGATATTTATTTCAATGGAATATATGTTCTTTATAATTGTTTTATCTAGTTAATACCTTGTTCCTTTGTGAGAAAATTCATAGTACTATCAAAGAAATACAAAAAGCAAATAGTACAATTGGAATTGCAAAACGATCTGTACGATGACAACTTTATTACTGGACAAAAGATGGATTATACACAGAGGAGGAAAGAAATTTGTTTAAGGTACGATTTCTCAGGACAGTGGGCCTCCATTTCGTGCTTTTCTGATAACCAAGGATGCTTTTCAACACGGACAAAATCAAGCTATCAGTCTCAACGGATATCATGCATTTAATGCTATCTCTATAACGGGACTATTCAAATAACCGTTGAAGATTTGCAAGAGAAGCTGAAGACCACTATATATAGAAGGTCTAAAGCACTGAAGAATAACTTTTGCCCATTTGAACATTTTCAAGATATTCAAAGCTCATATTCCCTTTGTAAAGAAAAATTCTGTAATTCTTAAGGTTGAATATTTGTAAAAATATTCAGTAGATCTTAAACCTTTATACCCTCACATATAGTGAGTTAGAAAGATCTTAGAAAACTCTCTGTGATTGAATTAGAGCCTAAAGAGGCTTAGCAAGAAAGCAATACTTGTAGCCTGGAGAGGTGTAGAATACTTGTTGTAGAAACTATTTGGAAATAGTGGAGAAAATCCTTCAAGTAGAAGGAACTGGACGTAGCTCTTGGTTGGAAGAGAGTGAACCAGGATAAAATACCTGAGTGAATTTTCTATCCTTTATCTTTTATAGTTTTATTTATTTGTATTAACTGTGGGATTTGATTTTGGTTTTGTTAATATTTTAAAAAGGATTTCTTGTGTGCTTAAACTTTTTATCTCCTGCTTGTGAAAAGGTTTCTCAAAAAGGGTTTTTGTGAAAATAATTAACAAACACAATTCAACCCCCCCCCCCCCCCCCGTCTTGTGTTTGCCTGTGCCAACTTCAGTTGGTATCAGAGCTCAGCCTTGACGAGGTTGAGCATCTAACAAGTGCTAAGGCAGTACGATCCTACAATCGTGGATGCAGAAGGACAAGCTATCAACAGACCCCCTCTCTTTGATGGAACTGATTATGATTATTGGAAAAAGAGGATGATAGCATTCTTGGATGCACAAAAAGCTGACATCTGGGAACTGATAGAAAATGGCTACACCGAGCCAAGGAGTGAAGCTGGAGCTGCAGTGCCTAGAGCTGAATGGACTCAAGAGAAGAAAAGTCAACACCAACTAAACTTGAAAGCTAAGCACTATCTCATGTGTGCTATCACCAGATCTGAGCATGACAAGGTTCATAGTTGCAACACAGCTAAAGAAATTTGGGATACTCTTGCACTAGCTCATGAAGGTTCCTCACAAGTGAAGGAATCAAAGATAAGCATGTTGGTTCACCAGTATGAGCTATTCAAGATGGCTGATCATGAAACTATAGACCAGATGTTTGGAAGATTCTGAACAATCACCAACAGTCTCAGGTCTCTTAGAAAGGTCTATGAGAATAGAGATCATGTGAGAAAAAATTTGAGAAGTCTCTCAAAGCAGTGGAGACCTAAGGTAACTGCCATCCAGGAAGCAAAGAATCTGAATACTCTTTCTCTGGAAGAGCTTCTGGGTTCATTAAAAGTTCATGAACTTGAACTAAATGAAGAGGAAAACTCCAGAAAAGGAAAATCCATTGCCCTAAAAGCCAAGAAAGCTAGTTCCTAAAAGGTGCTTAAAGCTACTGAGTCCTCAGATGAAGCTGATTCATCAAATAGTGAAGGTGACTCAGATGAGGATGAACTATCTTTCATCTCCAGAAAAATCCAACACATGTGGAGAAAGAAAGGTGGATTCAGAAGGAAGCAGTTCAACAAAAATTCTCCAAGGAGAAGTCAGATTCCAAGGAGAAAGGCCCACCCCTGTGCTTTGATTGTAAGAAACCAGGACACTTCAAAGATGACTGCCCAGAGATGAAGGAGAAAAGGAAATTCTTCAAAAAGAATAAAGGCTTGATGGCTACATGGGAGGATCTTGACGTGTCTTCTTCAGATGAAGAAGATGAAGCAGGAGAAGAAGCAAACATTTGCTTCATGGCTGACACTGCATCAGAAAGTGAATTTACTGATGCTAAGGTAATGGACTCTGATCCATCTACTCTTCAAACTGTTTTTGATGAATTACTGCATGAATCAGGCATACTTTCTAAAGAGTATAAGAGTCTCAAAAATAAGTTTATTAAACTCTCTATAGACTATGATAAGGTCTGCACAGTGAATCAAAACCTTAAGGATGAAAATGAAACATTAAAATCAAACAATGTTAGTTTGGCTGATAGGGCGAAGTGTAAGTCTAATAGCTCTTGTGAAGTTGAACAACTGAAATAAGATGTGACATACTTGACATACTCTCTGTCAAAACTGGTTGGTAGCTCAAATAAATTAAACCTTATTTTATGGTACTCTAGATCACCACGTGACAAATCTGACATTGGTTATGATAAAGAGAAGCAAGATGCATATCTGAATAAATCAAAGGTTCATACACAATATAAGGCATATAAAGTCTATCCACGGTCCACTAAGTCAAAACCAACCCTTTCCAATACTTACTGCAAAGTATGTAGAAAAAGTGGGCATGTGTCATCTAGATGCATACATAACAAGCATGCAAAGCATTCACGACCTATGATCACTAACAAGAAAGGACCCAAGTCAATTTGGGTACCTAAAGATAAGATAATCCCTATTGCATATCTGCTTAACAACAGGAAAGAAACAGAAGTCCTGGTACTTGGACAGTGGGTGCTCACGACACATGACAGGGGAAAGGTGTATGTTCCAAGACCTTAGACCCAAAGATGGTGGCTGGGTCACTTTTGGAGGAAACCAAAAAGAAAAGATCATTGGTATAGGCAAAATTGGTAAACATCATTTCCCCTCCATCGATAATGTTCTATTAGTAAATGGTCTTAAACACAATCTGCTTAGCATTAGTCAATTATGTGATAGTGGGTTTGCTGTTTCATTTGATAAGAATATGTGTATTGTCAAGAAAGCTGATGGATCACTCCTATTCACTGCCCAGAGGTAAAACAATCTGTATAAGATTGACTTAGAGGACCTCTCAAATCAAAGTGTCTCATGTCTAGTGTCCATTGAGGATGAGCGATGGATTTGGCATAAAAGGTTGGGTCATGCAAGTTTGAGATTAATCTCAAAGCTGAAAAAGCATAACCTTGTGAGAGGTCTACCAAACCTTAGTTTCAAATCTGATGCTCTCTGTGATGCATGTCAGAAGGGAAAACAAGTCAAAGGTTCATTTAAATCTAAGAATGTTGTTAGTACAAATAGACCACAAGAATACTGCACCTTGATCTCTTTGATCCAACAAGGGTTGCCTCTGTCAGTGGTAAGAAATATGGTCTTGTCATAGTAGACGACTAAAATAGATGGACATGGGTTATGTTCCTTGCTCATAAGGATGAGCCACTCAAGGTCTTTTCTGTATTCTGCAAATGTGTACAGAATGAAAAAGGCATGTGTATAGCTTCAATTAGAAGTGATCGTGGGGGAGAATTTGTCAATGAGCTATTCCATGAGTTTTGTGAAGAAGGTGGTATTCAACACAACTTCTCAATACCAAGAGCACCACATTAAAATGGTGTGGTAGAGAGAAAGAACAGATCTCTTCAAGAGATGTCTAGGACTATGCTCAATGACAATTCTGTCCCTAAGCACTTCTAGGCTGAAGCTGTGAACACTGCCTACTACATTCAGAACAGAATATACATTAGACCTATTCTGAATAAGACTCCTTATGAATTGTGGAAAGGTAGAAAACCCTACATTTTGTCCTTTCATCCTTTTGGTTGTAAATGTTACATTTTGAATACAAAAGATCAACTTGGTAAATTTGATGCTAAGGTAGATAATGGAATTCTACTAGGATTTTCTGAATCCTCAAAAGGTTTTAGAGTTTATAATTCTAGAACTTTAGTTGTAGAAGAATGTATTCATGTAAAATTTGATGACAAACAGCCTGATAAGAAACTATCAAAGGTAGATGAAGCTTTTGCAGATCTTGATCTAAATATCTCAGGAGAGAAACCAGAAATCAAGACTGATATTCAAGTAGACAACACTTCTCAACAACAACCAGAAACGTCTACCTCTCAACAAGAAAATGCTCAGAAATCTTGGTATTTCAAAAACTACCATCCTCAAGATCAAATCATTGGTGACCCCAATGACAAGCTAAGAACTATGTCAGACTTCAGAGGACAAAGTGATTCTGCTCTAGTCTCTGAATGTGAACCGAAGAAGTGGACGAAGCTCTACTGGACGAAGGATGGGTTCTAGCTATGCAAGAAGAGCTTAATCAGTTTGAGAGAAGTGAAGTGTAGACTCTTGTACCCCTGCCTGAAGACAAGTAAGTCATTGGAACAAAGTGGGTCTACAGAAACAAGCTTGATGAAGATGGTAAGGTTGTGAGAAACAAGGCAAGACTTGTTGCTCAAGGCTACTCTCAAGAAGAAGGTATAGACTACACTGAAACTTTTGCACCAGTTGCTAGGCTAGAAGCTATTAGAATTTTAATATCGTTTGCTGCACATCATAGCATTATGCTTTTTCAAATGGATGTTAAAAGTGACTTTTTAAATGGCTTTATTAATGAAGAAGTATTTGTCATGCAACCTCCTGGTTTTGAAAGTACAAATCAATCTGAACATGTTTATAAGCTTAAGAAAGCACTGTATGGACTTAAACAAGCTCCTAGAGCTTGGTACGATAGGTTAAGTTCGTTTCTAATGGAAAGTGGTTTTAACAGAGGAAAAGTATACACAACTTTATTTAGAAAATCTATTAAGTCAGATTTCATTATAGTACAGATTTATGTTGATGATATCATTTTCGGTGCTACTAATGAATCTCTGTGCAAGGAATTTTCTAAGTTAATGCAGAAAGAATTTGAAATGAGCATGATGGGAGAACTCAAATTCTTCCTTGGACTTCAAGTTAAACAGTCTATGGACGAGGTGTACATCCATCAAACTAAGTATACAAAGGAACTTCTAAAGAGGTTTAAGATGGATGATTGCAAACCAATGAATACTCCTATGCACCCTCACTTCAATACTGAACAAAGATGATAAAGAGAAAAAGGTAGACCAAAAGGTATATAGAGGTATGATATGATCTCTTTTATATCTGACCGCGTCTAGGCTTGATATAATGTTCAGTGTTTGCTTATGTGCTCGTTTTCAATCCGATCCTAGAAAGTCTCATCTCTCAGCAATTAAGAGAATATTTAAATATTTAAAAGGTACTACTAATCTGGGTTTGTGCTTTAAGAAAAATGATGATTACAGATTAGTTGGTTTTTGTGATGCTGGCTATGCTGGAGATAGAGTTGAAAGAAAAAGTACCAGTGGAGGATATCAATTCATTGGAGCCAATCTTGTCTCATAGTCAAGCAAAAAACAAAGTACCATTGCACTATCTACTGTTGAAGCAGAGTATATATCAGCTGTAAGTTGCTGCTCTCAACTTCTAGGGATCAAACATCAATTGGAGGACTACAATGTGTTTGTAAGTGGTATTCCACTTATGTGTGATAATACTGCTGCAATTAATCTTTCAAAGAATCCAATTTTGCATTCTAGGGCCAAACATATTGAGATAAAACATCACTTTATTAGAGATTATGTGCAGAAAGGTGTAATTGATATTCAATTTGTAGATACTGACCATCAATGGGCAGATATCTTTACTAAACCTCTGGTTGAGGACATATTCTTTTTTATAAGGAAGTTTTTGAACATGTTATATGTGGATTAATTTAGGCGTCCAACTTTATGTATGATTGTTTGATGAAAATGCACGTCCAATTGCTTGTTATGCACGTCCATTGCTTTTGGCGTCCAAAGCATAGTGAAAAATGCACGTCCACTAATGTAGTGAACCACGTCCATTGCATGTCACACTACACGTCCATATATGCTTTTATTTGGACCCGTCCATCTTTTTTTTAATTGAACTTATTTGTTTGACTCTTAAAAATTTTAATTTAATTTATTTTCTGTACTGAGTCAGAATCTCTCATCAATCCCATCATGACCTTTTTAGAGTTTCAAAATCCCAAAACCATCTTACATTAAATGCATGTCCTATCAGTTATTCTTTTTCTTTTTGATTTATTTTCAAAAGAAAAACTCTTGGCATTCAAGAACTCTTTTATCTTGTACCTTCTTCCCTCCGAAAAACTTTCACAACTCATCTTCTCTGAACTTCATCTCTCTCGAGCTCTCTGTTTTCTTCCTCTCATATTCTAATCTCAAATTCTCAACAATGGCCTCAATCACTCCTCCTGCAGCTGTCTATGCAACTGACTCCATGAGTATCATCACTGAGTATCACTTCAAGTTCGACGTATTGAAGGAATACAATCTTGATGTGAGTAAGTACGTAAATGCTATTGGTTGGGACGGTCTTTTCTTGGAGAAGGTTCTTATTTACCCAAATCTGATAAAAACCTTCTGGAGCAAACCTGTTATTAGAGACACCGAGATTACTACATTTGTTTTAGGAAAGAAGGTGGTGGTGTCTGAGAAAACCATCTCTGAAGAAATTGCTTGTGCGCAAGAAGGCTTAATCTTTAATGAGAACTGGGAGATGGACCTAGGTGGTTCTGAAACAATTGTTGTGACTTTAATGAAGTCTGATACAGTAAGGACTCACTCTTGGAAGTCATCAGAGATCAAGGATGAAATCAGGATTCTTCATCAAATCTTGAACAAGATAGTGCTTCACAAAATTGGTTCTAAGGACAACCTCTCTGCCATGCACAAGTTTTGTTTGTGCAGTATGTTCTTAGAGGCCAAAATCAACCTGCCCCGCATCCTTTTCTCAAGGTTCAAGGATGCTGTGGAGAATAGGGAAACCATGTCTTCTATCATCTTCACACATCTCCTATCCAAAATCTTCAGACATTAAGGAGTTTATGAAGCCTTAGCTGAAAAGTCTAAACAAGAACAGAGTGCCCTACTGACTGAGGGATGCATCTGGTCCGCGGATTTTGGAAGGAACAATCTGATGGCATGCAACTTAGCACATACAAGCAAGTGGAGTTGGCCAACCTTGAGTAGAAAATGAAGATTAAAGAATAATCACTTGAGGTCAACGATGCTGCAATCCTTAGTCTAAAGAAAAGAACCAAGAGGAATACTATGGTTGTGAGGCAACCTATCCCTAAGAGGACTACTAGAGGATATGTCCTCTATGTATCTTCTGGTGCTACTCTTCCACCTGCACCCAAAAGGACAAGGAAAGTAATCATGTCCGAAGAAGATGATGACGAAATGTCTATTGCTGCCATTTTAGAAAAACAAACTGTTGCTGTTGTTGCTGTTGCTGGTCCTATTGCCAAGAAGAAGAGGCAACCAGCAAAGAGGGCTAAAAACAACTATGGCTTCTGAGGTAATAATCTCTATTGATGACCCTGTTAGGTTAACAGTAGATGAATTAGTGTCCAATTTGGAAACTCGGGCTGATAATATCTCTGCTCCACATGATGTGGATGATGTTTATGTCCCTACCCTGCCACAATCACCACACTCACCTCTAACACAAATAGACAATAGCATTACCATTGGAGCCCCCTTTCCTAAACCATTAAAAACCTTGTTTCCACCCATAATTCCCTCTTCCACTCTCTATAATGGCAAATCTGAAAATTGGGCCAAAGTACAAAGAGAATGGAGAATACTATTCCACAAGAACCAGAACATATTCTAACAAGGTGGTATCCTTTGGCTGAGTATGAGTATGAACCCCTCAACATTTATCCATACTGGGTCAACCCTAAACCCCACATTCCAACTGGCCCATTCCCTTCCCAAATGATCAATGAACATGGACCTTTCCTCACCCACCTTCCCTAATAGAGATTCCATGCCAGAAAAATCTACCCCAATCTAGTGAAACTTCCACCCCTCAAACCATTCACAGATGGAGTAGAGAGAATTATAATATCTGACTGACACACTGATCCCAACAAGAAGGATCTTGAGAGTATTCTCGAGAAAAGAGCCAGATCCTTCGGGAAAATTCCTTTTGTGATGGACAAGACCACCAAGTGGATCACTTTCAAACATCCAAGGGTAAATGGATCTGTTGTTGATCAGTTTACGAACACTCTCATGTATGAGATTCTGAAATGGGAATTCAGCCACTTCAAAGTAGACAGAGCTGCATGGTTTGTCCCTCCAACCTGGTTAAAACACTCTTCTTCCACAAATGTTGGAGTCAAGCCTACCAAGATTTGTCCTAGGTTGTCAATGATAGATCTAAACAAGGACAAGGACCAGAAGCATCCAAGGCACAAAGGAAAGATGCCAGTAGTTCAAGACATTATGCTAGATCTCAGTTCTGAGCCGTTTGACCACTCTCAGATGGATTACATTCAGTATTTGCCAATTGAGATGGTCACTGAGGCTAATTATGCAGGAGTGTTTTGGTAATCCCACCTAATTCACTACACCAGAGAAACCTCCACTTCTAGCCTGACTGCTGAAGAGAAGAAGAAAACTCCAAAATTCAGAGGCAAGTGTGGACTCTCTCATGTCAGATATTTGATCTTCAAGGATCTTTGGGGTCTTCCAATTACAAACCGTGATGTAGAAATTTCTAATCCTATTCACTAGGCTAGGGATCTGCCTCCAAGAAAGAAGAAATCCTCTCCACCCCCTGCACCAACACCTTCTTCTCTTGCTAAGCAAGTTGCTGATGACACAGTGGTTGAAGAATCTGATAAAGAAGCACCTGCTGCAACTCCTACTATTGCTGTTGAGCAATCTGTTGGGGTCATAGAAACAAATGTCTCAGTCTCTATCCTTGGCTGTGGTTCAACCCCAAGACACTTACTCTGATACTGCAGAAAGTTCAAGACAACTATCTATGCCCCCAAATTTGGAAGAAATGATTAACAAGATAGTTGAGGAGAAGGTTGGAAAGATTATGGAGGAAAGATGGAGGAAAAGGTCACTCAGAATTCAGACTGAGATGGCTCCAACAGTTTTTGTTGTAAACAAGATGATGGATCTGCTGCAGGAATTCAAGCAAGCTCAAACCCAAAAACCACAACATCAACCGCCTCCTCCACCTCCTCCTTCTTAAACTTTTCTGTTTAGTAAAATTTTTTTTATTCTGACAGTGATGGCCCATTCTCTTTACCTTTTTGTCTGATGACAAAAAGGGGGAGAAATGGAAAGAGATTAAATTAATTGTTTTTATATAAAGTCGGTTTTGAAAAAGATCTTATTTGTTTGCATATGCATATCTTACTCTGATTCATAACTGCTTTTGATTATTGCTATGATATGTTTATTCTCTACTTGATAACTTATATTTTATCTGACTATGCTTTATCTGCTTGAATGCTCTGTCTTAGGGGGAGCTTTGCAAGCTCTCTTAGACTTTGCTACTTAAATTTAATCAGTTTTTGTCATCATCAAAAAGGGGGAGATTGTTGGAACCAAAGTGGTTCCGGTTTATTTAATCTCTAGGTTTTGATGTTAACAAAAGGATTAAATTTACTTGGCAAAGTGTTAGTTGAAATCTAACAAGTGATTTCAGTTTATGCAGGAATATCCAAAATAATATAAGGTATACAATGCTTGGACTCTTGCAAAGAGTTACCCACCCAAAGGTTATTTAAACTGTTCATATTTTAATCGTTAAGTAGATGGCTAACTATATCTCAGTAGACGTCCATAGTAGTCACGTCAGCAGACGAGTGCTCTCCTTGAAACTCAAGTAGACATCCATAGTGCCTAACTAAAATTCAGTAGACGTCCATAGTGCCACGTCGGTGGACGGAGTTTCTCTAACGACTTAACAAGTCCAAAGACTTGTGTGGACGAGCGCTTCTACCACATCAGTGGACGAGCAGAATAAAACCTTGTATAGACGCATTCTAAAACTGAGTGCCTGTAGACTGTTCTACATCTTCTATATCTTTACTACCTTGAATATGATTTAATGCAATCTGGACCACATTGAATTTATTTCAAATGATTAATATTTATTTCAATGGAATATATGTTCTTTATAATTGTTTTATCTAGTTAATACCTTGTTCCTTTGTGAGAAAATCCATAGTACTATGAAAGAAATACAAAAAGTAAATAGTACAATTGGAATTGCAAAACGATCTGTACGATGACAACTTTATTACTGGACAAAAGCTGGATTATACACAAAGGAGGAAATAAAGTTTTTTAAGGTACGATTGCTCAGGATAGTGAGCCTCCATTTCGTGCTTTTCTGATAACCAAGGATGGTTTTCAACACGGACAAAATCAAGCTATCAGTCTCAACGGTTATCATGCATTTAATTCTATCTCTATAACGAGACTATTCAAATAACCGTTGAAGATTTGCAAGAGAAGCTGAAGACCACTATATATAGAAGGTCTCAAGCACTGAAGAATAACTTTTTCCCATTTGAAAATTTGCAAGATATTCAAAGCTCATATTCCCTTTGTAAAGCAAAAGTCTGTAATTCTTAAGGTTGAATATTTGTAAAAATATTCAGTAGATCTTAAACCTTCATACCCTCACATATAGTGAGTTAGAAAGATCTTAGAAAAATCTGTGATTGAATTAGAGCTGAAGAGGCTTGGCAAGAAAGCAATACTTGTAGCCTGGATAGGTGTAGAATACTTGTTGTAGAAACCATATGGAAATAGTGGAGAAAATCCTTCAAGTAGAAGAGACTGTACGTAGCTCTTGGTTGGAAGAGAGTGAACCAGGATAAAATACCTTAGTGAATTTTCTATCCCTTATCTTTTACAGTTTTATTTATTTATACTAACTGTGGGATTTGATTTTGGTTTTGTTAATCTTTTAAAAAGGATTTCTTGTGTGCTTAAACTTTTTATCTCCTGCTTGTGAAAAGGTTTCTCAAAAAGGGTTTTTGCAAAAATAATTAACAAACATAATTCAACCCCCCCTTCTTGTGTTTGCCTGTGCCAACTTCAGGCAGTATTAACAGCTTCAGCCCAGAAGTGTCTAGGGACAGAGTTGTCATTGAGCATAGTTCTAGCCATCTCTTGAAGAGATCTGTTCTTTCTCTCTACCACACCATTTTGCTGTGGTGTTCTAGGTATTGAGAAGTTGTCAAGGATACCAATTTCTTCACAGAACTTATGAAATAGCTCATTTTCAAACTCTCCCCCATGGTCACTTCTGATTGAAGTGATACACATGCCTTTTTCATTCTGTACACGTTTGCAGAATACAGAAAGATCTTATAAGACTCATCATTGTGAGTTAGGAACATAACCCATGTCCATCTAGTGTAATCATCTACTATGACAAGACCATATTTCTTACCACTGATAGAGGCAGTCCTTGTTGGACCAAAAAGATCAAGATGTAGCAACTCTAGTGGTCTATAGGTACTAACAACATTCTTAGATTCAAAAGAACTTTTGACTTGTTTTCCCTTTTGACATGCATCACAGGGAGCATCAGATTTGAACTTAAAGTTTGGCAGTCCTCTCACGAGGTTATACTTGTTTAGCTTTGAAATTAATTTCAAGCTTGTATGACCTAGCCTTTTGTGCCCAATCCATCACTCATCTTCAATGGACATTAGACATGGTACACTATGATTTGAGAGGTCCTCCAAGTCAATCTTATAGAGATTGTTTTGCCTTTTAGCAGTGAATAAAAGTGATCCATCATCTTTCTTGACAGTACACATGTTCTTATCAAAAGAAACTATATATCCACTGTCACATAATTGATTGATGCTCAGTAGATTGTGCTTCAAGCCATTTACTAAAAGAACATTATCAATGGAGGGAAAAGGATGTTTACCAATTTTACCTATAATGATTTTCCCTTTCTAATTTCCTCCAAATGTGACCCAGCCACCATCTTTGGGCTTAAGGCTTTGGAACATAGACCTTTCTCCCGTCATGGGTCATGAGCAGCCACTGTCCAAGTACCAAGACATCTGTTTTCTTCCTGTTGTTAAGCAAATCTGCAACAGGTATTATCTTATCTTTAGGTACCCAAACTGACTTGGGTTCTTTCTTGTTAGTTGTCACTGTACGAGTATGCTTAGCATGTTTATTGTGTATGCATCTAAAAGTAATATGCCCACTTTTTCCACACACTTTGCAAAAGGTGTTGGACAAGTTAGACTTAGCCTTAGCATATATATCTGGAACTTGTGAAGTTCTATGCTGTGTATGGGATTTTGACTTTTTGTGAGATGCATCTTGCTTCTCTTTGTCATAACCAAGGCCAGATTTATCATGAGGTGACCTAGAGTACCTTTAAATGAGACTAAGCTTATATGAGCCACCTACAAGCTTTGATAGAGAGTCTGTCAGATATGTTACATCTTGTTTCAATTTTACAACTTCACAAGAAACATCAGGTTCACACACCATTTTGTCAGCTAGACTGACATTCCCTGATTTTAGTATCTCATTTCCATCCTTAAGGTTTTGTTTCTTAGTGCAGGCCCTATCATATTCTCTAGTCAGTTTAGAAAATTTCTTTTTGAGACTCTTATATTCTTGTGATAGTATAGACCACTCATGCAATAGTTCATCCAAAGTATTTTGAAGAGTGGACGGGTCAGAGTCCATTACCTCAGCATCAGCGTATTCACTTTCTGATGTAGTGTCTGTCATGGGACAGATATTTGCCTTTTCCTCAGCTTCATTTTCTTCATCTGATGAAGACAGTTCAAGATCCTCCCATGTAGCCATTAAGCCTTTCTTCTTTTTGAAGAATTTCTTTTTATCCTTTAGCTCAGGGCAGTCAACTTTGAAATGATCAGGTTTCTTGCATTCAAAGCACAAGGGTGGACCTTTTTCCTTGGAGTCTGACTTCTCCTTGGAAAACTTTTTGTTGAGTTGCTTACTTCTGAAACCACCTTTCTTTCTCTACATATGTTGAATCTTCCTAGAGATGAAGGACAACTCATCCTCGTCTGATCCTTCATCATTGTCAGAAGATTTTCCTTTTCTGGAATTTTCTTCTTCATTAAGTTCAAGTTCAAGAACCTTGAGAGATCCAAGAAGCTCTTCCAGAGATAGTGTATTCAGGTTTTTGGCTTCCTGAATAGCAGTTACTTTGGGTCTCCATTGCTTGGATAGACTTCTCAGGATTTTTTTGACATGATCTCTATTTTCATAAACTTTTCCAAGAGATCTGAGACTGTTGGTGATGGTTTGAAATATTCCAAACATTTGGTCTATTGTTTCATGTTCACCCATCTTGAACAGCTCATACTGATGAACCAGCATGCTGATCTTTGATTCCTTTACTTGTGAGGAACCCTCATGAGCTAGGGCAAGAGTATCCTAGATTTCTTTAGCAGTATTGCAGCTGTGAACTTTGACATGTTCAGATCTAGTTATAGCACACATAAGATAGTTCTTAGCCTTCAGATTCAGCTGATGTTGGTTTTTCTGCTCTTGAGTCCATTGGGCTCTAAGAACAGCAGCTTTAGCTTCATCTCTTGGTTCAGCGTAGCCAATTTCAATCAACTCCCAAATATCTACATTTTGTGCATCTAATAAGGCCATCATTCTCTTCTTCCAATAGTCATAGTCTATTCCATCAAAGAGAGGAGGTATGTTGATAGCTTGTCCTTCTATTTCAATCAACTCCCTCAGCACTTGTTAGATGCTCAACCCTTTCGAGGCTGAGCTCTGATACCAACTGAAGTTGACAAAGGCAAACACAAGAAGGGCGGGTTGAATTGTGTTTGTTAATAATTTTCGAAAACAACCTTTAAAACAATTTTTACACACAAGGAGATTAAAATCAGAAGCAAGCACAAAGAAATAGATCTTTTAAAAAGCTTCAACAAAAGCAATATCAAAACCCCTCAGTTAGTAAGAAACAAATAAAGCTGTAAAAGTTTAGGAGTAGAAGATTCATGCAAGATGTTTTATCTTGGTTCACTCTCTTCCAACCAAGAGCTACGTCCAGTCCCTTCTACTTGAAGGTTTTTCTCCACTATTTTCCAAAATAGATTACAACCAAGTATTCAACATCTCTCCAGGCTTACAAGTATTTCTTTCTTACCAAGCCTCTTCAGGCTCTAACTCTAACAAAGAGATTTAACGTTTGATCTTCTTAACTCACTGTGTGTGAGGATATGAAAGTTTAAGATCAGATGAATATTTTCACAATATTCAAACTAAAGAATACAGACTCTTGCTCTTAAAGAAATATGAGTATGAGTGATTGTAGTTTGACAAAAGTTGAGCCAGCAAGGTTGTGTAGGCAAGAGTTGTTCTTCAGTATCTTAGGTCTTCTATTTATAGTGACCTTCTTCTTCACTTGTATTTCTTCAACGATTATTTTGAATAATCCCGTTTAGAGATAGCATTTAATGCATGATATCCATTGTGACTGATAGCTTGATTGTGGCAAGCTGAATAGTACTCTTGGTTATCGAGGTAGCATGAAATTGGAGGCTCACTGCTCTGAGTATTGCAGCTTGACAACTTGTTGTTCCTCCTTTGTGTACAATCCAGCTTTTTCCAGTCATAAAGTTGTCATCGTACATATCGTTTTGCAGTATCTCATTGTACGATTCTGCTTTTTGCATTTCTTGATGGTACTATGTTTCTTTTACAACAAGGTAAAACATTAAAGCAGATAAAACAAATGTGAAGAACAACTATTCTATTGAAATAAATATCAATCATTTGAAATAAATTCAAGAGATTCGGATTACATTTTTTTATTCGAAGATGGAGCTCGTCTACTTTAAAAACTCCGTCTACTTAGTTATATGTGAGGCCAAGTCGCATATCCTCTCGTCTATCAAGTCTTTGGACTTGCTATACCTCAATGAGTTATAAAGATCTCTATTTAGTGACGTGGAAGATAGAGCTCGTCTACTATCAAGTCTTTGGACTTGCTGAATCTAAGAGGTTATTTTGATTTTCGTCTAGTAAGCATTTAGAGCCTCGTCTACTTAAGAAAACCAGTCTACTCAAATAAATAAATAAATAACTTTTACCAAAACATTGAGCAGCCCGTCTACAAGGGTGGACGCGTATTTTTCAATGAAAACTTATCCCATGTTTCTATTGCGTATATTTAAATATTCCTGCATAACTGAAAGCACATGTTAGATCTCAACTAACACTTTGCAAAGCAAATTTAATCATTTTGTTAACATCAAAAATTAGAGATTAATTAAATCCAAATCACTTTGGTTCCAACAAACCCGACGCCGGACGGATGAGGACAATGAGTCATCTAGGATGACTCATGGTGGTGAGTCATAGGGGTTAGTCACCTTGCATTAAATGCAAGTAATGATGGCTTATGTGTGAAATTTCTAAACATAAGCCATCATCATCCTCTTCCTGCTTGAGTTTCAAGTGATCAACAAAGGTATGGGGGAGATTACCATCATCCTACCTTAGGGTAGATATGTTGATGGTTTATTAGTGTTTAAGTGGCCTTATGATTCCTAAGTATAAATTTATATATTTATTTGAATATGTGTGTGATACTCTTGAGGATTTGGTTTGATATATGTTGGTTGGGATATATGTGGTTTTGGTGTTGTTGATCTTTAATTAAGACCTTGATCATTGTTGATAGTTTTGTTAAACAAAGATGCGTAAGATGAATAATTTAAGGCCATTCGGCCATGAGGGGTTTAAGGGGTTCTATGATGTGTTAAATTATTTGAATAATTGTTATGAGAAGTAAATGAATATATAAGAATATAGAAATTGGTTTGGATTGATTTGGATGTGTATATTGAAAGATATGATTTCATGAGTCCTTAGGGACTAAAATGCAATTTCTAATAATTTCAGTGGTTGCACTGAAATTAGGATTCTTGTGTGTTAAGATTGTATAATTTGATGAGACAAAACCATAGAAATTGGTTTGGTGTTAATTGGATTAATACATAAAAAGTTATAAGCTTTTTTTTTTGAAAAAAGACCTAATTGCAATTATAGAAAAATATTTGGGGCAGAAATGTAATTTCTGGTAATTTGATGGAAACTGAAAAATATTTATAAATAAGTTGGTTTGGTGTGATTTGAAGTTATAAATAGTAATTTATAAGGTTTTAAGCGAATAATGACTTTTTTGTAATTAATGAAAGTTTAGGGACTAAACTGCAATTTTCAAAAATTTATGTAATTGGACAGTTAGAAACTGTGTTTCATACCTATAAACTCTTTTAAAATTCCAAAAATGAGTTTTGGACTATTATAGTGTAAAATCGTTGAAAAATGATTTACGCGATTTACAAAATTAACAACGTTCGATCAAATTCTTAGAAATTTTGTATAAATGGAGATTTTGATGGAAAATCAGTGTTTCAATATTTTCATATGAGTAACATAACTTAGGAGAGTAATACATTTGAGGTGAAGAACCATGTTTTCAAAAATATGGCTTTTGGGCCTAAATTCAGTAAAAAGAAGCGAAACCGTCGTTAAACGTTTTTAAGGAATTTCGAAAAAATGTTTTGGAGAAATTGATACCTAGGTATCTTTGATAAAAATTATTCTTGAAAATTGATTTTATTTTATCAAAAGGTTTTGGTTTTAAGCCAAAGGGATTTTAGTCTTCAAAGACGAGATTTTATTGTAAAATGTAAAAACCTAAGTCAAGAATGACTTAGTGAAAATACGAACGTAATGATTAATGATGTGGGGTGGAACACGAATTTATGTCATAAAGTATGGATAATTCATTATCCATATTCCATAAAATTTAATGGACTCATTGATTTGTTTTATTGGAAGCCAAAGAAAAAGGCTCAATTAGAAAAGTACAGAGAATTAAATAATTGGACTTGTGTTCCAATCTCATAATGTGCCGGGATTTTAATCAAGTACTTTAAGAAAACTTTGCACAAAGATGAGAAGAAGAACGTATTTCCGGCAAAGTTTGCCTAAACACATAGTGAAACTATGTTCTGTAAGGCCGTTGTGCCTAGGAGATTGAGCTAACACTTTAATGCGGGTGCGAATTCCGTAGTGACAATCTATTGATGCTTGGGGATGTCGGGGTATGAAATACTCATATAGGCCCAGTCGATTACTTTTATGTGGCATGGTGATCTGGCAATACAACAACATACTCTACTAGACACTATGTATTTTCTGGTAGTCTGGGATGTTCCCGAAAAAACCTATATGCACCATGACAATTGTTGACGCATTTTATTACCCAAGGCTGGTGGACTCCGAAACAATCCTCCGAACCACTCTCTCCGACTGTTTGTTAAAACCATGGTATAGGGAATCAGAAGTCATTCCTCGAGTCTTAGAATGTCTCATATCTAGGAAAAATGGTGCCCTGTGATTAGGATGTTGTGAAACATTGTTATTTCTGTTGTGATGGATGATATAACTGTTTATTGATATTTGTACTTACCTGTGTGTCGTACCACTGCATGTTTGTGTTAAGTGTAAGATGAACAGAAATCTCACCTCATTTCTGTATTTTCTGGTTTGCTGTTTTCTATCTTACATCGGGCGAAGAAGACGACAACACTGTTTCTCCATCATACACCGTGGAGTTTAAGAGTACTTGGAGACATGGACGCAGTCTGAAGGGCTTTAGTATAATGGACATTTTGTTATTATTTTGTATTTGGCCAGTCTCGTGTCTATGTTATAGTTGTAGAGCTTTGTCGCTAAAATTGTTATTATTATTATAAACCTATTTCCAGTAAGTTGTTGTTGTTTTATAGGCGTTGGTGTTTCCGCCTTCTTTCTGAATATGTATGTCTATTGGTACTTGGAAATGTTTGTAAAATATTTATATATGAGTGGATGTTATATGTTAAAAAATATGTATGGTATTTTTTGCGAAAGAGAAAAAAAAAAAGTAAACCCGTATTTTTGGTAAAATAATTATTTTCCGATTTACTCGGTCTTATAAAATAGAAATTTAACCGACAATGTAGCACCCGAGAAGGGTGTTACAAAATACATGATGTTATCTATGATGATTTCGGGCCCAAAACAACCAGGAAATGACTTAGATGTTTATCTAAGTCCCTTTATTGAAGACTTGAAAAAGCTGTGGGTGGAAGGTGTTGATGTAGTTGATGGGTATTCTAATGAGACTTTCAAGATGCGCGCCGTGTTATTTTCCACCATCGATGACTTTCCAGCATAAGGTAACTTGTCTGGGTATAGTATTAAGGGGCATAAAGCATGCCCTATATATGAAGAAGGCATATGCTTCACTCAACTAAAGCATGGGAGGAAGACAGTTTAACTTAGGCATCAGAGATTTCTCAATCGTGATCACCCATATCGTAGAATGAAAAAAGCTTTTTACGGATGCCAGGAGAATGAACCTGCTCCGCTGGCCTTAAATGAAGAACAAGTTTATCAATGGGTGAAAGACATTAATGTTATCTTCGGAAAGACCCAAAAGAAGGCTACTGAGAAAAACATATGGAAGAAGAGGTCTATCTTCTTTGGTCTTCCATACTGGTGCAAACTTGATGCCAGACATTGTATTGATGTGATGCATGTGGAGAAAAATGTGTGTGGTAGTGTAATCGGGACGCTTCTCAACATTCAGGGCAAGACAAAGGATGGTGTGAATGCTTGTCTAGATTTGGTTGTGATGGGTATACGAGAGCAGTTAGCTCCTCAGTCAAAGGATGGTAAGCAGACATATTTGCCTTCAGCATGTCATACTTTGTCAAAAAAATGATAGAAGGAGTTTTTGTGAGTGTCTACGGGATGTCAAAGTGCCACAGGGTTACTGTTCAAATATCAAGAGGCTTGTCTCAATGAGTGATCTGAAATTAGTTGGCTTAAAGTCTTATGATTGCCACATCTTGATGCAGCAACTACTACCCGTGGCTATTCGTGATTGTGCTCCTAGAAATGTTAGACATGCCATAACTAGGTTGTGTTTATTCTTCGATGCTATATGTAGCAAAGTCATTGATCTCGGGAAGTTGGATGAGTTGGAAAAAGAGGCTGCCATTATGTTGTGCTAATTGGAGATGTATTTTCCTCCTTCACTTTTTGACATAGTAGTTCACTTAATTGTTCATCTAGTGAGTGAGATTAGATTGTGTGGCCCTGTTTATTTAAGGAGGATGTACCCAGTTGAGTGATACATGAAGATCTTGAAAGGGTATGTGAAGAATCCACAACGCCCAGAAGCATCTATTGTTCAAAGGTACGTTGCATAAGAAGCTATTGAGTTTTGTTCAGACTACCTTTCTGAAACAGAACCTATAGGGTTTCCTAAGTCTCGTCATGAGGGAAAATGTGAAGGTAAAAGGGTACACGAGGTGAAGCTGTTATGGGCAAGGGTCGGGAGGAAGTGCTTCAAGCACATTTGTATATATTGAATAACACTGATGAAGTTCAACCTTACTTATGTGAGCACAAAAGGAAAGTCAAGGAAGAACGAAAAGTGGTTGTTGAACAAACATAACAAGACTTTCTTACAATGGTTTAAAGAAAAAATTCTGAAGGATGGTAGTACTGCTTCTGATACATTAAAGTGGCTAGAACGTAGGTAGGGGTGGGAATAGGCCAGGCCATCCGACAGGGGCCTACGACCTGGCTTGGCTAGCAAAAAGGCTAGGTTTAGGCTTTTTAAAAAGCCTTTTTATTTAAAAAGGCTAGGCTTAGGCCTATTAAAAATCCTTTATGGCCTGTCAGGCCGACCTGTTTATATATATATATATATATATATATATATATATATATATATATATATATATATATATATATATATATATACTAGTGTATGGACCCATGCCATGCATGGGCTGGGAATGTGCTAATTTTTTAGGATTTCAAAAAAAATATGTAATTGTTGATTTCATATTTTTGGTTCAATTTGCATTTTGTGGGAAATTATATATCGAAAATTTGTTAAGACATTATTTTGTCTTAATCGTGTCGATTATAATAGATATTAACTTAATAACTATTGTTGATATTATATTACAGATAATGACTCTTAATTAATTATAAATAGTAATTACATATTGTTTACCATACAATTTTAGTATACAAATAATTTTAAAAAAATAAGAAATGTATAAAGAATATATAAATATATATCATGTTATTATAAAAAATAAATAAATATTATAATAAAAAAATTATTCAGAAAAGTGAAACTTATTTCCTCTTGTTCATTTCTCTATTCTCTCTCCACTATCAAACACTGCAAACCACACTTCTCTATTATTTTCTGGGTCAAGTCGATCACCTTTCACCAAATAAATACCATCACCTTACTCTCCTCACATTTTTCTACATTTCTATCTATGTAACGCACGAGTTGTGTTGTATAGAAAAACAATTGGTGCTTTGTGTTATATTTTATGTTATTAACATTGTTTATTATTATATTATATATAATAATACGATAAATATTTGAAAATGTTGTTATGCAAAAAAATAAAGATAAGTATTCTTATAAGTTTATCTATCAGATTATCTTTCTTCTTCTATCTTGAAAATCTATTTATCCTCATTCCCCTATGTAAGTTAACTATTTATAGAATTATACTTATCTATCATATTATTTTTATTTTTCTCTCGAAAAAATCTATTTGATTTGTTTATCACCTTTAATTTTCCTTGCAAGTAAACCATTTTAGAAAATACTTTTATCTATCATATTTTTTTTCCTTCTCTTCTATTTGCTTTAATTCTCCACTTTTCCCCATGCAAATCATTCTTAGAAAATATATTTATCTATGATATTAATATTTTTCTTATCTCTTAAAATCTATTCAATTTATTTATCCTATTTTTTCGTGCAAGTTAACTATTTTTAAAAAAAAATATTTATCTATCATATTATTTTTTCTTCCCTCTTGAAAATTTGATTCATTTTCCCGCGGAAAGTAACCATTTTTTAGAAAAATATATGTATCTATCATTTTTTCCTTCTCTTTTCCCGATAAACCATTTGTAGAAAATACATTTATCTATCATTTTTTTTGTCTCCTCAAAATCTATTTGCTTTAATTATTCTCTTTATCTCGTGAAAGTAAATCATTATTAAAAAAAATATAAATATCGATAATATTTTTATTTTTAGGGACATTTTGTAAATAAAAATAACATTAAAATAACAAAATATCTTTAGATGGAATAAATAATGTGTAAAATTTTAGAACATTCATGATACATCAATTTTATTTGTGCGTTAATAACACCCTTTTTTTCAATAATAATTTTAAGATGAATATTTTAGGGACATTTCTGACATATCAACAAATTAAAATTGGCTATTAATTCACAATCAACATTATATACACACACATATGCGCGCGCGCGCGCACACACACACACACATATATATATATATATATACATGAGATTAATTTTTATATAATGTTAGTGTAAACGATTTTTACACAATTTAAATTGTGCACATGTTGTCTATTTGAATATAGAACTTCATCCTTATTTCTCCGGTTACCAAATCTAGAACCCGACGTTTTTTACTGTCATGACCTTGAATAGGAATCTATTGTCAACCAATTTAGAAACGTCCTCTAGGATTACATGTGTCACATTGCTCTTGAGAGATATGAAAAACAAAAAAAAATAGTTTTGTAAATAGTTACTAACAATCACACAAATATTTCGAAAAAGTAACAACGTTAATCATGGATTATCTCCTCGAACACAAAAACAACAACATCAAGCACATCCATATAAAACAGAATCCTCGAACACAAAAACACATTTAAAAAACAATCTAATGAATATAAACAAAAAGAAAAAAAATAAAATCCATTTGAAGAAGGAGAGAGGGAACAAAAAATAAAATAAGCGAGAGCAGACAAACCACATAAGAATAAAAATGATAGTAAGTGGAAGGTCATCATGAAATCAATTTATAGACAAAAAGATTAAAGATTTCCTTGTCTTTGCCCTATTTAAGGAAACAATTCATTTCATATAATACCAATTGAAAAATATCATATAATAATTGGTCATAATTGATTTGTGCACATATGAGGTGAAATATTAGTGTTACCCCAAGTTCTACTAGAGAGATTTGTTTTGATAACATTTTGAATATGAATTCAAATGTGTTAATTGGATAGATTCCATTGACATTAATGAAAATATTTATTATAGAGATTGTCATATTGATGGAGATCGTCTCCAATTTTGGAAACTAACTGATAAAAATCTTTCACACAATGAAAATCAATTAATGAATTGTTTTTTAATAGAGGTAAAGTTAGAGCATAGAAAATAACAAAAGTTGGAAAAGTTGGAAGAGATTCATTGTAATTAATGCCATAATGAATTAAAAGTCATTGTAATTAAAGCAAATTACATCGGTTTCCATGAATATTATAGTCAACAACTTTAATTTTAAATTTATTAATTTTGTTTTTTTAATATTTATTTGAAAGTTATTAAATTTTAATTTCTACGAAATTTAATAATTATTTGTTTTAAGAATTAATTTACTAATAATATTTAAATTCAGAATTTATGATTTTCATTAATAAACGATAAATAAAATTAAAGTATTATAGGAAACAAATATTAATAATATTCATTTATAAATATCATAATTCTCTTCTTAAATCTCAGCATTATAGTAAATAAATATTAATAATATTTTCAATTGAATTATTTTAAATTTCAAATTATTTTGATTATTGCCATTTTAAAATCTAAACTGATTGATGATATTCAATACATTTCCAGATTTCTTCAATATAATTGATATATGTTTGAGATTTTTGAATTATTTCCTTTTCGAAATATGAGCCTTGTGTATTGAGAAAATGACACGTGTCTCATTTTGTGAGACGTTATTATAAGTTGACACGTATAAAAATTTTCCATATTTAGATTCTTGAAACATTCTACTTTGTATATATTATATATTTTATAATATAATATTGTATTAAGAGTTTTCAAAAAAAAATATTGTATTAGAATATTTATTTATATATTATTAATATTAAAATAAAATGAATTTTTAAATTTTTTACTCCCTGTCTCGGTGTCTCCCATTTCTCATTTGAGAAACCCTAACTCTTTCTAATACTACTGAACTCGACTGTCTCTACCCCTAAATCCCCACTTTCCCTTTCTCCCATTGCAGCCGCCGATCGCCCCCGTTTGCCTTGGTTCCTCTATCCGCTCGCTGCTCGTCGTGGTCCGCGCGCTGCTGGTTCGCTCGACGCTCGCCGTTCTCCGCCTCGACTCTCGCCGTTCTCCGCCTCGGCGCTCGCCGTTCTCCACCTCGGCGCTCGCCGTGCTCCGCTTGACTCTCATCGTGCTCCGCCTTGACGCTCGTCGTGCTCCGCCGCTCGTGGTGGTCTGAGAAGAAAGCTCAGCATTCAGCAACCTGTTTCACTGCTCAGGTAAAGTCCTATATTGATGCCATTATCTGCTTTCTTCATTTTTTATTTGAAAAAATGGTTTCTTCATTTTTTTTTTAATTTGAAAAAATGGTTTCTTTGTTTCTACTGTTCTGTTTTGGTTTTTCAATTCACTATTCGTTCTGTTTAGTACGAGTATGACATACTGGTTTTTCAGTTCACTATGTTTACTGCTTTTTCGGGTTGTTGTGTCTCATCTGTTGTATAAAGGTTAAGTTATGACAAATTATTTTCTTATTTTGAAGGTGGATGAAGAGCATGAGGAGATCACCTTGAAGATTTGATGCATTTGTCTTGCTTGCTGATTTTGTTTCTAATCAATCAAAACCATAGTGGAATTGATAATGCATTTTTGTTGCTTGCTGATTTCTATAAGTTGTAGCACTGACTTGATGCATTTTTTTTATGAATTCTGTTAACATTGGGAGCTTATAGAAGTTTGGACATTGACACATATTTTGTAGTTACATTTGTTTTGGGAGCTTACAGGCTACAGCTTAGCAGCATTTGAATTCAGTATAGAATGGATGATTTTAGGTACATTAGCCTATATGCGTTGTTTTGGGAGCTTGCAGCAGCATTTTAATTTGCCTATTAACATTATATTAGTGTATTTGTATGTAATTCACTTCTCTTTTTGATCAATTTTAAGTATTTCATTTTTTTAGTAGGCCAATTTTATTAAACATGTCAATTTTAAATAGGCTAGATAGAGAGAACTTGACCTATTTAATGGCCTATTAGCCTATTTAGAAATAGGCCAAAGGCCTATTTAAAGGCCTTAATACGAAATAGGCTTTTAAAAAGGCTCATAGGTCAGACCAGGCTTTTAAAAAGGTCGGGTCAGGATTAAAATAAAACCTTTTTAACAGGTAACAGACCAGGCTTAGGATTTCAATTTTTAAACATACCCGGCCTATTTAAGCAAGGCCCTGGCCTATTCCCACCCTTACACGTGGGTCTAACTTTAATGTATGTGTTGGAGCGGTTACGAATGATCGTGACTGAGTCCATGCACTTCTCTAGTTCAAAAGGTACAAGCTTCATTATGGCATCCAACTCTTTCTTTCGAGTATTTGAAGAAATTTGGGAGGTCGTTTACACCAAATTTACAGTGAAAGTTTTTAAATGTAAGTGGGTTGACAATAAAAGTGGTGTACGAATCGATGAATTATGATTTACGTTGGTAGACCTTAACAAGGTTGGTCATACGAAAGAGTCTTTTATCATGGCTTCCCAAGCAAAACAAGTGTTTTATATCTGAAAATCAATATTCAACTCTTGATATACCTGAGACTCCTTCTTTCTCATCATGGATGCCTACATTCATTGAGGAAAATATAGTGGATGATGTACTTGCCACTCATGATGATCATAATGAAGGGATATTGATCTAAACTTGACCATAGTGTAAGTTATGTTTTCTTATTATTATTATCCATAGTGTAATTTATGTTTTTTTTAGGTATCCATGTTAATTAATTATATTTAGTTTTTGTTAATGACTTAATTAATCCTGCCTATGTTGTGCTTTGTGATAAAGCTAAACATAGTCGGTCCCAAGCCCGGATAAAAGGAGAGGGTTGTGTTAGGCCATCGACAGTCAACGTAAAACTTAGTCGAATCTCTATGACATGGATCAACGACGTAATAATGATAATGCTAGGTCGTTGCCCAGAAGCAACGCGCTGTATAGCTCGAGTACAGTGTCAAAAGAGCAAGGGTCGCTGCATCGTCGTCTGGATGTAGTGAAAAATAAGCAAGGGTTCCCACATTTTTGTGAACGAGTGTGGGTAAAGAAGCTAGCTCACGAGAGTAGGATTCGCTTTGGAACTTGGAATATAGGCACACTTACAGGTAAATCAATGGAAATAGTTGACACTATGATTAGGAGGAGGATCAATTTCATGTGCCTACAAGAAACTAAGTGGGTGGGAGAAAAGGCAAAGGAATTAGACTCTTCGGGTTTTAAGCTTTGGTACACTGGCAAAGTAAAATCGAGAAATGGGGTGGGCATAATTGTGGATAAATATTGGAAGAATGATATTGTGAATGTAAAAAGGGTTGGAGATAGGATCATTGCCCTAAAATTTGTAGTGGAACAAGACACCTTTAATGCGATTAGTGCTTACGCACCTCAGGTAGGGTTAGAAGAACACTTCAAGGTAAAATTTTGGGAGGATTTAGAAGGCCTAATTCAGGAAATACCGCTAGGTGAAAAGATTTTCTTAGGAGGTGATCTAAATGGGCATGTAGGGAGGGCACCTAGAGGTTACGACGGTTTGCATGGGGGATATGGCCTAGGGGAGGTAAATGGTGAGGGCAAGTCTATTTTGGACTTTTCATCTGCCTTCGATCTTACTATAGCCAATAAGTGTTTTAGGAAACGTGAGGAGCATCTTATCACGTACAAAAGTGGGGTGACAAGCTCTCAAATAGATTTCTTTCTTATTAGGAGATCGGATAGAAAGATTTGCTTGGACTGTCAAGTCATACCTGGAGAGAGTTTGACTACCCAACATAGAGTCTTGGTCATGGATCTAAGAGTTAAAAGGAGTGTGAAGAGAAGAGGCCACGAAAAGGTTTCAAGGATCAAGTGGTGGCAACTGAAGGGTGAAAAACAAAGGATCTTCCAACACAAGGTTTTGGAGGGAGGGTTTTGGGAGGCAAACGGAAGTGCAAATGTTATGTGGGACAAGATGGCCAAGGGGATTAGGAAGGTAGCTATAGAGACGCTTGGTGAATCAAGAGGATTCGAACCTAAGGGTAAAGAATCCTGGTGGTGGGATGAAAGTGTGCAAGCTAAGGTTCGGGTTAAAAGGGAATGTTTTAAAGTTTGGTCTTTATGTAGAAATGCTGAAAATTGGGAAAATTATAAGGTGGCCAAAAAAGAGACCAAGAAGGCAGTGAGCGAAGCTAGAACTAAAGCTTTTGACGGGTTGTATCAATCCTTAGGCACCAAAGATGGTGAGAAATCTATTTATAGGCTTGCTAAAAATAGGGAAAGAAAGACAAGAGACTTGGACCAAGTGAAGTGTATTAAGGATGAAGAAGGTAAAGTTTTGGTTAAGGAACAAGATATTAAAGATAGATGGAAGAATTATTTCCACAAGTTATTTAATGAAGGATTTGAAGTTTTATCATGCTCACAGTGCTTGACATCGAGAGAGGAGGACCAAAATTACACTTTTTATCGTAGAATCCAAGAGCATGAGGTAAAAGAAGCTTTGAGAAGGATGGATAATGGCAAGGCAGTTGGACCGGACAATATACCTGTGGAGGTATGGAAGAGTCTAGGAAATAGAGGCATTAGTTAGCTCACGAAGTTTTTTAACGAGATTATGAGGTCAAAGAAAATGCCGGACGAATGGAGGAGAAGCACTTTAGTTCCGATTTACAAGAACAAGGGAGATATACAAAATTGCACAAATTATAGGGGGATTAAGCTTATGAGTCATACTATGAAGCTATGGGAAAGGGTGCTTGAACGGAGACTAAGAAAAGAAACCAAAATCACCGACAACCAATTTGGTTTTATGCCCGGGAGGTCGACCATGGAAGCAATTTACTTGCTACGACGAGTGATGGAACAATATCGAAGGGATCGAAAAGATTTACACATGGCCTTCATTGATTTGGAGAAAGCGTATGATAGGGTGCCAAGAGAGGTTTTGTGGAAAGCCCTAGAAAAGAAAGGTGTTCGGATTGCCTATATTCGAGCTATCAAGGATATGTATGAGGGGGCCACGACTAGTGTGAGAACGCAGGGTGGAGCCACAGAAGATTTCCCAATAACCATAGGCCCGCACTGTGGGTCAGCTTTAAGCCCCTATCTTTTTACCTTGGTCTTGGATGTACTTACGGAGCACATTCAAGAGCCAGCACCGCGATGCATGCTTTTCGCTGATGATATAGTCCTAGTTGGAGAGTCGAGAGATGATATAAATGGAAGGTTGGAGACTTGGAGACAAGCTTTAGAAGCACATGGCTTCCGCTTGAGTAGAATCAAGATGGAGTATATGGAATGTAAGTTTAGCAAAAAGTGAAACACCTCTAGCTTAGAGGTGAAAGTTGGAGACCACAACATACCACAAGTCACACGGTTTAAATATCTTGGGTCTATTATACAAAATGACGGAGAAATTGAGGGAGATGTAAACCATCGGATTCAATCAGGGTGGTCGAAATGGAGGAAGGCTTCGGGTTTTTTGTGTGATAAAAAGGTACCTCTTAAGCTAAAGGGAAAATTTTACCGTACAGCTATTAGACCGGCGATGTTGTATGGGACGAAGTGTTGGGCGGTAAAAAATCAACACGAGAGTAAAATCAATGTAGCAGAGATGAGAATGTTGCGCTGGATGAGCGGAAAAACTAGACGTGATAGGATTAGGAATGATAGCATTAGAGAGAGTTGGGGTAGCACCTATTGTAGAAAAGATGGTTGAATCTCGACTTAGGTGGTTTGGGCATGTATGGAGGAGACCTTTAGATTCTGTAGTAAGGAGAGTGGACCAAGTGGAAGGCAATCCAATAACTAGAGGCAGAGGTAGGCCAAGAAAAACTATAGGAGAAACTATTAAGAAAGATTTGGAGGCCAATGATTTAACTATTAACATGATTGATGATAGAACATTATGGCGCCGTATGATCCATGTAGCCGACCCCACCTAGTGGGATAAGGCTTGGTTGTTGTTGTTGTTGTTGTTGTTTGTTAATGACTTAATTTAACTAATGTTGAATTTATATGAACTTGTGTAACACCCCGTTTTTTGTACATAAGCTTAGTGCTTTTATATATCTTATATATATGTTTGTATATGCTTGTTATATTTGTTTTTTATGCCTAAATTCATGTTTGAGGAAGTTTAGTCTTAGAAATGTTCAATCCTTTTAGAGTCTAAGTAACATGTTTCATCGTTTTGGTCATACCTTGAGTTCTAGATGTCCGATCTAGGTGATCTTTGTGGTGTTGGAAAGCTAAGAGAATTATCTACAAGTCCTATTTTATGTGTTTTGGCCAATTCGATCATTTAGATGGTCTCGCAGTGCAATCTTTGTGCGCCCCTTGCTCAGGAATTGAGCACGGCCGTGAGGGTTTAAATAGAGTAGTTCCGTGAGGGTTGCGACCTAAACCTTCTTTTTGGCACTTTGGGCAATTATAGTGTGACAGAAACCTCTTCCCTTTCCCTTCCCTTGAACCCCTTGAAGTTCTTAGAGTTTGTGAGTCCGTTTGGGAGAGAAGTTACGCGTGTTAGCATCGTTTAAGGTAACGTAGTTATCCTTACTTAATCTTCTTTTGAATTGGGGATTAATTGGTTGTTCTCTTCTCTTCTTGTTTGGCCAAGGCTTGAGGAACTCGTCGAGCCGCTCGAGGAAACGTGTCTAGTTTGCCAACGTTATCGTTTTGGGAATCTTCATACCAGGTATGGGGAGAAGGGCTAGTATAAACATGTAGGTTATGGGGTAGCATAAGATGAAGGGTTAACCCATGACCCTATCGTATGTTGTTTGTCTATTTGTTAGCTATCATGTTCATGATGATATATGCTTAATTGATGATTGGTATGCCTTTTAGTGATTTGTGTTGATGATTGGTATGCCTATTGTTGTTATAATTGATAATGATGTTTATGCCATGATTATGTTTGGATTGATGACGTTATGAATGAATGATCATGATGATGTTGTTGTAATGATGATGATGTCGTGCTCTTATCAGTGTTGATTGTTGAGGATGTTAATGCCAACAATGATGATAATAAGTCGCTAATTAATTAATAGGTCTTGTTAATGATGTTAAGACGTTAAAATATGTTAACAATGATAAGTGAGATTTAAGGGATGTTTTTCCAAGTTTTTCATAAGACATGAATATAGTGTGAGAGGTAAGGTTATGTTTATAGGGCTTAGCTAAAGACCCTAGGATTGATTAGTGAGTGTTCTAGGAACATTAATAACGAAGCTATGATTAAAGGATTAATTCCCCATGATGATAAGACATGAATATTAATGAAGAACAATTAAGATTAATGAAGCTGATGTTCAATGGATTAGTAAAAGCCAATAGGTTGAATCTATGAACTGTCCCAAGGATTTGGCAAGGGCCTGTGACCCTTCTGCCCAGATCAGTACGGTCACGCTCCATTGAGCACAACCGTGCTTAACAAGGAGCGTGCCTGTGCTCCAGTTTGAATCCCAGAAAAGGACGCACTGCTTAAGCACGCCCGTGCTCAACAATCTGCACGATCATGCTTGATTGTGAGCTCAGCATGCCCTTGTTGAAGGGTGAGCAGGACGGTGCTCACCTGTGCTGACCAGAACATAGAAAGCTGGACAGGTGTGATTCACCCCAGTTGTCCCTAACAATAATAAAAGAAGACACTAAACAAAGTGAAGACAAGTTAGACAACTTAAAGATTATAATGTACCTTGGTGGCCTAGTGTCCGCCCCAAGTGATGAGATGTTGAACCTTGGTGGCCTAGTGTCCGCTCCAAGTGATATGATGTTGTACCTTTGCAGCCTAGTGTCCGCTCCAAGGGGCCTTGATGCTTAATGGTCAAGGTGTTGAGGCTCTGTTGCTTTTTGGACAGAGTGTTGGGGCTCTGGTGATTTTTGGCCAGAGTGTTGAGGGGGAGGTCGTCCGAGAGTAAGGCGATCTGGCCATCTGCGGGATTTGTCCTAAAGGGGATCATGTATACATCGTGGTGGCGCATCTGAGAGTAAGGTGCGTCAGCTATCCAAGGGGTCCACCCATGGTTTGGTGGTCTGGCCCGACATTGGATCCACATTCATTCGGAGTAGTGCCTCGTATTGCGTTATATGATTGATGATTATATTGTTATACTGTGATGTGTTGTTGTGTTGGTATGATGACTATGTTATAAATGCTATGCTGCTATGTTTCTATGTGTTGTAATGTTCATCTTACCAACTATCATGTTGCCGTTATGTTTATATATATGGTTCTTACTCCCCGTCTTTTGTTGTTGCTTTGCATGTACCCTTTTTGTGTTATACACAGGACGGTGAGCAGCTTGCTGAGGAGTGACTCTGAGGAGTCGCTTCTAGTAGTTAGTTTATGTTTTGTTTTGTTTGTTATCCGAGTTGTTTATCGGATTGGTTATATCAGCTCTGTAATGTGACATCGGGGTTGGGTTTCGTTTATATGTTTATGTTATGTTTTCTTTATAAACATGTTTTGGTTTTCCGCATTTGTTGAACTTGTTCATGTGGGACCTTTCTACCCATGAACCTTTTTATAAAGGACGTATGTTATTTTATTTTATTTTATATCTATTATTTGCCTTTTATTGCTTATATAACATACAGGGTAGTTGGGTGTCACAACTTGTGCAGGCTTTGGCGGAACAGACTTGAGGGAGCGCCAATATAGACTTAGAGCCCGATGCATAGATTAATGTTTTAGGTACTTAGAACATATATTATTAGTTTGTGTATGTAATAGATCATGACTTAATTACTTAGCTTGATCAATTTTGGTTGTATATATGATTTCTTGTTGTAAGATGTATGTATGTATGTATGTGTGTGTGTGTGTGTGTGTGTGTGTGTGTGTGTGTGTGTGTGTATTCTACCATTTGGTCTGAATTCCGGATGGACTTCGGGTTGTATGTATGCATCTGGATGCTTCTGTATGTATATCTATGAATTTTAGCAAGTACATATGTGTGTCCAGTAACTGAAAGCAAACCAATTTAAAACAAAAACACTTGTAACAGCGGTTATATACAGAACCGATATTACAAGTTAACTTGTAACATGTTTTAATCAGTCAATCCGCTACTTGTAAAGGCGTGTTTCTTTAGTACCGATGTAACATGTCAACTTGTAACAGCGGTTGGAAGGACGACATTACAAGTTAAACTTGTAACATCGACTAAAATAATGTCACCTTTGAAACCGACTTTACAAGTCAATTTTAACCGACATTGAAAGTGCTTCCTCCACTAGTGTAAGTCAAACGAGAAGATATCTAAAATTTAAATGTTTCATGTACCAAGATTAATTTGGTTGTAGAGTGTCACGAAGTATCAACAAACATTTTCACGTGTTATACATATGAATGTTGTATGATTTTTGTACACTTCTTTGCTTTGTGGTATAGACTAGGCAAACCTTCAAAGCAGTATATATGCTATATGGTAAAAAAAATCTATTAGAACAACTAGAGGCTTGATATTAGCATTTTGATTTGTTGTAGAGAACCAGTGCAGAGTGTCACGATTTTCTATATTGTAGTTCTGTAAGAACCATGTTTCTTATATTTCACCCACCACATTAGTTGTTGAGCACAAGAAGTATGTAATTCTGGTGTACGAACAAATAACTCTGCAACTATATGCATAATTTCCTAATGATAAGGACGTACTTTTGTTGCAGCAAATAGAACCATCCGAGCTAGTTTGATGTCATGGTGGGAACTTAGAACACATTGAACAAAGTGGGTTGGCTCACAACTGTGGTTGATAAACCTAGCAACTTTGCCACAAGAGCTATAATTTATACAGAACTCTGGCTCACCTCCTACTATTTTATCATCCTTTTTTGGTCAAAAGGGTTTGTGGGCAATAGTACACTACATAACTGTCTATGAGTGTTCACTACTGTATCCACGGAAACTGAAAATCAAAGAAAGAAGACTGTAAATTTTTTGAAGTCGTATAGGAAAGAAATTTCGTAGAAAGGTATATACGTTTGTCAAGTATGAAATGCATAAGATAATACAAATTTTTGCTACATTTCAAGGTTTTTATCTTTATAAAAAAAACAACTTGTACCTACTTACTTTAAGGGAGATGTAGATATTGTATTTGGTGAGATAAATTACACATTAAATTGAGTCACTTTAATTAAATCAAAGGGACAAACGCGAGAGATTTGCAGACTTCATATAATAATAATAATAATAATAATAATAATAATAATAATAATAATAATAATATAATTAAGAAAAACTTTATCCACTACAAAAAAAAGGGGTCAAATAGCGACCGAAAATAGCGGTCGAATTTGGCAGTTGCTATTGGCGACCGAATTAGCAACCAATTTTAGGATCTCTTAGAATGCTGATAATAATATGCCTAGTGACCGAAATACATGGTAGCAAAGCAATCGGTCACTAAGTGAGTAAAATTAAAACTCAACATTTGTTGACTTTTTGCGACCGAATTTGTGACGTATTTTACCCCAACGGTAATATTTTAAATATTCTTGTGACCGATATCAATTCAGTCGCTAATGCACGTGAAAAAATTAAAAGTGGAGCCATTTAACAACCAGTTAGCGACGGATTTGGCGACCAAGTTTAAAATTTATTTATTGCGACCGAAAAATTCGGTCGCTAAAACTAAAATCCCTAAATCGCGAGCCCCTCCCCTTTTCTTCCCCATTTATCTCATTTCTCTCATCTCTGCACCTCCCTTTCTTTTGCTCTGGTCGCGTCACCACCCTAGTCCACCATCCTCCTTGCAACCGTCAACACCACCGCGAGACTCCCCCTCGGGGATTGCATCCCTGTCCCTCTCCCCCTCTCCACTTCTCATCTCTGTCCACCACCGCGAGGCCGCCATCACCACCGAGTCACTGTTGTGCTCCCCTTCCTCGGGTGAGTTCCTCCCCCTCCTCCATCCTTCATTTTCTTGTTTTTTTTACCCCTAACTCAGTGTGCTCCCTTTCTCATAGAACCCACACCTGAGAACCACCACACCAAAGAACTCGGTGTCCATTCTTCTCAACAGACTCCGGTAAGCTCTCTGACTGTCTCTCATTTCAATATATGTGTGATATCTGTTAGGGTTTGTGATTTTAGGGAGTAGAATTGTTAAAACAAATTAGATCTCTTTGTGTTAGAAATGTTAGAATTGTTTGAAACTCTATTGATAAACATTGTTTATTCCATTTTTAAGGGGTCATTCACAGCCACAAAAATGCAATGTCTTTCTCCTTTGTACTTTCTTGTTGGTGTTCCAGTGGAGGGCTTTGGAAACATCTAGTAATTAATTAGATAAGAACTTAAATAGTTATTTCCTTTTTTATGGTTTCACATTCCATAAATATTAGTGTCATTAATAACGGGACAAGAACCAATGGGAAGACAATTCAATACCAATTTTATGTAACCAAAGGGTTAGCGTACACCTTATACTCATTTCAATAATTTTTTTTTATCTATGAAAAAAAGTACCATCAGTGCCTCCGCTAGACCTTCTGTCATGGCAGATGCATTAAAACCATCACCTTTGAAAGCTAAATATGGTAGCTTATTTAAGAACTCATCCACATCACTTGTCCATTGGATAAACTGCATGTTACCGCCTACTTGGAACACAAAAGAACCAACTTAAGGGTTATATTCTTATGAAGACATATAATTATAAACCATATGCATACAATGTATATACGTTTCCGAAAGGAACAGTTCAAATGATAATTAACATTATGAAAATATAATGAAAATAATACAAAAAGAGATAAAAGGACACACCTGATTGTGAATTAGCGTTATACATTATTAATTCAACTTCACAAATTGCGGTATTAACTCCCTGTAGACAAACAAGTAGTGCATGGTTTTGTATTAGATAGCAAAGAATTAACCTTCCAGACATGTTTTTTTTTAAGGAAGCATCTACATTAATTGCTTTGATATTGTTTTTCTTTGAATAGGATGAAAGTAACTATGCTATTAAGAGTAAGACAAATTCAAGGCATAGATGCTTAGTCATTGAACAAATTCAAGGCATAGATGCTTAGTCATTGGTCCAAACTTGCCATTGAAATTTTATTTGTTATTGCTTTGTTTGTGGCAAAGTATATATCAATTTTTAAGTGTCCTGCTTAAGTGTCCTTTTCTCCATTTATATCAATTTGATAATCCTCATGATTTGGGTTTTAATCCAACTTTGTTGTTTTTTTATTTTTCAGTTTTTGCTCTCTATTTTCTCCAGCTCCTCGTCGGAGTAAGTTGCTTGGTTCTGTGTTTTCTTTATCAGGTAAGTTGTCTCAACGCTGTCTATTAAGCTTGTGTGTAGTTAATAGTTTGTTTGTATGGTACCTGTAATTTGTCATTTTAATCACTGTGTTGTTTGTTAGTGGAGAGCGGAACTCAATAGGATGTGATCATGTCTGAAAGGCGTGATGCTGGTTGTGTGCTGATAATTTAGAAATAATGCATGTGTTTTCCAATTATATGTTGTTTGTTAGTGGAGAGCGGAGCTCAATAGGATGTGATCCTGTTCGAAAGGCGGGATGCTGGTTGTGTGCTGATAGTTTAGAAATGATGCATATGTTTTCCAATTATGTGTTGTTTGTTAGTGGAGAGCGGAGCTCGATAGGTTGTGTGATTCAGGAGTTATGCTGGTAAATTTTATCCAACTTTGCTCAATGTCAGTACCCCTGATAGTTAAAACATGTTGTTAAGTATTTATGAAAGCCTTAGTTTCCTGTTTGAGATTCAACATTAATGAGCATGCATACCTTCTCAAGATACGTATTCTCATTGTATTGAATCCTGAATTGTCAAAGTGGGACAGTTTGGGAAAAACTTTTTCACACTCGTACAATAGTCATTTCCATGTTCAAATGACTTATATACTTGATGAAATCTAGGTCTGATACATTTCCTTTTGTTCTCCGGGTGCATACTTGATCGTGGTGGATCTCACCGTGCTCGAGTCGTGTACTTGGAGACCGATGGAAAATGCTGTCGAAATTTCGTTAAGTATAAGGCATTTGAATAAGGGAATAACTATTATTAACCGAGTGTGGTAAATGTTTCTTCTCGAATGGGATAGGTTCATACCTTGTCATAAGAAGGAGATTGATGGAGTTATTAGAATGCTCCGTAATATATAAGTGTCGTTGTAGGTTGCTCAGTCTATTTAATTGGCAGAAATGGAGATTCCGGAGAATCGAAAATGGATGTATCATAGGTTAGATCGGAATAAACGTCTTAGGGAAGATTTTAGAGTTGGAGTGGTGAGTTGATAGAGTTTGTTGTTAGCCAGGAGAGATTTATAAGGAGGGGCGATGATCATTTGAGGTGTCCTTGCTCAAGATGCAAGTGTAAAGCTTTCAAAAGCGTGGATGGAGTGGTAGCCAATCTTTATGAGAAGGGGTTCATGACTGATTACTATTGGTGGAGCAACCATGGTGAGTCCTTACCCGATTTTAACCCAGTGATGTTTGAAGGTTCGTATTATGGAAGTGGTGAGTGGAGGGAAGAATTGAATCCATACGAGCATATGATAATGGATCATGGTGGGCCCTCGGTTGGTGTTGCACTAGAAGAAGATGGGGTAGAAGATGGTGAAATGGGTTCCAAATACACAGAGGAGAATCTGAATCCCGAAGCTCAAAGATTCTTTGACATGGGAAGGATATCGAGAGTACACGGAGTTGTCGTTGTGTATGGAATGGTTGAGTATCAAATCTGATTACAATATGGAAGAAGGATGTTTTAATCGCCTCGCCATGTGAATGTCCAAGGCGTTGCCGGAAGACAATCGGATGCCTGTAAGTTTTTATCATGCTAAGAAGTCTGTGGAGAATTTGGGTCTGGGGTGCTACAAGGTTGATTCAAAGGAGAGCATAACATGCTGCCAATTTTGTGGTGCGGATCGGTACAAGACAACCACTAGGAAGGTCAATGAGAAGAAGACCGCTCTAAAAAAGATGTGGTACTTTCCGCTCGTCCCAAGACTTACAAGATTGTACTCTTCAATGGCCACTGCATCTCACATGAGGTGGCATGGTAAGCATCAGAGGGAGCAAGATGTCTTGTGTCATCCATCAGATGGAGAAGCTTGGAAGCATTTTGATAGGGTGCATATGGCAGTTTCGCAGGACCCTCAGAACGTCCGATTGGGATTACGTACGGATGGATTTAATCCTTTCGGGAAATCGGGAAAAGTATATTCTTGTTGGCCGGTTATCCTGACTCTGTACAATATTCCCCCTGGGATGTGCATGAAGCGGGAGTTTATGTTCCTTACAGTCATAATCACGGGTCCGTCTAATCCACAAAGGGAAGATTGATGTGTACTTACAGCTGCTGATAGATGAGTTGACAACATTGTGGAATGATGGTGTGTTAACTTATGAAGTATCTTTGAGGTAGAATTTCATAATGAAAGCAGTTTTGATGTGGACGATCAATGACTTTCCCACCTATGGGATGATGTCGGGTTGGATGACCGCGGGGAAGCTTGGTTGCCCAATATGTATGGTGCGATCAAAGGCATTCATGCTTAAAAACAGTTGAAAGATCTCATATTTTGATTGTCATCGTCAATTCCTTCCACAAGATCATCCTTATAGGAGGAACAAGAACACATTCAAGAAGCGTTGTGCGGAGACTACACCCCCTCCCCCGCATTTGTCCGGTCCCAATGTATGGCGGAGAGTAGAGAATTTACCGCTCGTCCACGAATCTCCAGGAGAACATATTCCTGATTATGGCGTCAAGCATAATTGAACGAAACAAAGTATATTTTGGAGGTTGTTGTATTGGAGAACGCACTTACTCTGTCACAACATCGATGTCATGCATACTGAGAGGAATGTGCTTATGAATGTGTTTGACACTGTGATGGACATCAAGGGTAGGACAAAGGATACAAATAGAGCCCGATTGGATTTGGCGGAAATTTTTAATCGAAAGGAGCTTGAGTTGCAAGACGGTGGTTGTGGTAGACTTATCAAACCGAAGGCAAGTTATACACTAAGCAAACCACAGAAAGTAGCTGTCTGTAAGTGGGTTAAAGAACTGAAGTTTCCTGATGGGTATGCTTCCAATCTGGGTAGATGTGTGGACTTTAAGGAAGCAAAGTTACATGGAATGAATAATCATGATTGTCACGTATTCATGAAACGGTTTCTTCCAATTGTGTTCGACGCGTTACCGAAACCAATTTTGAACCCACTTATTGAGCTTAGCAACTTTTTCAGGGAGCTGACTTCGACAACACTAAATGTGAAACAATTAAGGGATATGGAAGAGAATATACTCGTGTTGTTACGTAAGTTGGAACAAATCTTCCCGCCGAGTTTCTTTAATTCAATGGATCACATTCCAATTTATCTATCTTACGAAGCAAGAGTTGGTGGTCCAGTCCAATACCACTGGATGTATCCATTTGAGAGGTATACAACATCAATTATTTTAAGTTATATATATTAAATTCGTAAAGTCGTAGTTTAGCTTTCCTTATATGTGTTAATTATTTGTATGTATCCCTCTTAAATAGGTTTTTGCACTCCCTGAAACACAAAGTCAAGAACAAAGCCCGAGAAGAGGGTTCCATTTGTGAAGCCTACTTAGTAGAGGAGACATCCACCTTTGCCTCTTATTACTATCCGGATTAAATTGACACGAGAAAGACTAGAATGCCTTGAAATGTTGATTCGGGTAAAGGATGTTCAACTAGTCCTCCTATTTTCATATTCAACTATCCGGGCAGATTTAGTGGCAAATCAAAAGGATATTAGTGTGACATTAATGCTACTCATTTGTACATCCTTTAAAATTGTGAAGAGGTGGCACCATATTTAGAGTAATTGTCTACAATGTGTTTTATAAGTTCAATTGTCATTTATGGTTATTAATCGCCCTACTGTTAACCTCCCATGTGTAGGATGTATGCCAATTTTCTAAGGGAAATCCATCCTGACATTTCGGACTCTCAAAATGATCGAGAAATTACTTCTCACTTTCTTGTGTGGTTCACTAAATATGCAGGTTTAGATCCTTCATTTGTTGCAATACTTTTTCTCTCATTAAATATATACGGTTTATAAGTTGGATTATTGAAATTTGTAGGTACTAGATCCAGTAAACAATGTCCAAAATCCATTGTTGACTAATTTGGCATGGGGCCCTAAAAGATGAGTTACATCATGGAATACTTACTTTGTAAATGGATATAAATTTAACACAAAAAGATGGAGTGAAGGAATGCAGTCATATAATTATGGTGTTTGTGTGCGAGTCACTGATGGTCAGTTAGAGGATAATTTTTATGGGGTTCTAACTAAAATTCTTGAATTTGAGTATACCGGTTTCCCCGTAATGAAGTTAGTTCTCTTCAAGTGTAATTGGTTTGATCCTACTCTTAACGTAGGGACAAAAATAGTTAAAAAGTATGGCATTGTTGAAGTTAGGCAAGCTCGTAGGTATAATAAGGCGTACGACCCATTTATTTATGCACAACTGGCAGAACAGGTTTATTACATGCCATATCCCAAAGGACATCAAGGCTGGTTGGGTGTCATTAAGACAAAGACTCGCAGTACAATTACTGATAATGTTGTCATCCAGCCTGAAAAAGATGCTCCTTACAAAGATGATGAGTTTCCAGGGCCCCACGTATCGTTGGATATTACACCCGACATAATTGTTAATTCTCTGGCGGACGTTTCTGGTGATAGGGAAGAAGTTGAAAGAGATTTAATGGATCAATCTGAGTTGGAAGAATCTAGCGAAGGCACATTCTAATCAAGTGAGACTGAGAGTGAGGGCGAATTTAGTGACGCAAATTCTACTTAGGTAACTTATGCAGTATTCATCGTGTTGTGTTTATTCATTTTTTAAATTGTTTATTAATTAGTTAATATTTATACTGTGATGTAATAATTTTATCATTTTTTACACAAATGGCAAATTCTTCTAGAGGCAGAGGGCAGCGTGGTGGTCATGGCAGAGGTAATGCTGAGAGAGATCCTCCCCCCACCGACTTCTGATCGAGACCACCCTGCTAGTACATCTGTGGGCGGGCCTCAGGGTAATGGGGTGGCACCCATTACGTCGCCATCAGATGTCAGGACACAGGCTGGACCGTCATCATCCATACCCATGCCACGACCATCATCATCAGCGGCGCAAGAGAGTCGTGGTTCATCTGATCGAAGGATTATTCTTATCCCCGGAGGGAATAGAGTAAGCTAATTTAATTTTTTATATAAATATCTTTATTTTCCATATTAATTTTTTAAATAATTCATAACATTAATGCTTTAATTTTCCTGCAGCTTTCTGCCAGCGAAGGGCCCTTCTGATTTGATCTCTAAGATCATAAAGCAGAAGTTTGATGGTGCATGGCCTACCTGAAAGGGAATCTCTTTGGACAATAGGGATCAACTGTTTAAAGAATTTAAGGTAATAATTTATTATATTACTTAAATTAAAATTACATTTCCTATTAACTAAAATTTAGTTTTAATATGTAAAACAAAAGCCTAACAAGTGTTTGTTGCAGAAAGAGTATCCGTGGGCCCTACATTTGGAGAACATCATCAGGGCCGGCTTTGAGTATAAAGGTTCATTGGCCACGAAGAACGCCATGAACAAGCTCAGGAAGGGTAAAGATAAGGGGATTTGGTTGGGTCCTGAGATCAGGAAGGGGCTGGAACAGTACTGGGCTACTGAGAAGTTCCAGGAGAAGGCCGCCAAAGCTCGGCATAATCAAGCTGCTGATGTTTGTGCATGTGCCTACACCAGCGGCTCTAAATAAGCTGCCGCTCACTTCGACGAGCTGTTAATACTCTAAAATTGATTATTTTAGCATACTATTTAATTAGTTTTCATTGTTTTACTATTCTTATGAATTTAACTGTGTTTTTTAATGCAGAAAGCACATAAACAGTGACACCCCGCCGGTATGGAGTTGGTGGAGAGGACGAAGAAGTTGAAGTCGGGGGAATGGGTCAATGATAAGTTCCATAACTATGCTGTAAGTAAAAATCAATTTTAGTAAAAACTAGTAATTTATTATTATTAATTTGTTAATATTGGTTATAAGTGTAACTAAATGTCTTCAACTATACTTCGCCGGTCAACTATAATGACAAGAAGGACGATGCCATATCACGTGCCTCACAGGAAGAGGTCTTGACTGGTGAGGGCCCCCGCTCTCCTATCTATGTCGACGACAATGCAATATATTTGGAGGTCGTCGGGGGTAGGAACAAGAAGGGGCACGTGTATGACCTCGTAAACTTGGGCAGTGAGTTTATTGCTTCATCGTCCAGCACGCCTTCTCCTTCCTACGCGGATACCGTCCCTCCGGAGCAGTTCAACCAGATGCAGGACACCATCACCCGACTGAACGCAGAGCTTATGGAGAAGGGGAGAGGGAGCGGGTGATGGATGATCCGCTGTCGCACACGGGTCAAAAACGAGTAATTAGAAGAAAAAAAAATGTAGTTAGGGAACGACAACTCGAGTATCGTATCTCAAGGACTCTTGGATTATTATTAACCTACAAATCGATTTGGGGGGGGGGGGTTAGGTTTAAGATTCGATTAAGAAAACAATGCAAATAAGTGATTATCAATAAGCTAGAACGATTAATCTACTGTTTCGGTTTCCCAACTATCATTGATTCATATAATTCTCATGCCCTAAGCGGATTCTAATCCCTTTTCGAATATCGCAGCAATTAAACAAGCGCAATTGACACTACGAGATATATATTCCTAATTTCCGAATTAAGCAGACGGATTAAAGCTATCGTGAATTAAGAAAACACGATCAAACACACGCGGATTAAGCAAACACGATCAAGGTAAAGGAACATATAATCCTCGAAATTAATCAATACTTATTCTATATAACTTGAATAAAGCAAACAAGACATATAGCATAATATTGAAAGGGATAAGCAATTTGATTGAGAATTATAGAACCTCAAGTGTCGGCGGAAACCGATTACAGTAGATTAATCCCTGGTGATTAGTTCTCCATTACAAACGTACAAAAACTTTTGAAATATTTCATGAATAGTGAAAAATCCTCGGTAGCAGCGGCTGAGTTAGGTTAAAATAACATGGAATTGGGTTCTAATCCAAACCGGGTCGGAAAACATAAAAACCGGTCCACTAACTAATTATTTCTTAAGTATGTAACTAAACTGATTTATTAGACCCTTTTTAACTCCGAACTAGCTTTTGACTTCAACACTAAACTTGTATCTCTTTCTCTTAGCTTTCCAACGCATATTAGAACGCGTCAATCCGATTCCCGTAGCTCAAGTTATAGTCTGCACGGTGAAAAGGTATCCAATATCTGCTAATGCTGAAAATAAAATACGAAAATAAAATAAAGGCAAAAATAAACTTAAATCTAAAAACACAATAAAATAGTAAAATTAATAAAACAAAGTAGAGAAATGCCTAAGTACAATAGTATAAGAATGCGCATCCGAATGCATTAATCAAATTCCCCCACACTTGAACTTTTGCACTCCGAGCAAAATTTTAAATTCAAAACAGAAAAAAACTTCAAAACAAAAGAAAAAAAAAACAAAACAGAGCATGCACCTCCAAAGGTTCTCAGGATACAAAGTGCAAGAAAAATTACAAGTCTAAGCTTCAAGATATGGCGTTAATGAGCAACTCTTTTGTGACATTCAAAGCAAATAGGAAAAACAGATTACCAAAGAGTACATCATAAACAGCAAGATCCTGACAAGATAAAATTCACTCAACCCTCAAGTGTTTAGGTAGACTGTTTACACTCAAAGCACATCATGAAAGAGAGTACTACCATAAGCTTGAAAAGACTCTAACATCCACAAATTATATACATGCACACAAAGATCAAAAGGACTTTTATTTGGGTTGTAACTTGGCCAAGGTAAGGGTGCGACAAATCCTAAGGGGTACTAGGCTAAAAATCAAAGGGTCAAAAGAAAATCGAAAGAGCTGCGGGAGTTGAACTGCATCCAATTTCATTCACCTTCAAACAATCAACATTACAACTATTTCACTTCCCCTTTCTCTTTTTATTCCTTTTTTTTTCTTTTTGTATTTTTTTTTTCAAAAGGAACAGTAATGTGAATTGTGTTCCTCCTTTTATTTTTCACTTTTTCGCCTCTCTTTTTTTTTCTTCTTTTTATGCCAACCTTTGAAACATCACAACTATGTTATTCAACCCCACACAACTCCAAACAAGACTCTTTCAACCCTTTGAATAGGGTGATAATATTGTTTTTCACTTATCGACTTGTAATGAGTTTAAAACAAAAAAGGGATAAACAGGCTCAAAGTGGTTTCCAAACAAGGGATAATATTTGCAGGGTTGGCTTTTTGGCTAACTGGCTAAAAATAAAACAAAACAACATGCCTTCATCATATCAGTGTGCACACATAAACAAACAGCTTCAACAAGAGTCAATTCAAGTTCTAAAGACTATTCAAACATGAGTGAAATCACACAAGAAAGAAAGAGATGGATTTTTTTTTATGTATTATCCATTATAAGGCTCAAAATCTCACAGGGGTTAATGATTTACCACAAATGATGTACAATTTAGTGTTTAGTCCTACCTTTAAACTAAGAATGCACAAAAAAAATCAATCATATCACACCACAATTCTTTAATCAATAGGACATAGAAATTACTCACAATTGTAAACTAAAAACCAAAGAAAGAAAAAAAAACATGCATTTTTTTATTTTTGAAAACAAACAAAGCAACACAAACAAGGAAAACAAAACAAAAACAAAGCAATTGGTTCCCTCCCCCACACTTAAGACATACATTGTCCTCAATGAAAGAACATAAATATAAAATAAGAGTGAGAGAAAGGAGAAGGTGCTCCCTAATCAAGTTGTAGTGTAGGTGGTCTCTTCCAAGGAAAGCTCTTCTACGGTTGCATCTTCAGGCACCGAGCTCTCATGGAATAGCTTCAAGCGCTGCCCATTAACTTTAAAAACCTTGTTGGTATCTGCACTTTTTATTTCTACCGCACCATGAGGGAAAACATCAGTAACAATAAATGGGTCAATCCACTTGGATCGAAGTTTCCCAGTTAAACAATAAAACCTGTTGGCCCACAGAGAATTCCTTCCAAAAAATCATCTTATCATGGAAGTGCTTAGTTTTCTCTTTATAAATTTGAGAGCTTTCATAGGCTTCTAACCTAAGCTCTTCAAGCTGCTGTAATTGGAGTTTTCTTTCAATGTCTGCTTTCTGCATTTCCAAATTACAACTTTTGACCGCCCAACAAGCACGGTGCTCAATTTCTACAGGAAGATAACATGCCTTACCGAACACAAGTCTATAGGGAGACATCCCTAATGGTGTCTTGAAAGCTGTTCTTTGAGCCCAAAGTGCGTCTTCTAGACGGCGGCTTCAGTCCTTCCTATTTGGCTGCACCACTTTCTCCAAGATCTGTTTGATTTCTCTGTTTGAGATCTCAGCCTGCCCATTAGTTTGGGGATGATATGCAGTAGAGACCATGTGCACAACTCCATACTTTCGGAGTAAAGCTTCCATGGTGCGGTTACAGAAATGAGTGCCTTGGTCACTTATGATAGCACGAGGTATTCCGAACCTGCAAAAAATATTGGACCTGACAAAATCTGCAACAACTCTAGAATCATTAGTCCTAGTGGGGATAGCTTCCACCCACTTTGAAACATAATCAACAGCAAGTAAAATATAGAGAAAACCAAAAGATCCAGGAAAAGGACCCATAAAGTCAATTCTCCACACATCAAACACCTCAAAGAAAAGCATAGGTTGCTGAGGCATTTCACTCTTACAAGTGATGGTTGTACCTGCTATCTGACACTCTTTACAAGTGCGGTAAATCTCATAAGCATCTTTAAAAATAGTGGGCCAATAAAAACCTGAATCTAGGATTTTTCTTGCAGTCCTTTATGGCCCAAAATGACCCCCTACTTGAGAAGCATGAGAAAGATGCAAAATAGATTCAATCTCATAGTCGGGGGCACATCTCATAATTACCTGATCACTACCAAATTTACAAAGATATGGATCATCCCAAACATAATATTTGGCATCACTCTTGAGTTTGTGAATTTGTGTCCTAGTTGCACCTGTCGGAAAAACACCAGCAACAAGATAATTAACAATATCAGCAAACCAAGGAGTTACCCCATGTAACTATAAAAGTTGCTCATCAGGAAAGTCATCCTGAATGGGAGAAGGATCTTCATCCCTCTCTATTCTGCTCAAGTGATCAGCCACTAAATTCTCAGCTCCACTTTTATCTTTAATCTCCACATTAAACTCTTGGAGCAACAACATCCACCGAATCAATCTCGGTTTTGCTTCTGGTTTCTTCAACAAGTACTTTAAAGTTGCATGGTCAGTGAAAACAACCTTGGAACCTAGAAAATATGATCTGAATTTATCAAGAGCAAAAACAATAGCTAGAAGTTCCTTTTCAGTAGTAGTGTAATTAGCCTGTGCAGAATCTAAAGTTCTAGAAGCATAATAAATAACATGGGCAGCCTTGTCCACCCTTTGTGCAAGGACCGCCCCCACGGCATAGTTAGAGGCATCACACATGATCCGAAAAGGGAGGGTCCAATCAGGAGGTTGGATGATGGGAGTAGAGGTCAATGCTTTCTTCAAGAAATCAAACGCATTTTTGCAGTTGTCATCAAAGTTGAAAATGACATCATTTTTCAACAAGTTTGACAGAGGAAGAGCTATCTTGCTAAAATCCTTTATGAAGCGCCTGTAAAAACCTGCATGACCAAGAAAAGAACGAATCTCGCGAACGCAAGATGGGTAAGGCAGTGTAGAAATCACCTCAATCTTAGCAGGATCTACTGAAATACCTTTTTCAGAAATAATATACCCCAAAACAATTCCCTGTTCCACCATAAAATGGCATTTTTCATAATTCAAAACAAGGTCAGTTTCAATGCATCTCTCCAAAACCAGATTCAAACTATTAAAGCATGCATCAAATGAAGAACCATAAACAGTAAAGTCATCCATAAACACTTCCATGCAATTCTCAATATATTCAGTAAAAATACTAATCATGCATCTCTGGAATGTGCCAGAAGCATTGCAAAGACCAAATGGCATCCTCCTGTAAGCAAATGTGCCAAAAGGGCACGTAAAAGTTGTCTTTTCTTGATCCTCTGGTGCAATGTGGGTCTGAAAGTAACCTTAAAAACCATCAATAAAACAATAGTGTGATTTACCAGCTAGCCGTTCAAGCATTTGATCGATGAATGGCAAAGGGAAGTGATCCTTTCTAGCAGCCTGGTTCAATCTCCTATAATCAATACAAACTCTCCAGTTATTCTGAACTCTAGTGGGAACAAGTTCATTGTTTTCATTTTTTACCACAGTGAGTCCAGATTTCTTAGGTACAACTTACACTGGACTCACCCAATTACTGTCAGAGATGGGATATATGATACCTGCATGCAAGAGTTTTGTTACCTCATTCTTCACAACATCAAGAATCAAGGGGTTAAGCCGCCTTTGGGGCTGCCTAACTGCTTTAGCCCCGTCCTCCAACATAATCCTATGCATACACATGGATGGGCTAATACCTGGTATGTCGGCCAAGGTCCACCCAATCGCCTTCTTATGCTTCTTAAAAACCTGCAAGAGCTTAGTTTCTTGGTCAAAATCAAGGTTAGAAGAAATTATAACCGGAAGTTTTTCATTCCTCTCTAAATAAACATTTTTCAGATTTTCAGGAAGTGGCTTAAGCTCTAAGGAGGGTGGCTGCTCAATAGATGGTATGTTTGGGGCAGTCGTGCTGTCAAGAACTTCAGCTGCATAAACAGCTTCATTTACACTGTCACCCTGCAAGGCAGCATCAATCTCAGCACAAACAGCACAAAGGTTAGTGTTAGTACAATCAGCACATGAGTAAACATCATCAAAACCAGAAAAAGATGGAAAATCAGTAGCTGCAACCAAATCATAATAAGTGTCATCAACAATTTCACAAAGCAACTCTATTTGAAAAACAGAATGCTCTTCCAAGGGATGTTTCATAGCATCGAAAATGTTGAATTTTGCAACAATGTCACCAAATTCCATGGACATGGTTCCATCGTCAACATCAATTTTTGTTTTCACCGTTTTCATGAACGGTCTGCCCAGAATGATTGGTGATCTGCTTGAATTCGTTTCTCCTGCCATGTCCAAAATGTAAAAATCAGCAAGGAAAATCAAGTCATTAACTTGAACAAGCACATCTTCTACTACTCCAATGGGGCGAGCATTGGTCCTGTTTGCCAACTGAATAGTAAGACCTGTATGCTGCAAAGGACCAAGATCAAGATTGTTAAAAATAGAAGTAGGCATAACATTAATAGAAGCTCCTAAATCTAACATGCAATTATCGAATTTACTATCCCCAATGGTACATGGAATAGCAAAAGTTCCCGGATCCTTGCATTTCTGTGGCATTGCCTGATTGAGGGCTAAAACGGTAACCTTTTCAGGTGCAGGTTTAGGTTGAATGAGGGCTGAAACATTTCATCCCAAATTGACTCTCTCATTTCCCTTCAACCTCCTCTTGTGTGTGCACAAATCTTTCAGAAACTTCGCGTATTTCGGAACCTGCTTAATCACATCAAGAAGCGGAATGTTTACTGCCACTTTTTTTAATACATCCAGAATCTCTATCTCTTTGTCTTCCTCATCAATCTTTTTATTTTTCATTACTCTTTGTGGGAAGGGAATTGGTGGCACATACTCTTTTTCAGCCTCAATAACAACAGAAGGTTCAGGTGTTACCTCAACAATTTTTTTATTTTTTTCAGGGGCTGATTCTGCAACCTTCCCGGATCTCAAAGAAATTGTACTCACATTAGGATTAGGGACATTAGGATTCACTACTGTTTGGGCAGGTAGTTGGTTCAATCCTTGAGCTTGCTGAATGGCATTCATCGAAGTGGCAAGCTGTCCAATATGTGTCTGCAAAGTATGAATACTAGAATCCGTTCGTTGCTGAAACTGGAGATTGTTTATAGCCATTTGCTTGACAAGGTCCTCTAGTGAAGGTCCGGAAGGTGCGGAGGTGGTTACTTGGGGAGAGTTCTGTGGTGGTGTCAGCGGTAACATTAGTTGTTGTTGTTGTGTGGATGAGTTTCCATACCGAAAGTTTGGATGGTTTCTCCAGCTGGGGTGGTACTTATTAGTGGAAAGGTCAGGAATGTTGTACCTGTTCTGATTGTTGCCTTGATTGTAAAGATTGGGATGCATATGCTTGAGGCAACTCAGTGACCGACTCATCTTTCAGAATGGGACATGTATCGGTCAGGTGCTCAGGAGAAGTACAAATGCCACACAACCTTGGTGTTTGAGCTTTATCCACTGCCAACTGTTTCACTAAAGAAGTAAGCTCATCAAGTCTGGTTTCAAGGGCTTTGTTGGAAGAAGAAATATGGATCTCATTCACACCTTTTGTTTTGACAGAATTGTTTCTAGTTGTGAACTGTTGGGAGTTGAGTGACATATTCTCAATCAATGACTTGGCAGCTGCTGGAGTCTTATCAACAAGTGCTCCCCCGCTAGCAGCATCTAAAATGTTTCTATCCATTGGTAGCAATCCCTCATAAAAGTACTGAATAAGCAGTTGCTCGGTAATCTGGTGCTGAGGACAACTGGACACTAACTTCTTAAATCTCTCCCCAAGACTCACCAATGATTCATTGCCTTGTCTAATACCACATATCTCTTTTCTGATTGATGCAGCTCTGGAGGCAGGAAAGTATCTCTCTAGGAAGACTTTCTTCAAATCATTCCAGGTTGAAACGGAATTCGGCTCAAGATAATACAACCAATCCTTTGCAGCACCTTGAAGTGAGAATGGGAAGGCTCTCAGCTTGATATGGTCTTCTGTTATTCCTTCAGGTCTCAAAGGTGTAGAACAAACAACCTGGAATTCTTTCAGATGCTTATGCGGATCCTCACCGGCAAGACCACTAAACCTTGGCAGCAAGTGTATTAAACCAGATTTCAATTCAAAAGGAACAACGACATCAACATATTCAATACATAAACCATTGTAATTAACATCAGGAGCAGCAAGCTGTCTTAGCATTCTTTGATCAGCCATGTTATCAAAAGCAAGTTCAGAATCAGAATCACTAATGGTTGGTGAACTAGTGCTAGCCTGAATTGCTCTACGGCGTGTGTGCAAGGTTCTCTCAACTTCAGGATCAAAATCAAACAAGTCGGAACAACCAGACCTAGTAGCCAGAACTAATTCAGCAATGCACCAACAAATGCGAAATGCCAACAATGTCCCTAAACAGCAAATTAGATGGAAACACAAAACGATTAAAATAACATTAAAAAAAATACAAAAACACGAAATTTGATCTAATTAGGTCAAATAAGAATTTTGAGATTTTTTTTGGAATTTTATGAAACTACAAAAACAGTAAAAAATTCATAAAAAATAGAAAAATGTTGAATTTGGGAAATTGAGGGTGGAAAACCATAACTCTTTCTAAGAGTAAGGGACTTTTGATCGCAAGAATTTTATGCTAAGATGGAACGAAAGGGATTTCGATTCCGGCACAATTTTCCTGAAAACCGGGTTTTTACCGATTTTGACGTCCGGTCGCGAATTCGCAAGAATGAAGGGGCCAGAGGGGCCAGCGACCAAGAACGCAACGCTTAATAACAACAAGAGTCCCCGGCAACGGTGCCAATTTGATCCGCTGTCGCACACGGGTCAAAAACGAGTAATTAGAAGAAAAAAAACTGTAGTTAGGGAACGACAACTCGAGTTTCGTAAGAAAACAGTGCAAATAAGTGATTATCAATAAGCTAGAACGATTAATCTACTAAGTTTAGCGATCGAATTCTTCGGTTTAGTTTTCAAGTTTAGTAGAACATCCAATATATATATATATATATATATATATGTATATTACAAAAAGTTTAGGTGAGTTGGATACTGGGGGTTCACCAAGGTCAGAGCAGGCCTCACGGCTCAAAGGGCACTTATAGAGGTACTTATATATTACCCACCAATGAGGTCCTCACATCGGTAGTGAGATTCGTACTAACGACCTTGTAGGTTATGAGTCGTATCCTTAATAACTGAACCAACCTTCGTTGCCCAACATGTATATTTTTTGTTCATTAATATCTGTATTTTTTTATGTTCATTGTGACACCCTGTTCCCCACATGTTATACAAAGCGTTAAAAGGTAAATATATAAAAGTAAAACATGCATTTATTTCATAAAATAAAAACCGGATAGAAAGAACCACATTGTAACGTCTCAACGCAGAAAAACATAACAAGTTGTAAAAAGATAAAACGTAAACATGAACATCAAAAGCATAAAACATAACACAACCCCGATGTCACATACAGAGCTGGTATAACCTTTCCGGAATAAAATCCTCGGAATACAACTAAAACTGAAACTAAAAACAACTATAACTACTGATAAATCCTAACTAGAGTCGCGGCTCGTCAGAGTCACTCCTCCACTGGCTGATCATCGTCCTCTGCATTAAGAGATACATGCCAACAACAGAAACAGAAAACCGGGAGTAAGAAAACATATAAGCACATCAGCATGGTGATAGTAAGCAAGATGAACATACATCATATACATAGCATTTTCATCATTTAACATCAACATATAATTATATCAACATATTAAATCAACCAACGTATGCTATGCGGTGCATCACTACTCCGCTACTCCATTATGCATGTGGATCCAAACTATCTCAGGAAGTCAACTTCAGAGTTACATATCCACATTGGCCATAAAAGCACCAACGACGGTAGTTCACCAAACCATGGGTGAACCCCTTGGATAGCTGACACATCATAACGAGGATATGCCACCGCGGGGGCGCACGGTTCACCAAACCTTGGGTGAACCACCGAGACTTGGCCAGATCGTCGTACTCTAGGACGACCTCCCCTGTGTTGAATTTCCCCCACTAACAACTTCAACGTATGAATGCATGAGAACAACGACAAACAAGGCAACCACATCCTTTGCTTAGGTCAATAAGCACCCAAGGCTTATTACCAACATCAACACCCTGACCCTTAGGTCAAGGCCCCCTTAGCCAAAAGCACCAAGGTTCGACTCATCAACACCTCGACCAAAAAGAATTGAGGCCGCTTTGACCAAAAAGCACCAAAGCGTATCAACGTGCGGCAACCCAAAGGGCACCGACTTAACCAACTTAATTGTCTTATTATCTTAATTAATATTTTAATGAAGTTATATATCTCTTCTTTGTTCAATTGGTGTGTTATTACATTATTGGGGACATTTGGGGTGAAACACTCCTTAGTTCATTTAATCTCATATTCTGACCAGTAGGGTGAGCACGCCCAGCACGGTCGTGCTGCCACTTAAGTGGAGCACGGTCGTGCTCACTGTCCTGCACGACAGTGCTTAAAGCGCGGCCATCTTCCAGATTCAAACTGGGAGCATGGGCGTGCTCCTTGTTCAGCACGGTCGTGCTCCTGGGCATGGCCATGATGTTCTGGGCAGGTTCAACTTATGGTCTTGGAGTCAAAACCTTCTAACACTCTCAAATCAGATCATAGGGTCCTTTGACTAATCCAATTGGCATCAAACCTCACATCTCACTAACAATTCATGTCTTATGAAATATAGGGGAATTAATCCCTTAACCGTTACATTAATTAAGAGTCCTAAATTAGTCAGTTAGGGTCTTATTAACATATTCAACATAACAACAATATAACTCAGCCAATCAACATTCAGTCAATAGATGTATAACAGCAACACATACGCAATTCTCAGATCATAACCATATTCAACCAATTATAATCATTAGGCATATAACATAGCAATCATGAAATTATAGGCATACATAACGAGCATGCCATTAACCAACTTAACATTTATAGCAATTAATCCATACAACCAAACAAAACATGATATTGATAATAGTTTAGGCACAATCATTGATAACATCTAACATTCATAACAGGGAATCAAACAATGGGGTCATGGGAACCCCGCATATTTCGCTACCCCCTTGCCTAATGTATACACTATCCTTCTCCTCATACCTGGTATGAAGAATCTGGTAGCAATAACTCAAACGGTAAACCACGCGTTCCTCGAGCAGCTAAGTTAGCTCTCCAAGCCTTGGTCAACAGAAAAGGTTAACCAATTAGTTCCAAATCTAAATAATAGAAAGGAAACTCCAAGGGGAAGGAACCGTTACCTATAGGGATCAATACCGACGAACTAAACATTCCCAAGAGTCTCTAAAGCTCCAACAACGTATGGGTTTAGAGAAAATAAGGAAGAAAAGGGTTGTAGCCACAACAGGGTATGTTTTGCAAAAACAGGGTTTATGAGAAAACCTTCGGTTACTGTTCTCCTTTTAAAGGCACAGACCCAAGCACGGTCGTGCTCCTCCTTGAGCACGGCCTTGCTCAACTTAGCGCCTACGTGGTAAGGCTATTTGGTAGGCGACTTCTCCAACTCTTTTTAGAATTTGGTAAGGACCAATGAATCTAGGAGTAAGTTTCCTTGCTTTCATCACTCTACCAACCCCAGTTGTTGGAGTAACTCTCAAGAACACATGATCACCTTCATGGAATTCGAGCATCTTCCTTCTTTGGTCATGGTATCTCTTTTGCCCTACTCTGTGCCACTTTCATCTTTTCCTGAATCATTCTCACTTTTTCTGTGGTTTCTTGTACTATCTCAGGTCCTAACACAACATTATCACCAGGTTCACTCCAACACAAGGGTGTCCTACATCTCCTCCCATAAAGAGCTTCATAAGGTGCTGATGACAACCCAAATGGTGAGGTTGCCTTTGATGATCTTTTTGGTTGAATTTTAACAATTACAAATCCAAGTCAGAATTGAGTTGTAACATAAAAGGAAGAAAATATGAAAATGGTGAAGATTAGAGATGATGATGGCGCCACAAACTAGAGAGTTTGATAAGCCAAGTGAGGTTTGCCACAAGAATCGTGGATTCTTGATAAGAACAAGATGGCTCAACCAAGAACCAAAGAGAGACAATTCCCTCACAAATGGATTTAATCCAAATTCAACATCCAAGTTGTTTATTCATGTGTTTAGGCATGTTACATATAGGGGTGTGGCTGCCAACATTTGGCTTCACCCTTTATCTTCCCAATGATTCCATAACCCCCACATAACTAGCCTATTCATGACTTACTAAACTCACACTTAACTCAACCACTTAATAGTGACTTATTACCCTCTCTCTATCATTATGTAGCAGCCACACTTATTTCTCAAATTGAAAGTGTAACTCCCACATAATTAACAAAACATAAAAAAGGCTAAAAACTTAAAGGAGTTATTATTGGTATGCAAACCAACAAGATTCCTCCCACTATGCACCCAAATTCGAAATTCTTCATAAAACCCAAGTTTATTGCACTTTATTTAATAGAAATAAACTAGAAAATGATAATATGGGAAGTGGACGTCCAAGCCCATCATGGGTCTTCAAGTTGGATGAGATAAGTAACCATTTTGTCCTCCACTCCATCAATACTTGAACTTGGGCTTGTTTCCATCAAGGTTGACACTATTTGGTTTAGAACTTCTTGGGCTTTCTTGGCTCTTGCTCTTGTCTTAGACCCACCAAGTCCTTTTAGTGCTCCTTGGTCCATGCTCCTTATTGGGCTCATATAATTCTTGATGACAAGTTGACTTGCCCCCCTTGGCTCATATCAGGTGCCATCCTAATACTGGAATGGTAACTATTATTGTGGGTGAACTCTATCAGGGGAAAGAAATTCTCCCAATTACCTGACTGTTCTAGCACACAAGCTATAAGCAAGTCCTCTAAGGACTGGATGGTTCTCTCAGACTAACCATCAGTCTGTGGGTGATAAGTTGAACTAAGCCTAAGCTTTGTTCCTAAAGCCTCTTGCAAACTATTCCAAAACCTAGAGGTAAACCTCGGGTCTTTATCAAATACTATGCTAGAGGGTACACCATGTAACCTAACTATCTCTCTGATGTACAACTGAGCTAACTTTTCCAAAGGATACTCCATGTTCATAGGGATGAAATGGGCGGACTTAGTCAATCTATCCACAACAATCCATATAGCCTCAAAACCAGTTGGAGTCCTAGGGAGTCCAGAAACAAAATCCATGGAAATACTGTCCTATTTCCATTCTGGGATACTCAAAGGTTGCAACTTTCCTGATGGATTCTGGTGTTCTATCTTAGCCTTTTGGCACACTAAACAAGCATACAAAAACTCAGCCACATCTTTCTTCATCCTAGGCCACCAAAACATCCTCTTAAGATCCTGATACATCTTAGTGGCACCTAGGTGCACACTCAGTCCACTCCTATGTCCTTCTTCAAGGATCAACTTTCTAAGTTCTGGGACGTCTGGTATACAGACACTATCTTTGAAACTCAAAACTCCATCACTTCCGTCCTTAAAACTAAGGTTTCTACCCTGAGCGAGCAACTCTCTCTGGTCTAAGAGAAACTGGTCTATCTTCTGACCTTCTCTAACTTGTTCCATCAAACTGTTGGTAACCGTCAAGGTTCCAAGCCTAATGCTCTTAGGGGTAACTTCCCAAGCTAAACTCAGGTCTCTAAACTCCTCAATCGGATCCATCTCCCTAACCATCATAGCGGAGACGTGCAAGGTTTTTCTACCTGGAGCATCTGCCACTACATTGGCCTTTCCTGGGTGGTAGGTTAGATCAAACTCATAATCCTTTAAGAACTCCATTCACCTACGTTGCCTCATATTCAACTCCTTCTGATCAAAGAGATACTTCAAGCTCTTATGATCACTAAAGACCTTAAACTTCGCTCCATAAAGGTAATGCCTCCAGATCTTTAAGTCAAATACCACAGCTCCTAACTCTAGGTCATGGGTAGGGTAGTTCTTCTCATGGGTTTTCAACTGCCTAGAGGCATAAGCTACTACCTTACCATCTTGCATCAACACTCCACCTAAACCTTGCTTCGATGCACCACAGTACACTACGAAAGGTTTACTAGGATCTTGGAAAACTAACACCGGTGCTGATGTCAACCTATCCTTAAGGGTTTGGAAACTCTCTTCACACTTAGAGTCCCACACAAACAACTGTCCCTTCTTGGTGAGACGGGTTAAGGGTAAAGCTAACTTGGAGAACCCTTCTATGAACCTCATATAATACCTTGCTAAACCCAAGAAACTCATAATCTTGGTTACTGATTTCGGCACTTCCCACTGGAGCACCATCTCAACCTTAGTCGGGTCTACGGCTATCCCACCTTTAGAGATGATGTGTCCTAAGAAACTCACCTCCTCTAACCAAAACTCGCACTTAGACAACTTAGCATACAATTGCTTCTCTTTATGGGTCTGTAAGAGGACCCTCAAGTGTTCCTCATGTTACTCCATGGTCTTGGAGTACACTAAGATGTCATCTAAGAAAACCACCACAAACTTATCCAAGTAAGGGTGAAAGGTCTTGTTCATGTAGTCCATGAACACAACAGGAGCATTGGTCACACCAAAAGGCATAACCAAGTACTCATAGTGACCATAACGCATCCTAAACGATGTCTTCGGGATGTCCTCAGACTTAACCCGAATCGGATGGTACCCTGACCTCAAATCTATCTTCGAGAAAGCACATGCTCTGATCAACTGATCCATGAGATCATCAATCCTAGGGAGGGGATGCCGATTCTTAATGGTCACCTTGTTGAGCTGTTGATAGTCGACACACAACATCATAATGCCATCCTTCTTCTTTACTAGCAACACTGGCGCACCCCAGGGGGATACGCTAGGCCTAATAAACTGCTTTTGGATCAAATCTTCTATCTGTTTCTTCAGCTCAGGTAGCTCTATAGGAGATACTCTATAGGGTGCTATGGATATTGGCCCTGTACCAGGTACTAAGTCTGTGGTGAACTCAACATCTCTCTCAGGGGTCAGGTTATAAACATCCCTCGGGAACACTTCAGGAAATTCCCACACAACAGGCACACTTCCGACGTCAGGAGGGCTCTCTAATTCAAGGGAAGACAGCATCATGTACACTTGGGCCTCGTCTTTCATCAAAGCTTTAACTTGGTTGGTGAGAGAAAGATTGGATCCTTAAGCTCCACAGGAGTTCCAAAGACTATGGTTTAATCGAAACAATTCAAAAGGACGTGGTTGGAAGATAACCAGTCCATGCCAAGAATAACATCAAGGTCCTTTAAAGGTAAGCACACAAGATTTACTATAAAGGTTCTACCATTAATGGTAATATGACATTTCTTGCATGCATGGGAAGTAAGAACAGGTTTGTTTGTAGGTGTAGAGACAACTAAATCATACTCAAGGAAAGTAACAGGTAATTTAAGACTCTTGACCCTATCATGCGATATAAACGAGTGTGTAGCACCGAATCATACAATACAGTTAAAGGAGTTCCATCAATTAAGCACATACCTTGAATCAAGTCATCAGACTCGGAGGCCTCAGCTCCACTAAGAGTAAAAACTCTCCCAGTGGTCTTCAGTCGATTACCCTGAGACTGCTGACTCTTGCTAGCACTTGGAGGCTCTGACTTTGCTCCTCCACAATCCCAACATATGTGACCAGACTTGCCACACCTAAAGCAGATGACGTCTGATTCCTTGCACTGGGTAGTGCAGTGATCTGGTGCGCCACACTTGTCGCATTTCATGGCCCTAAAGGCATTAGAGTTGCCACCCCTAGACCTATCATGAGAAAACTGTGGCTTCCTGCCACTCTGCTTGAAATCCCGGTCGACTGAAGCGTAACGCTGCTTGCCCTTATCCTTTTGATCGGTCTTCTTGCTGCCCTGACTATCTGAGTTTCTGAAACTAGCAACCCTGGACTTGTAGGAATCCTCAAAGATCCTGCACTTGTTCACCAAGGTTGGGAAGACTCTGATCTCCTGGTAACAGAGCGCCGGCTTGACCTCCGGACGAAGACCATCCTCGAATTTTACACACTTTGACCGATCATCCACCATGACCAGATAAGGTGTGTAATACCTGGCCAGCTCCTCAAACTTAGCCGTATACTCGCCCACTGACATATTTCCCTGCTTCAGCCCCAAGAATTCCATCTCCTTCTTGTCACGAACATCCGCAGGAAAATACTTCTCCAAAAACCTATCTTTGAACACAGCCCGAGTGACTGTTGTACCCTTAGCCACCATCCTCTGACGACAATTCTCCCACCAGTGCTCAGCCTCCTCAGTGAGCATGAACGTGGAAAAGATAACCCACTACTGATCATTGCAATCCATAGCTCTAAAGATCTTCTCGATCTCCCTCATCCACAACAAAGCTCCCTCAGGATCATAAGCCCCTCTAGAAGACGACGGATTGTTCCGCTGGAACATGTCGTGACCCTGAAACTCAGCTGGTCCTCTGTTGTTGTTGTTCTACACTTGACCAATCGCATTTGCAAGGAGTGCCAATGCGTCAGTGATTGCCTGGTCGTTTCTGCCTCTTCTTGCCATGAGTTCCTGTACATGTCCAAAACAACCATTAAATACAGAGAACCTAAGCAGGAAAAGCGATAGGCTAAAAACTTTAAGCATCATTGTCTATAACAAGTATAGACAATTCAAACAAGAGCACACAACAAACCCATACCACGACCTGATAGGACAAACCTGGCTCTGATTACAACTAAATGTGACACCCTCTACCCCGCTTGTTATACAAAGTGTTAAAAGGTAAAGATGTGAAAGTAAAACATGCATTTATTTCATAAAATAAAAACCGGACAGAAAGCACCACATTGTAATGTCTCAACACGGAAAAACATAACAAGTTGTAAAAAGATAAAACGTAAACATGAACATCAAAATAATAAAACATAACCAACCCCGATGTCACATACAGAGCTGGTATAACCGTTCCGGAATAAAATCCTTGGAATACAACTAAAATTGAAACTAAAAACAACTATAACTACTGATAAATCCTAACTAGAGTTGCGGCTCCTCAGAGTCACTCCTCCACTGGCTGATCACCGTCCTCTGCATAAAGAGATACATGCCAACAACAGAAACAGAGAAAACAGGGGGTAAGAAAACATATATACACATCGGCATGGAGATAGTAAGCAAGATGAACATACATCATATACATAGCATTTTCATCATTTAGCATCAACATATAATTATATCAACATATTAGATCAACCAACGTATCCTATGCGGTGCAACACTACTCTGCTACTCCATTATGCACGTGGATCCAAACTATCTCAGGAAGGTAACTTCATAGTTAGATATCCATATTGGCCATAAAAGTAAAAACGTCAGCAGTTCACCAAACCATGGGTGAACCCCTTGGATAGTTGACGCATCATGACGAGGATACGCCACCGCGGGGGTGCACGGTTCACCAACCTTGGGTGAACCACCGAGACTTGGCCAGATCGTCGTACTCTAGGACCATCTCCTTTGCTTGGGTCAATAAGCACCCAAGGATTATCACCAACATCAACACCCCGACCCTTAGTTCAAGGTCCCCCTTGGCCAAAAAGCACCAAGGTTCAACTCATCAACACCTCGACCAAAAAGCATCGAGGCCACTTTGGCCAAAAAGCACCAAAACGTATCAACATGCGGCAACCCAAAGGGCACCGACTTAACCAACTTAATAGTCTTATTATATTAATTAATCTTTTAATCAAGTTATCTATCTCTTCTTTGTTCAATTGGTGTGTTATTACATTATTGGGGACATTTGGGGTGAAACACCCCTTAATTCCTTTAATCTCAGATTCTGACCAGTAGGGGGAGCACGGTCGTGCTCACCCCAACACGGTCGTGCTGCCACTTAAGTGGAGCACGGTCGTGCTCACTCTCTTACACGGTCGTGCTTAAAGCACGGCCATCTTCCAGATTCAAACTGGGAGCACGGGGGCGCTCCCTGTTCAGCACGGCTGTGCTCCAGGGCATGGCCATCCTGTTCTGGGCAGGTTCAACTTATGTTCTTGGACCCAAAACTCCATAACACTCTCAAATTAGATCCTAAGGCCCTTGAACTAATCCAATTGGCATCAAACCTCACCTCTCACTAACAGTTCATGTATTATGAATTATTGGGGAATTAATCCCTTAACCGTTATATTAATTAAGAGTCCTAAATTAGCCAGTTAGGATCTTATTAACATATTCAACATAACAGCGATATAACTTAGTCAATCAACATTCATCCAATAGATGTATAACAGCAACACATACGCAATTCTCAGATCATAACCATATTCATCCAATTATAATCATTAGGCATATAACATTGCAATCATGAAATAATAGGCATACATAACAAGCATACCATTAACCAACTTAACATTTATAGCAATCAATCCATACAACCATCGATAACATCTAACATTCATAACAGATAATCAAACAATGGGGTCATGGGAACCACTCATCTTACGCTACCCCCTTGCCTAATGAATACACTATCCTTCTCCCCATACCTGGTATGAAGAATCCGGTAGCAATAACTCAAACGGTAAACCACGTGTTCCTCGAGCGGCTCAGTTAGCTCTCCAAGCCTTGGTCAACAGAAAAGGTTAACCAATTAGTTAAGAAATCTAAATAATAGAAAGGAAACTCCAAGGGGAAGGAACCGTTACCTATAGGGATCAACACTGACGAACTAAACGTTCCCAAGAGTCTCTAAAGCTCTAACAACGTAATGGGTTTTGAGAAAATAGGGAAGAAAAGGGTTGTAGCCTCAACAGGGTTTCTATTTTTCCAAAATAGGGTTTATGAGAAAACCTTCGGTTACTGTTCTCTTTTTAATGGCACAGACCCGAGCACGATCGTGCTCCTCCTTGAGCACGGCCTTGCTCAACTTAGCACCTACGAGGTGCAGTTTGCCTTTGAGCACGGGCGTGCTCACTGTTGAGCACACCCGTGCTCAACTTAGCGTCAGCGAGACGTGCTAGCCCAATGAGCATGGTCGTGCTCTCTGTTGAGCACGACCGTGCTTGTGACTCAGACAGTCACAAGACACTAGCCTAAGAAAGGGATTTTCCACCTAAAACTCCACTTAGCCTACTCTAAACCTTCCCAACAAACAAGGCACGCACAAAAGCACTTATACGAAAAACGGGATGTTACATTCATCCAATTGTACTTATAGTAAATTTAATAGATGAAAAATATTTTTTTTTTCAAATGAATATTTATAATATTTACTTAAATATGTCAAATACAAAATTAAATAATTACGTAACTTAATAAATGACATGTATTATGATTATATAAGTATATGTCAAAAAATTAAATTATAAATATTTCTTAATTAATAAAAAATACCATTTATATTTGCATAACAATAATTAAACTATTAGTTTCCCTCATTACATATTTTCCTTTTAATTTTTTAAAAAATAAAAAAATTATTCTAAAAACTCCTATCTTTTGCAAATGTATTTAGTTTTGATTTTGATTAATTATAATTAGTTTTATAATTTAGTTAATTATCGAGTTTCCTTTAATCAGGTAAAATATTACAAGATTTTATACCTTAAATGCCTTTCATTTATAAATGAATTCATTGTTCTGATTTTTTTTTATATAACTAAACTATAAATTGTTACCTATTAATAAAGATATTATAATTTATACTCAATGAGTGTGGCTCAGTTGATTGCGCAGGCCGAGCTTGTAAGGGAGGACCTTGGTTCGAATCTTGCAAAACACATTCTTGGAGAGGGGCAAAAAACCTTAAATGTGACTAAATACCTGAGCAGATGAGGGTCCAAAGGATCTAAGCTTATAAGTGTACTTTGTTAACCCACTAGGGAGCTGAAGGCCCTAATCATGGTGGGTTCCAACCTAAAAAAAAATTATCATTTCTTCACCAGACTTACTCTTTTCATAAATTTCATGGGTTCAAAAACGAAAAATTATTGCATTAAAAAATGCTAGCACGATACTTTTTAAAACATTTTTCTAGGGTCATGATAACTAGTTCCCTGTGAGCTCTAGTAACACAAAAAGTAAATTTTCATTAAAAAAACTAAGTATTTCACTTATTTAAATATTAAATACATCAATTTCCAATAAAAAAAAATTCTTTTCTTAATTTCTTAATCAGTATCCTTAGGACACTCGTTAACATTCTCCTTTATTTAACATACTATTAATTATTAGGTGGATTTTATGAAAATAGTTTGTTAAAGATTGAGCAACTCTTGGATGGGCACAATCCTACTACCTCACTTTTGGGCATGACCAGTAAAATTATGCCAACACACTAATTAATATATATATATATATATATATATATATATATATATATAATTGGTGGGACCCACTAGACCCAATTAGCTCAAATAGTAAAATAGATAAAGCACATTGATGCTGGTGCCTTTCCTACAGCTCTTATCATCTTAAACCCTCCTTTCTCCTTCTTCAAGTTGTGGTGTTGCATAGGTAACGTTTACATAGTGTTTGGTTGGAGGGTAATAGAGGGGAGGATAGGAATTTTTTTAAAAAAAACTTTCATGTTTAGTTCAATTTTTTTGGAGAGGGCAATGGATGGGAGCAAAATTCCTCCTCGCTCAATTTTAACTCCCCTCCAATATTGGGGCATTTGGAGGGAAGGGGAGGGATTTTAAAATATTTTACATGCATCGTGACCAAAATATAATCACTTTCTTATTTTAAAACAAATTTATTACAAGGTGTAAAAGTAAGAGGGTGGTTTCAAAAACCTCTGCTAGGGTTTGCATGGTACGTTAGGGTTTTGCATGTGATTGTTCATGGCTTTCTTCTCATAATGTCCATTGGAATTCATGTTCCCGGATCTTCGTCCTCCTTCTAAACCCCCTAACAATCTTTCTTCCCCCCTCCTCTTCTTCCTTGAATCGCCAGAATGTTGATAAGGATTCTCTTCCTAAAAAATCAATTGAAACTTCGTCCGATTCCAAGTCTTTTGCTCAAGCTGTGTCCAATTCTTTAGCGTAGGTTGTGGTAACTCTTTTGACATCCCTATTAGCCAATTACCCAAACCTTGTTTGAAAGGTAATGAATTAGCTATCAAGATTAGTGAATATGAATACCAAGCTGGGGTGCAAGAATGTAAAAACATTCTCCATGGCAGATTGATTTTTTCGAAGGGTGATACTCCTCTTAAACGGAATGACTTGAGATCCAAGTTACAAAACATTTGGAAGATTACTGGTTCTTGGTCTATTGTCTCATTGGGGAGAGGTTTTTATGAATTTAGTTTCTCTCCTTTGGATGATCAACGTCGAATTCGGGTTCTGGTTCTTGGAATCTTAGTCCAGGCATTCTTAGGCTATCATCTTGGACCCCAGATTTCAATCCAAATTCTATTCGTCAATCTCATGCTCAGTGTTGGGTAAGGTTGCATGGCCTTTCAAGGGAGTATTGGCGTCCTAAAATTCTTTTTAAGATAGGAGGAGGAATTGGCATTCCAATTGCTCTTGATGAAGCAACAATGAAGCGACCGTTTGGACATTTTGCTAGAATCTTGATTGAAATTGATCTCAAAAAGGAGCTTCGGGACATAATTCTTGTGGAGAAGGTTGTGCTTTTTTTTTTGTTGAGGATGAATATGAAATATTGCCATACTTTTGTTCCTCTAGTGAAACCATTGGTTGTTCTATCTCTATCTGTAAAAAACAGCAGCAGATTAATGATAATTCTACAAAAGAAGTGGAAGTTATCAAAGAAGCTCTGAATAAGTCTATGCAATATGTTCCAAAAGTCTCTAATTTTGAATAAACCTTTGGATAAAGGAAAATCATCTGTTCAGGATCCTCCCAATCTTTTAAAAGCTAATTTAAAGGATTTGGCAGGTCCTAGTAATTCAAAGGTTTTGTCTGTTGAAACTATTGTTGATCCTAAAGACTTTGTGGGAGTTAATAATGTCCTAGCGGATGATCCAGAAGCTCAAAGATCTAAGGATCATCTTCGTGGATTTATTCATACAGAGGATTCTAGGGAAGAAGAAATTCATAGGAATGAATCTTCTAAGATCATTATGAAGAGCTCTCCAGTTCATGGTGTAATTGAGTTGCATGCTGATGAGAATTTAGAGAATTCTACTCATCCTTCAATTCATAATGTTCATAGTATAGATGATCAGTCTGATGATATCATAGTTGCAGATTCCATGGATAATTCAGCGGGTAATGGTTCTTCTAAGCATGGGAGAACTGGGTCTAACAATAATGTTGCTCTTGGAATCTTGATTATAAGGAGTGCTACTACTGTTTTACCAACTAGCACCATTGGTAATCAAACAGTTACTGCTGATATGAGAATTATTAGCCCTTTATGGAGTCAACAGGTTGAAGAGGAGGAAGAGATTTAGCCTTCTCCAATTACATTGGCAGATCCTGGCAAATATTTGGTGAATGTTCCCACCGGGATTCAAGATGACGGTGCTGGAGGTTTCACCACAGTTCTCACCAAGTCAATGAAAAAGAGGAATAGGCAAAGAGCAGCAAAGGCAGCTCAAGCAGAAAGAAATGTTGCCCAATTAAGGGATGGCCCTAAACTCTATGCATAATGAAAGTTCTTTATTGGAACTGTAGGGGGTTTGGCAAAGAAGCTAAACTTGTTGCAGCATCCCTGTAATAGAAGGTAAAAGGTTTAAAGACTTGAAGAAAATCAATATGCCTTTGTATCTTAAAAAAATCTAACTACATACTACAATCTAATGTTGTCTTCTATTTCTGAGGTGATGAAAACATTGGTACCATCTGTGTCAGGATGAGTAGTCCCTAATACGATTTTGAGTGATTCATCCTCATATCCTCAAAATATTTAAATAATCTCTTACATTCAACGTAAAAGAACATTTGTCGGATGAGGATATGGTTTTGCATATGTTAAACTACCGAAGTCATTGATACATTAGTAGAGACTAGAGAGTGTCTGCTGCAAATTGCAATCAACAACTTTGTAAACAAATCTGCTCATGGCCATGATACACTAATGTTGTCTTCTATTTCTGAGGTGATGAAAACATTGGTACCATCTGTGTCAGGATGAGTAGTCCCTAATACCATTTTGAGTGATTCATCCTCATATCCTCAAAATATTTAAATAATCTCTTACATTCAACGTAAAAGAACATTTGTCGGATGAGGATATGGTTTTGCATATGTTGAACTACCGAAGTCATTGATACATTAGTAGAGACTAGAGAGTGTCTGCTGCAAATTGCAATCAACAACTTTGTAAACAAATCTGCTCATGGCCATGATACACTAATGCTATCTTCTATTTCTGAGGTGATGAAAACATTGGTACCATCTGTGTCAGGATGAGTAGTCCCTAATACCATTTTGAGTGATTCATCCTCATATCCTCAAGATATTTAAATAATCTCTTACATTCAACGTAAAAGAACATTTGTCGGATGAGGATATGGTTTTGAATATGTTAAACTACCGAAGTCATTGATACATTAGTAGAGACTGGAGAGTGTCTGCTGCAAATTGTAATCAACAACTTTGTAAACAAATCTGCTCATGGCCATGATACACTAATGTTGTCTTCTATTTCTGAGGTGATGAAAACATTGGTACCATCTGTGTCAGGATGAGTAGTCCCTAATACCATTTTGAGTGATTCATCCTCATATCCTCAAAATATTTAAATAATCTCTTACATTCAACGTAAAAGAACATTTGTCGGATGAGGATATGGTTTTGCATATGTTGAACTACCGAAGTCATTGATACATTAGTAGAGACTAGAGAGTGTCTGCTACAAATTGCAATCAACAACTTTGTAAACAAATCTGCTCATGGCCATGATACACTAATGTTGTCTTCTATTTCTGAGGTGATGAAAACATTGGTACCATCTGTGTCAGGATGAGTAGTCCCTAATACCATTTTGAGTGATTCATCCTCATATCCTCAAAATATTTAAATAATCTCTTACATTCAACGTAAAAGAACATTTGTCGGATGAGGATATGGTTTTGCATATGTTAAACTACCGAAGTCATTGATACATTAGTAGAGACTAGAGAGTGTCTGCTGCAAATTGCAATCAACAACTTTGTAAGCAATTCTGCTCATGGCCATGATACACTAAAGCTGCTCATGGTCATAATCAAAGAACAACTGGATATATAATAAAACCTCTCAACATTACCAGTTTAATCAACAATTTACGAAAATAAATTCCAATTGAGGGTATGGTAGTTCTTCTCATGGGTTTTCAACTGCCTAGAGGCATAAGCTACTACCTTACCATTTTGCATCAACACACCACCTAAACTTTGTTTAGAAGCATCGCAGTACACTACAAAAGGCTCCCTAGATTAGGTAAAACTAACACTGGTGCAGATGTCAACCTTTCCTTTAGGGTCTGGAAACTCTCCTCACACTTAGCGTCCCAGACAAAGATACGACCTTTCTTAGTGAGGCAGGTCAAAGGCAAGGCTATATTAGAGAACTCCTCTATAAACCTTCTATAGTATCCTGCTAAACCCAAGAAACTCCTAATCTTGGTTACTGACTTTGGTGCTTCCCAATGGAGCACATTCTCTACCTTAGCCGGGTTCATGGCTATCCCTCCTTTAGAGATGACATGTCCTTAGAAACTCACCTATTCTAACCAAAACTCACACTTAGACAACTTAGCATACAACTGCTTTTCCCTAAGGGTCTCCAAGAATACCCTCAAGTGTTCCGCATGTTCCTCCTTGGTCTTGGAGTACACTAAGATGTCATCTATGAAAATTACCACAAACTTATCCAAGTAAGGGTGAAAAGACTTGTTCATATAATCCATGAACACAACAGGAGCATTAGTCACACCAAAGGGCATAACCAAGTACTCTTAGTGACCATAACGCGTTCTAAATGCAGTCTTCGGAATGTCCTCAGACTTAACCCGAATCTGATGGTACCCTGACCTCAAATCTATCTTGGAGAAAACACAAGCTCCTATCAACTGGTCCATAAGGTCATCAATCCAAGGGAGGGGATACCTATTCTTAGCGGTCACCTTGTTGAGTTGTCGACAGTCGACACACAACCTCATGCTGCCATCCTCATCTTCACCAACAACATCGGTGCTCCCCATGGGGACACGCTTGGCCTAATGAACTGTTTCTAAATCAGTTCCTCCAATTGTTTCTTCAACTCTGCTAGTTCTAGAGGAGACATACTATAAGGTTCTATGGATATGGGTCTCGTTTCCGGTACTAAATCTATGGTAAACTCCACATCTCTCTCAGGGGGTAAGTTATAAACATCCCTAAGGAACACTTCAGGAAACTCTCTCACTACTGGCACATTCCCAACATCAGGCTTGCTCTCTACTTCCAGGGAAGAGAACATCATGTAAACTTGGGCCTCTTCTTTAACAGAAGTCTTAACTTGGTTGGTAGAGAGAAATCTTGGATCCTTAGACTCCATCGAAGTTCCAAAAATGATGGTTTTATCGAAGCAGTTCAAGAGGACATGGTTGGAAGATAACCAGTCCATACCAAGAATAACATCGAGTTGTTTCAAGGGTAAGCACACAAGATCAACTACGAAATTTCTACCATCAAAGGTAATGAGACAATTCTTGCATGCATATGAAGTAAGAACGGGGTTATTTGTGGGTGTAGCAACAATTAAATACAATCAAGAAGGGTCACATGCAATTTAAGGTTCTTGACACAATCATGTGATATAAACGAGTGAGTCGCACCCGAATCAAACAAAACAACTAAATGAGTTCCATCGATAAGGCATATACCTTGGATCAAGTTCTCGGACTTGGAGGCCTCGCTCTACTATGAGTAAAGACTCTTCCACGGGTCTTCGGTCGATTGGCTTGAGAAAGCTGATTCTTGCTAGCACTCTGTGGTTCTGACTTTGTCCCCTCACACTCTCGACTGATATTGAGACTCCCCGACATCCCATTAAAGAAAACCCAAAATATTAAGACTTGTTTTCGTTATTATCGTTAAGTGGATGTATTAAAAATGACGGAAAAATTAAAACTTAAAATATAAACAACATATGTAAACATACATACAGCACATAACTATAAATATATACACACATGTCGGTACTGAGTTGTGAAGGGATTCCCATCAGTAGGATCCCGATATAAACAAACTGGTAACATCAACAAAATACATCAAAAAGCCAAAAGAAAAAGTCTCATCGATGCACTCCACACCCCGTCCCCTCTCAAAATACAGTAAAACCTCACTCACTCCTACACGGACGGCACTGGCCTGAGCCATCACACACTACCTCCCTCATCTGCATCCTGGGGTCCGGCAGGTCCGGACATTCCTCCGCTATCACTGGAAGAGCTCCTGGTCGGCTGTCCCTGAAACCTCTGCCTATAGAGTGTGCTATCCCGAGGATGTAGCCGTCTAGAAGATACCAGTGAAGACTCAAACCGTAGCACAAACCTCTGGAGCTGTGGGTACCTCAGGAAAGGGTGCTAGGTCCTGGGCAGGGGCAACTGGGTCCTCCTCTGGAATAGGTGCCAACTCGGGCTCCGGCGCTGGTGCGGGTGCGGGTGCTGGTGCAAGCCCGGGTACAAGTACCTCGAAGGGCACCATGAAGGGAACCGGGGCCATGCCTGGCATCAGTGGCATGGGCGATACATGTCTATTCGGCTGTCCAACCGGGAACGGAAGAGTAGTACGGAAGCGAAACGTTCTAGTGAAGCCTATGGGCTGTCCATGTCTTAGTCAAGAGGTAACGGACATCAGACCCGTATATACCACGAAGTAGGTGACTGGGTCCACAAGTCACTCGTTCGGATCGATGGACTCGACCTCAAAGGTTCCCGAGGTGGGAAACCCCGGGTCCTGCATCATCCATGGGTGATCCCAGTGCACCATCAGCTATATCTGGATCAGTGATACAAAGCATATATACAAACACACAGCAAAAGAAAAATGGGATAATAAGCCATATAACATCAAACGTGGAAAGGGTTTAGTAACATTTAATTAAATAACGGCACACTAAACATCGGTCTCCAAGGTATGAGTATATATATATATATATGACACGATCATCCTCAATCCACGTCTAGGATCTTTCCTCTACCCTCCATCATGATGCAATGCAAATGCTGTATGAATAATCTCATCAGGTATCGGCCATATCCGAATATCACATCAATATAATCGACACGTCCCAGATCCCCCGGCGCACACCCTAGTCCACGGATGGAGGGTGCCCACGCAAAGCAATGGCACTATAGCTGCACAATCTGGTGCACACCTCTGAACCCCGGTCAAGGTGCTCATGCAACACATGAACTATAGTTGCTACTAAAATGAAATCATGTCTGGGACGGTCCGTCGTTAGCCTATCCCCGGGAGTTCTCCTTCCGAGGCATAGACCCCACACGACCATGTTTCAGGTCCACAGGACCATGTTTCAGGTCCTCCCCTAGTGTCCTAACCGCTCATCATAACCTCATAATTAACCTCAAAGTAGTTCATCTCATCAATCTCAACATTATATTCCAGTAATCATCTCGGTTAGGCACTACTATCTCATATCATATGCATTCCCCAATACAGCATCATGTCTCAACATAAATTATAACTTATTCAACCTCTAAGCGTAATCATAACACTCATCATATCATCACAATCATCATTATGTTATCCAAAATCATAATCATATATCATCATGTCAAAACATCATTTCCAAATATAATAATCATCACAACAATATAATAATATTAAATATAAAAATAGTCTCAATACTTCCAACACTCATAATATCAATTACCAATACCATATCAAACAGTCAAGCAGACAATTACCAAATAATAAAATAATCATATATAAATATATATAGTGTAACGTTGATAAACGCAAAATTTCTATATCATCATCGGTACCACTAAGTAGTCCCCAATGAAGTATAGATATTGTCCGTTACTCGCTCTCGTGTAGGGTTTGGGTCGCCCTACACCATTATCGAATTAAATGTAACTGCGCCGTTTCCGACGTTAAATAGTTTCTTTGCCCCTACCAGGAGAGTCGCGCACTACACTGAACGAAACGAAACTAACTAAAACGAAGTGTCCTTGAAACTGCTCGATTCTGCCTCACCTAGAAATAGGGTCTTCGAGCCTCAAAATCCACCCACGAATCACATTGTGAAAGGCGCATTGTAAGGAACTCAAAAGCGGCAGCAAATACCACCAAATCCGTCACTGATTTGGCCTCATATATCACAATTCAGACATTTGTTTACAAAATTGAACGGTGGGATTAAAGAACTTGTTTCCCTTTACCTTCTCCAAAATTTCAGCTCGATCCAACGGTGGATGAGGCGGGGATGAACCTCTCAAGATGACTGGTCTGGAGCTACCCGAGTTGAACTCAACTCCAACTTCTAGGCTGAATAACTCCCACTCTGGGAACGGTACAGAACTTCCAACCATTAGATATGAAGAACTACTAGCTTAGAACCTCCATGTCAAATTTGGACACAATCCAACGGAGGATGAAGGCAGGGTGATGATTTCTCTGAAAGTGTTCTAGCTCCTAAAGCTCTCAACAATGGTGTTTTAGGGTTCTTTAGTGATCTCCCTCTCTCATTCTCTAATTATCTCTCTAAGTCTTTCCCTCTCTCTCTCTAGAACTCTCTGGCTTTCTATTCTTTCCAACACTCAGGTCTCCCTCTCTGTTTTCGGTTTCAAATGGCTCAAGTGAAATCACTTGAGCCCATTTTATTTTTTTTCAAATTCCTAGAGCTCACGCTCAGCGTGAGTTTACCCACGCTCAGCGTGGGAGCGTCCACCAGCATGCTTGCATGTGTGTCATGTCACCCGCTACGTGTCCTCGTGCATGGCACCACTTCCCCATGCTCAGCGTGGCCTCTAGTCAGCAACGTTGTCCTCGCGTGTTTCTTCGCGTTCAGAGCTTGTTTGAAGTCCGATTGACCTCAAATTTGAGATATAGGCTCATCTAGACCTAATAAACAATCTCAAACCATCAAAAATGACTAATCTCAACCCTAACTCCAAATTTATTCTTTCACACTCATACGTCTTAAAGACGATAATTGGAGAAAACCCTAAGTTGTTTTCACGTTCAAACTCACTCTAGATGACTTCGTACTTTCCATGAAAAGGTTCCTAGACCTCAAACAACATCTTAACTATTTAATCCAAGTCTGATACCTAATCCTCTTACTTAAACAAAACATAAAATTACAGCTGTTACATTTATACCCCCCTTAAAAGAAATTCCATCCTTGGAATTTGCATACCTGAAAACAAGTGTGGATACTGTTGCTGCATGTCTACCTCACGCTCCCAAGTAGCATCTCCTGTGACATCATCCCAAATGACCTTAACAGGGGGAATATGTTTACCGCGGAGTTATTTAATCCTTCTGTCTGCAATCTTAGACGGTAAAGCCTTATATTCTAGATTCTCTCGGAGTTATATTGACTCTGGCTCAATTACATGAGAAGGATTTGGGTAATATTTTCTCAACTGGGAAACATGGAAGACATCGTGTAGGTTAGAAAGGTTAGGCGGTAAGGCTATCTGGTAAGCTACTGGACCAATCCGTCGAAGAATCTAAAATTGTCCAATGAATCAGGGAGTAAGCTTTCTAGACTTTATAGCTCTGCCAATTCCGGTCTTCGAAGTAACTCGTGATCACCTTCTTGGAACTCTAAGGGTCTCCCCCCTTGTTACTGTAACTTCTCTGCCGATCATGGGCTTCCTTCATTTTCTCTACTATTTTCCTAACTTGTTCTGTTGTTTGATGTACCACATCAGGACCCAATACTTGGCTCTCGCCAGTCTCATACCAACACAACGGAGTCCTACACTTTCTCCCATACAGAGCCTCATACGGTGCCATCCCGATACTGCTGTGGAGACTGTTATTGTAGGTGAACTCAATCAGTGGTAGGAATTCATCCCAACTACCCACGTGTTCCAACACACAAGCTCTCAAAAGATCCTCCAATGATTGAATTGTTCTCTCTGACTGTCCATTTGTCTGAGGATGATAAGCAAAACTCAGCCTCAACTTTGTTCCCAAAGCATCATGTAACTGTCTCCAAAATCTAGATGTAAACCTGGGATCTCGGTCGGAGACAATACTTGACGGCACACCATGCAACGTCACTACTACCTTGATGTAAATATGGGTCAACTTCTCAAGACTATAACTCTCACCAATCGATAGGAAGTGAGCACACTTCGTCAACCTGTCAATGATGATCCAAATCGCATCAAACCTCTTCGGAGTTCATGGTAATCCAACCACAAAGTCCATTGCTATGCTATCCCACTTCCATTCAAGGATATCCAAGGACTGCAACAACCCTGCGGGCTTTTGATGCTCTATCTTAGCTTTCTGACACACCAAACATGATAGAACATACTCCGCCACTTCTTTCTTCATCTTTGGCCACCAAAACATTTTCTTTAAGTCTTGATACATCCTGGTGGCTCCTTGGTGAAAACTCTGCTTACTCTTATGTGCCTCCTCTAAGATCATTTTCCTAATCTCTAAGTCCTCTGGCACGCATATCTGATCTCTAAACCTTAACACCCCATCAGAACCTCTCCTAAACTCTGAAACCTTTCCTTCATCTATACCTCGACTCACCTCTATCAAATATTCATTCGGATCCTGCTTAGCCTTATGATCTCTCAAACTCACTGCTGATGGTGATCATACCTAAGCATATTCTATCCTCAGTCAAATCCATACCTAGGTTCATATCTCTAAACTGTTCAAGCAACTCCATCTCTTTCACCATCATCGCGGATACGTGCAAAGATTTCTGACTTAGTGCATCCGCCACAACATTAGCCTTCCCAGGATGGTATTGTAGATCAAACTCATAGTCCTTAATGAATTCCATCATCTACGCTACCTCATGTTCAGCTCATTCTGATCAAACAAATACTTTAAACTCTTGTGATCGCTGAACACATTGAACATAGCTCCATAAAGATAGTGTCACCAAATCTTCAATGCGAACACTATGGCTGCCAACTCCAGATCATGGGTCGGGTAATTTCTTTCATGAACCCTCAACTATCGAGAAGCATAAGCCACAACTCTTCCCTCTTGCATCAACACACAACCCAAACCTTGATATGACACATCACAGTACACCTCAAATTGTCCTGATGGATCTGGTAATATCAGCACAGGAGATGTAGTCAACTTCTCCTTTAGCTTTTGAAAGCTCTCCTCACACTTCTTCGTCCACACAAACGCTGTACCTTTTCTCGTTAACTGCATCATAGGCAACGCAATCTTCGAGAAACCCTCAATGAACCTCCTGTAGTACCCCTTCTAAACCTAGAAAACTCCTCACCTCACTCACTGGCTTAGGCCTCTCCCACTTAATCACGGCTTCTACCTTAACTGGATCAACAGCTATCCCTTCCTTGTTGATTATATGCCCTAAAAACTGCACTTCATCCAACCAAAATTCACACTTGGATAGCTTAGCATACAACTGCCAATCTCTCAACACCTGTAACACCACTCTCAGATGTTGCTCATGCCCTTCTTGGATACGAGAATAGATAAGAATATCATCTATAAACACTACAACGAACTTGTTGAGGAACGGTCTAAAGATCCTATTCATGTAATCCATGAATACCGCTGGAGCATTAGTTACACCAAAAGGCATAACTAGGTACTCGTAGTGTCCATACCTCGTCCTGAAAGCGGTCTTAGGTATATCCTCCTTCTTCACCATAATCTGATGGTATCCTGATCTTAAATCTATCTTAGAAAATATCGCAGCTCCCTTCAACTGATCCATCAGATCATCTATCCTAGGCAATGGATATTTATTCTTGATTATAACCTTATTCAGCTGCCCGTAATTCGTGCACAACCAAGAACTTCCATCCTTCTTCTTGACAAACAATATCGGTGCTCCCGAAGGTGAAACACTTGGTCTGATGAATTCTTTCTTCATCATATCATCCAACTGTTTCTTCAACTCTGCCAACTCTACTGGGGACATCCGATAAGGGGCTACTGAAATAGGTCCGGTCCCTAGTATGAGATCTATGGCGAACTCCACCTCCCTCTCTGGTGGCAAACCTGGAACATCAGGAGGGAAAACCTCGGGAAAACTCTCTCTCGATAGGCAAAGAATCTATACTCGGAGGCTCCTTAACTTCCAAAGAGAAAAGCATCACATACTACTGAGAATCATCACTCCTCGTAGCTGCTCCTTCATTGGCAGATACCATGCTAGAAGGCTCAAGAAAAGATAGGGTCTTTCGGGCACAATCTAACACTACATAGTTTGCCGAAAGCCAATCCTTGCCAAGGATAACATCTATCTGTTGCATAGGTAAACAGATAAGATCTACAAGAAATGTCCTATTTTCAACAACTATAGGACACTGTAAGCAAATAGACATAGTGATCAAAGGATCACTAGTAGGGGTAGATATTGTCAAAGTATATGGTAGCTGGGAAACGGGTAAATGTAAATGATCTACACACTCATGTGAAACATATGAATATGTAGCATCTGAGTCAAACAACACAGACGAGAGTATGCCAGATATTAAACACATGCCTTGAATAAGATCTGCAGATTGAGAGGACTCAGATCCTCTCACTGTAAACACCCTCCCTGTGGCCTCAGGTCTGGCCGTCTGTCGTCCTACTCCTCTCCCAGCTCCTCCTCTAGAACCACTGGCTCCTCTGCCGGCAGCTGGCTGCTGCTGAACCGCTCTCTATCTGCAATCCCTAGCAAAATGACCTGGTTTGCCACAGACGTAGCAACCAGATCTATCCGTCCAATCTCTAATATTATGCAGACCTCCGCATATGAAACATATTGGGTCCCTCTACTGCTGGCCCTCTCTGGTAACTGGTGCTGGTGGTGCAGATGTCTGAGCACTCTTCCCAGGTCTAGTATATGGCCCTCTCCTCCACTGAGAACCTCTATCACCTCTCCTCTGATGACCTGCTCTAGTAGGACCCCCACTACGCTACTGTCTATGCTCTGCAGCCTGCCTCATGTCCATGCCCTCAATAGCACTGGCCCTCTCCACCATCTCTGGAAATCTCAAAATATCCAAGGGCGCTATAGCCCTCCTCAGCTCGTGCCGTAAACCCTCCTCAAACCTCCGGCACATCCAATTCTCATCTGGAAACCTCCGATAGAATTCTGAAAACTGAATCAGGGCCTCAAATCTGGCCGCATAATCACCAACTGACCTGTCTCCCTACTGAAGACTCATGAACTCCCTCTCCTTCTCGCGTCTGACTAACCGCGGAAAGTACTTCTCGAAGAAACACTCTCTGAATAGCTCCCAACTAATCAATCTGCCCTCAGCCTCTAGCAATCTCCTTTTGCCTCTCCACCATGACTCGACCCCTCAGGTCCACACGACCATGTTTCAATTCCACTATATCACAGACCATGTTTCAGGTCCTCCCCTAGTGACCTAACCGCTCATCATAACCTCATAATTAACCTCAAAGTAGTTCATCTCATCAATCTCATCATTATATTCCAGTAATTATCTCAGTTAGGCACTACTATCTCATATCATATGCATTCCCCAATACATCATCAAGTCTCAACATAAATTATAAGTTACTCAACCTCTAAGCACAATCATAACACCCATCATGTCATCACAATCATCATCATGTTATCCAAAATCATTATCATATATCATCATGTCATAACATCATTTCCAAATATAATAATCATCACAACAATATAATAATATTAAATATAAACATAGTCTCAATACTTCCAACACTCATAATATCAATTACCAATACCATATCAAACAGTCAAGCAGACAATTACCAAATAATAAAATAATCACATATATATACACACACACACACACACACACACATATATATATATATATATATATGTGTGTGTGTGTGTGTGTGTGTGTGTGTGTGTGTGTGTGTTTGTGTGTGTGTGTGTGTAGCATAACGACGATAAACGCACAATTCCTATATCATCATCGATACCACTAAGTAGTCCCCAATGTGGTATAGACATTGTCCGTTACTCGCTCTCGTGTAGGGTTTGGGTCGCCCTATGCCATTATCGAATTAAATGTAACCGCGCCGTTTCCGATGTTAAATAGTTTCTTTCCCCGAACTTGGAGAGTCGCGCGCTACACTGAACGAGACGAAACGAAATAAAACGAAGCGTCCTCGAAACTCCTCGATTCTGCCTCACCTAGAAATAGGGTCTCCGAGCCTCAAAATCCACCTATGAATCACATTGTGAAAGGCACATTGTAAGGAACTCAAAATCGGAAGGAAATACCAAAAAATCCACCACTGATTTGGCCTAATATGTGACAATCCAGACATTTGTTTATAAAATTGAACGGTGGGATTAAAGAACTACCTTCTCTTTACCTTCTCCAAAGCTTTCAGCTCGATCCAACGATGTATGAGCCAGGGATGAACCTCTCAAGATGACTGATCTGGAGCTACCCAAGTTGAACTCAACTCCAACTTCTAGGCTGAATAACTCACACTCTGGGAAGATGGATCGCCGTATGTATATGAGTTCGGATGGTTCCCAATATCCCACTTGTGCCGACAATGTCGAAGACTGAGGTCTTCGACGATGCGGGGAATGCCGGGGCATGGCTGATACATTCGGGGGCGACATCTGCCACTTACCATGGAGCAATCACCACAACCGATTTCAATGCTAACGGAGACCCAATCCGTAGGAGCCATACCGTGGAGACTAGGAGAGTAGCTCTGCCTCCGACTTGGTATTACCTTCACGCACTGCGAGAACGGACTGCTACATGAGCCACCACCTCTGAACGTTGAGCAGGCAGCACCGATAGAGGAGGACCCTGAGGAACATCCCGAGGAGGACCCTGAGGAGGACCCTGAGGAGGACTTCTATGAGGTCATGGAGGAGGATGAGCCAGAGTATCACGTTATGGATCATTATGACGATGACGATTCCATAGATGAGGGCGGCGACGTCATAGATCCATTACCTGATGTCTCATCTCGTGGGAGCATTTGTGGAGACCCTGCCTGCAGCCAGTGTCAGTAACCAGTTCGGAGCGTTTTGTGAATAGTCTTCCGTCTTCTGACTTTCTAGAGTTACCTTTTTGGATGTGGTTCCGGACCCTCTTTCCCCGTGTCTTTACTTACTCTCTGTTAAGTTGTATCTTCTAGATGTCTAATTCTGTTGCAAAGGCCGTTGATAAGGCCCTAACTTATGTACTGGAACTTGGCTCTCGTTGGGACATGTTATGAATATATGTTGTCTTCAATTCATGTTCTGAGTGTTCATCACCTTTATCTTGTTTCATCCTTTTTTTAAAAAAAAAAAACCTACCGTTTTTAGTGTACTTATCCATCGAGTAAATGATATTTTCCGAAAGTAACTAGCATTGTAATCAGTTTTATTTCAACAATTGGGTAACCAGGTGATACCAGGTTTAGGGTGTCACATGACACTCGGAAGGCTGTTACAGAACTGCTCTATTTGTAGACTCTGAGAACTGAGCACGGCCTTACTCCCTATTGAGCACGATCGTGCTCAATTCCTGAGCACGATCGTGCTCAATTCCTGAGCACGGGGTGCTCACATAGTGCACTGCTAGACCGTCTAAATGATCGAATTGGCCAAAACACATAAAATAAGACTTGTAGATAATTCTCTTGACTTTCCAACGACGCAAAGATCACCTCGATCAGACATATGGAACTCAAGTCCTCGATTCAGAGGCTCCAACCAAGCAGGAAGAACTGAGGGTTCTTAACACTAAAGCATCATTATCTATAATAAATATAGATAATTCAAATAAAACACACAGAAGACTGCAACAAACTCATACCACGTCCGGACAGGACCGAACTGCTCTGATACCACTAAATGTGACACCCTCTACCCCGCATGTATTCGAAAGCGATAACACATATATAAAAGAGAGAGAACACGTGCAAATATATATAATTATCAAAATCGGTAGAGACTGCCGCATTGTAATATAACGTGGAAATAACCAAAACATGTTTATAAAGAAAACATAACATAAAACAAAACCATAAACGAACCCAACCCCGATGTCACACTACAAAGATGGTATAACCAATCCGATAAAATAACTCGGATACAACTGGAAACAACTAAATAACTACTAAAACGGGAAATCCTATCTATGAGTTGCGGCTCCAAAGAGTCATTCCTCAACTGGCTGCACATCGACCTCGGCATAAATGATACATGCCACAAACAAGAAACATAGAGATAGGAAGTAAGAAACATATATATGAATATAACGACAAGGAAGCAGTTAGTAAGACGAGTATACATCAAACAAGCATGTTATATCAAACAGCAATATCATAACAATCATCATCATATAACGTGTATGCTATGCAATGCAGTTCTGTTCCACTCCTCTACTATGTACTTGGATCCAAACTAACTCAGGATGCCAACTTTGGGGTTACATTTCCACATTGGTCAATAAGCACCAATGCCGGGGCAATCCACCAAACCATGGGTGGACCCCTAGGACAGCCGACACATCTTATTCTCGAATGCGCCACCACGGTGTATATTTGATTCCCTTTCAGACGAATCCCGCGGACTGCTGGATTGTCTTACTCTCGGACAACCTCCCCTATGTTGTACAACCTCCAATCAACATCTCCAATGCGTGAATGCATTTCAAACAACACACAACCACAACCACCACATCCGCTTGGGCCCATAGGCTACCCAAGTTTTATCACCATCAACACCTCGACCACTAGGCTATCGAGGATTATCGTTTAACGTTCATCGTTAAGTCTTTTAAGCATTAACAACACTCTGACCATTAAGCACCGGAGCTTAATACCTTGACCATCAAGCATCAAGGCCCCCTTGGAGCGAAAACAAGGCTACCAAGGTACAACATCTTATCACTTGGAGCGAACACTAGGCTACCAAGGTACAACATCTTATCACTTATCTTTGGTCTTCATGTTCCGTTGGTATCTTATTAAGTCTTTTAAGCGTTTGGGGTGAAAACCCCTATTTCAACATTCTGGATTCTGTTTTGATTAGGTGAGCACGTGCGTCCTCACCCTCGGCACGGGCATGTTGGACCTGCAGGCAAGCACGGTCGTGCTGCCTGCTGATCACGGGCGTGCTTAAATGTGTGCCGTGCTCTGGGTTTCAAACTGGAGCACGGGCGTGCTCCTTGTTAAGCACGACTGTGATCAATGGAGCGTGGCCATTGTAATTTGGACATAAAGGGTTAGAAACCTTTTCCCAAATCCTTGGGACATTTCATAGATTCAACCTATTGACTTTTACTAATCCGTTAATCATCAAATTCATTAATCTTAAATGTTCATCATTAATATTCATGTCTTATCATCATGGAGAATTAATCCTTTAATCATAGCTTCGTTATTAATATTCCTAGAACACTCACTAATCAATCCTAGGGTCTTTAACTAAGCCCTATGAACATAACCTTAACTCTCACACTATATTCTTGTCTTATGTACAACTGGGTGAAACATCCCTTAATTCTCATTATTATCATTAATGTATTTTAACGTCTTAACATCATTATTGACATTAGCATCCTCAACAATCAACATTAATAAAGAGCACAACACAACAACAGCCAATAACATCATACTTATCATAAATCACGGCATCACAACATCATCATATTTATAACAAACAACATCAATTAATAGTAAGAACATTAATACCAATATTATCATCACAACAGATAACATCAAATAACAATTAATCATATAAACATATTAACATATTAACAAGGAAAGGGTCATAGGTAACCCTTCATCTTACGCTACCCCCAAGCCTACATACTCAAACTATTTCTTCTCCCCATACCTGGTATAAAGATTCCCAAAACGACAACGTTGACAAACTAGACACGTTCCCTCGAGCGGCTCGACGAGTTCCCCAAGACTTGGCCAAACAAGAAGAGGATAACCAATTAGTCTGTAGATCTAATAATAGAAAAGATACTAAGAGAGAGGGAAGACAACGTTACCTTAAACGACACTATCGCGCTACATCTCTCACACAACTAGAGCAAGAACTTCAATGGGTTCAAGGGGAGGGAGGGGAAGGGGTTTCTGTCGCACTAGGATTGCCCAAAGTGCCAAAAAGAGGGTTTGGGTCGCAACCCTCACGGAACTACTCTATTTATAGACTCTAAGACTTGAGCACGACCTTACTCCCTGCTGAGCACGGTCATGCTCAATTCCTCAGCATGGGGTGCTCAAAGATTGCACTACGAGACCGTCTAAACGATCGAATTGGCCAAAACACATAAAAAACAACTTGTAGATAATTCTCTTATATTTCCAACACCACAAAGATCACCTCGATCGGACATCGAGAACTCAAGATACGGCCAAAACGGTGAAACAAGTTACATGGACTCTAAAAGGATTGAACCTTTCTAAGGCTAAACTTCCCCAAACATGAACTTAGGCATAAAAAACAAACATAACAAGCATATACAAACATATATATAACATATATGAAAGCACTAAGCTTATTTATGAAAAATGGGGTGTCACAATTCTACCCCTCTCATAAAAATTTCGTCCTCGAAATTTCTATCACCCTAATTGGTTAAACTTCCACCCATTAGGCTCATAACCTCGGATCAAGTCCTCGGATTCGGAGGCTCCAACCAAGCAGGAAGAACCAAGGGTTCTTAACACTAAAGCATCATTATCTATAATAAATATAGATAATTCAAACAAAACACACATAAGACTCGCAACAGACTCATATCACGTCCGGACAGGGCTGAACTGCTCTGATACCACTAAATGTGATACCCTCTACCCCGCATGCATTCAAAAACGATAACACATATATAAAAAAGAGAGAAAACATGCAAATAAATATAATTATCAAAACCAGGTAGAGACTTCCGCATTGTAACATAACGCGGAAATAACCAAAACATGTTTATAAAGAAAACATAACCTAAAACAAAACCATAAACGAACCCAACCCCGATGTCACACAACAGAGCTGGTATAACCAATCCAATAAAACAACTCGGATACAACTGAAAACAACTAAACAACTACTATAAACGGGAAATCCTTTCTACGAGTTGTGGCTCCTCAGAGTCACTCCTCAACTGGCTGCACATCGACCTCGGCATAAATGATACATGCCACAAACAAGAAACATAAAGATAGGGAGTAAGAAACATATATATGAATATAACGGCAAGGAAGTAGTTAGCAAGACAAGCATACATCAAACAAGCATGTTATATCAAACAGCAATATCATAACAATCATCATCATATAACGTGTATGCTATGCAATGCAGTTCTGCTCCACTCCTCTACTATGCACTTGGATCCAAACTAACTCCGGATGCAAACTTTGGGGTTACATTTCCACATTAGCCAATAAGTACCAACGCCGAGGAAATCCACCAAACCATGGGTGGACCCCTAGGACAGCCGACACATCTTATTCTCGGATGTGCCACCACGGTGTATACTTGATTCCCTTTCGGACGAATTCCGCGGACGGCCAAACCGTCTTACTCTAGGACAACCTCCCATACATTGCAAAACCTCCAATCAACATCTCCGATGCGTGAATGCATGGCAAACAACACACAACCACAACCACCACATCCGCTTGGGCCCATAGGCTACCCAAGTTTTATCACCATCAACACCTCGACCACTAGGCTATCGAGGATTATCGTTTAACGTTTATCGTTAAGTCTTTTAAGCATTAACAACACTCTGGCCATTAAGCTCCAGAGCTCAACACCTTGACCATCAAGCATCAAGGCCCCCTTGGAACGAACACTAGGCTACCAAGGTACAACATCTTATCACTTGGAGCGAACACTAGGCTACCAAGGTACAACATCTTATCACTTGTCTTTGGTCTTCATGTTTCGTTGGTATCTTATTATGTCATTTAAGCGTTTGGGGTGAAAACCCCTATTTCAACATTCTGGTTTTTGTTACAGTCGAGGTGAGCACACGGCGTGCTCACCCTCAAGACGGGCGTCTTTGGACTGCGAGCAAGCACGCCTGCCGTCTTTGCTTGTTGAGCATGGGCGTGCTTAAATGTACGCCCTGCTTTGGGTTTCAAACTGGAGCACGGGTGTGCTCCTTGTTAAGCACAGCTGTGCTCAATGGAACGTGGCTGTACTAATCTGGGCAGAAATGGTCAGAAACCCTTTCCCAAATCCTTGGGACAGTTCACAGATTCAACCTGTTGGCTTTTACTAATCCATTGATCATCAACTTCATTAATCTTAACTTCTCTTCATTAATATTCATGTCTTATCATCACGGGGAATTAATCATTTAATCATAGCTTTGTTATCAATGTTCCTAGAACACTCACTAATCAATCCTAGGGTCTTTAATTAAGCCATATGAACATAACCTTAACTCTCACACTATATTCATGTCTTATGAACAACTGGGAGAAACAACCTTTAATTCTCATTATTATCATTAACGTATTTTAACATCTTAACATCATTGTTAGCATTAGCATCCTCAACAATCAACACTCATAAAGAGCATAACACAACAGCAGCCAATAACATCATACTTAACAAGGAAAGGGTCATGGGTAACCCTTCGTCTTACGCTACCCCCAAGCCTACATACTCATACTATTTCTTCTCCCCATACATGGTATGAAGATTCCCAAAACGATAACATTGACAAACTAGACACGTTCCCTCGAGCGGCTCGACGAGTTCCCCAAGCCTTGGCCAAACAAGAAGAGGATAACCAATAAGTCTCTAGATCTAATAATATAAAAGAAACTAACAGAGAGGGAAGACAGTGTTACCTTAAACAACAATATCACGATACTTCTCACCCACAACTAGAGCAAGAACACCAAGAACTTCAAGGGGTTCAAGGGAAGGGAAGGGAAGAGGTTTCTGTCGCACTTGGATTGCCCAAAGTGCCAAAAAGAGGGTTTGGCATGCAACCCTCACGGAACTGCTCTATTTATAGACTGAGACCTGAGCACGGCCTTGCTCCCTGTTGAGCACGACCGTGCTCAATTCCTGAGCACGATCGTGCTCAATTCCTGAACACGGGGCGCTCAAATATTGCACTGTGAGACTGTTTAACGATCGAATTGGACAAAACACATAAAATACAATTTGTAGATAATTCTATTAGCTTTCCAACTCCACAAAGATCACCTCGATCGGACATATAGAACTCAATATATGACCAAAACGGTGAAACATGTTACTTAGACTCTAAAAGGATTGAACCTTTCTAAGGCTAAACTTCCCCAAACAATAACTTAGACATCAAAAACAAACATAACAAGAATATACAAACATATACATAACATATATGAAAGCACTAAGCTTATTTACGAAAAACGGAGTGTTACAATTCCACCCTTCTTATAAAAATTTCGTCCTCGAAATTTCTATCACCCTAACTGGTTAAACTTTCACCAATTAGGCTCATAACCTCGGATTCGGAGGCTCCAACCAAGCAGGAATAACTAAGGGTTCTTAACACTAAAGCATCATTGTCTATAATAAATATAGGTAATTCAAACAAAACACACAGAAGACTCGCAACAGACTCATACCACGTCCGGACAGGGCCGAACTACTCTGATACCACTAACTGTGACACCATCTATCTCGCATGCATTTAAAAGCGATAACATACATGTAAAAGAGAGAGAACACATGCAAATATATATAATTATCAAAATCGGGCAGAGACTGCCGCATTGTAACATAACGCGGAAATAACCAAAACATGTTTATAAAGAAAACAAAACCTTAAACGAACCCAACCCCGATGTCACACTACAGAGCTGGTATAACCAATCCGATAAAACAACTCGGATACAACTGGAAACAACTAAACAACTACTGAAAAAGGGAAATCCTATCTACGAGTAGCGGCTCCTCAGAGTCACTCCTCAACTGGCTGCACATCGACCTCGGCATAAACGATACATGCCACAAACAAGAAACATAGAGATAGGGAGTAAGAAACATATATATGAATATAACGGCAAGGAAGCAGTTAGCAAGACGAGCATACATCAAACAAGCATGTTATATCAAACAGCAATATCATAACAATCATCATCATATAACGTGTGTGCTATGCAATACAGTTCTGCTCCACTCCTCAACTATGCACTTGGATCCAAACTAACTTAGGATGTCAATTTTGGGGTTACATTTCCACATTGACCAATAAGCACCAACGCCGAGGCAATCCACCAAACCATGGGTGGACCCCTAGGACAACCGACACATCTTATTCTCGGATACGCCACCACGGTGTATACTTGATTCCCTTTCAGACGAATCCCACGGACGGTCGGATCGTCTTACTCTTGGACAACCTCCCCTACGTTGCACAACCTCCAATCAACATCTCTGAAGCATGAATGCATGGCAAACAACACACAACCACAACCACCACCTCCGCTTGGGCCCATAGGCTACCCAGGTTTTATCACCATCAACTCCTCGACCACTAGGCTATCGAGGATTATCGTTTAACGTTCATCGTTAAGTCTTTTAAGCATTAACAACACTCTGGCCATTAACCACCAGAGCTCAACACCTTGACCATCAAGCATCAAGGCCCCCTTGGAGCGAACACTAGGCTACCAAGGTACAACATCTTATCACTTGTCTTTGGTCTTCATGTTCCGTTAGTATCTTATTAAGTCATTTAAGCGTTCGGGGTGAAAACCCCTATTTCAACATTCTGGTTTCTGGTCAGGTGAGCATGGGCGTGCTCACCCTCGGCAAGGGCATGCTGGACCTGCAGGCAAGCATAGCCGTACTGCATGCTTAGCATCCTGTCCTGCTGCTCCTGCAACTCTGCATCCTCTGAGCATTCTGTTGCGCCTGCTGCAACAGTACAGTTGCCAACTCGCGAATGGTCTGGAGAGTCTCAGATGACTCTCCTCCACCTCCAGCTCCTACCTCAGACTGAGAAGTCTCACCATCCACCCTCTCTGGGGTCCTACCACCCCCTCATCCTCTACATCCTCGACCTTTGCCTCGAGCCATGATCCTGATAAAAGAAATCATTAGCCCACATTAATATGACATATAATACTACATAAAACTGGAATATAAATACTATATGTCACATTAATTCTAACAATCGCGTACGGACTCACTACCTAACTTCTAAGCATAGTCGTTATCCGATGTGGATTCAACTAAAATGGCCAGTAAACCCTAACCTCACAATCTGAATAGAATCAAACTGCTTTGATACCACCAAATGAGACGTCCTGACGTCCCATTAAAGAAAAACCTGAAATTATTAATACCTAATCGTGATATTAACAATAAGGGATTATTATAAACAACGGAAGAAATTAAAAACTTAACATAAAACAACCATCACACACACACACACACACACACACATATCAACATCCAGTACTGTAAGTGAATCCCATCAATAGGATCCCATATATGTACAAACCAGAAGGTACATCAAAAATACATCAATGGACTGAAACAGAAAATGCCTCACTGACTCTCAACCTGAGACCCCTCTCAAAAGTACATCAAAAACCAAACTCACACCTATACACGCCTAAATGGATGGCATTGGCCTATACCATCACAAACAACTACCCTCGTTGTCACCCCTGAGTCTCAACGGTCCCACTACTCCTCTGCTACCGCTAGAAGAGCTCCCCTCTGAAGACCTCTGGAACAGTCGTCGATAAGCTCTGCTATCTCCGGATGACAACCTAGAGGACTCAGATCCTGCTGCCCTCACATCCGGAAACTCGGGTACCTCTGGGGCAAGCATATGATCAACATCCGGTACCATATGATCCCCCTCATCGGCTGGTGCAATCATAAGTACTGGCGCAGGTGCTGGTGCTGGCTCTGGTGCAGGTGCCTCAGCTAGTACTGGAACGGGAACTGGTACCATAATAGGCATCAGAGACAAAGGTGCATATGGAAATCCAATCGGGAATGGGAAAGTCTGTCCCACTCGGAAGGTCCCGACCATCCTAAATGGGGCTCCATTCCCTACACCCGACGTCACCGAAATGGGACCCGTATATACTACAAACCGAGTGACTGCGTCCACTAGCTACCCGTTTGCATCCACAAACGCAAACTCAAATGTCCCCGTGAGGGGGAACCCTGCCGGCTGTGCCATCCACGGATGGTCCCAATGCACCATCAATGAAGTTTGGGTCTAAGTACAACAGTAAGAAAGCAAAATACAAAAGAAAGAAAAATGGGGATAAGAACCCATTTAACATCAACATGGAAAGGGTTTAGTAACATTTAAATCAATACAACACACAAAACATACATCACCACATATCTCTGTATATATATACAACCATCCTCGAAAACATATTATTTTCCTCTACCCTTCACCATGATGCAATGCAATGCAATGTGTATGATAATGATACGGCCATCAATCCGGATATTCACATAATCAAACGACACGTCTCCAGAGTCCTCGGTGCACATCTTCATCGAGGTGAGAATGTTCATACAAAGCAATGGCACTATAGTTGCACAATACACGTCGGTGCACACCCTGATACCATCACAAGGGTGATCATGCAATGCATGAACTATAGCTGCAACTCAATAATAATAATGTTTGGGACGGTCTTGCAAATCCTCTGAAACACGGGTATACACCCCTTGGGAATAAATCCCTATGCATATGAAATATCACCGACCATCTCTCGGGTCGTCCCCTAGTGCCTTAACCTCTCATCACAATCTCATAGATAATCTCGACAATAATCATGTCTCATCAGTCTCATCATAATGTCACAATAATTATCGCGGTTAGGCACTTCTGAACACATGTATCATGAACCCCCACATACGTCACCATATCTCATCATGAATCAACACTTAGAAAATCTCTAAGCACAATAATCACAATCATAACACCATTTCCAATCATCTCCAAATTATATTCACAATAATATATAATTATAACCAATAATCAAATAATAATAAATAATTCCAGGCAACTCATCAAATATCAACAATATACTAAAATAGTCAAGCAGTCCAACCAGTCAATCTCAAATATAATATATTTAACCTAACTACGATAAACCTACAATTCCAATATCATCATTGGTACCACTAAGTAGTCCCCAATGTGATATTGATATTGTCCATTACTCGCTCCCTAGTAGGGTTCAGGTCGACCTACGCCGTTATTGAAATAAATGCCACTTCGCCGTTTCCGAAGTTAGATGGCTTCTTTCCCACACCTGAGAAGTCGTGCGATAACTTGAATGTCCCGAAACTAACTCTCCTCAACTCCTCTTAATTCTGCCACACGTAGTACTAGGTTCCCTGGGCCTCCGAAAATTCACCTGAACATCACATTATGAAGCGTACATTACAAGGAACCCTAATACGAATCCGGAATTGAAATCCGATAACCAAAACGAAAGTTAAGTCGAATACCAACACCGACGGCATTTCAACATAAAAAGGGTAAGAATTACCTTCACTAGAGAAGAAAAGAAAGGTAGAATAGTGAGTTCATCTGGTTCCTCCAGCATCTGGTTCATACGGAGTTCCATCTAGATCCTCAATAACTGGATCCTCCGTAGGATCTTCTCAGAAGATCACATAACAAAATATATATACAATACAGAAAAGAGGAGATAAGAAACGGTTCTATCATCATAAGCGGAAAAGCAATACATAGCATACAATATAATAATAGTCAAAGACACGCATCGCACATAACTAACAATCATCCTTAAATTACAATATCATCCTCTACCCTTAATCTTATGCAACTAAACATTTATGCTGACGTGACCACCACAATCCTGTCACACAACCTCCATCATAATAGGGATGTTAGTCCTTCGTCCGAGCGAGCACTCCCCTCTTATCATATATATATCCAGATACACATGTATACATAAATGGTCCAAAACCACAATAGCCCGAAGCCACAGTAGCCCAAAGCTACACATAATAATAATATATATAGCACATAAATGGTCCCAAAACCACAGTAGCCCAAAGCTACACGAAGCTGCTCTGCAAGAACTACGGATATATCTATGGATATGTTGACCTCGTGCGTTCCACTCACACGGTTTTGATCTACATCATGCATCTACATGGGTCTCGCCTATGCATATCGAGTCATACCCTATTGCCTTAACCTCTCATCACTATCTCATAAAATATCTCAAGTTATATCACGTCCTTAATCTCATCAATAAAATATTAATTAATTAGGTTAGGCACCTCTAAATCATACATCCATTCTCTCCCCAATATGCAAATCTCCCAACCAACATATATCATTGCCTAGATGTCAACTCAGCATGAAATAACATATATTGCACGTTATCAGACCAAACAGATTATACACAGTAAAATAATAATAAAATATTCAGGTATCACAAAACATCACATAAAGTAGTTTATCACAACCAACACATCACAAGCAGCTAAATAGAGATAAAATCATACATCCTTGATTATCATAAAATTATCCTAACGGTGATAAACCTACAATCCCCAAATCATCATTGGTACTACGAGGTAGTTGTCAATGTGATTTTGGTATTGTCTATTACTCGACCACTAGTAGGTTTTAGGTCACCCTACACCATTATTATAAAATATATACTACTTATCCGTTTCGACGACAGGATATTTCTTTCTCCCACCTTATCGACATGCGCGTTTTCTCGTACCCGCTCCGAATGCGTCCGTGCTACTGACACGAATCTCAGCACACTTTCCAACAACGTTCACAAATCTGCCACCATCCATACTCACACATCCACTGTTCTGTTTTCCGTCCCGATTACACATACGAGTATCACAATTCGACAGAAACACAGAAATACCAACCGAATCAACAATAGGGTTCCAATCAATAAATCTATTTGAATCAAGAGACAAAATCGATGGAAAAACTTACGAGAACCGTGGCTGGACTTAGGGAAAGTCGGATTCAAAAGTGAGCTCAAGAATCCTAAGGAAAAACTCCCAAAACACGGCTACTGTAAGAGTTCCATATCTCCAGATAAAAACCTTTAATTACAAAACTTAATGGTGACAACGAAGAACTCTATTTCATAAACCTTCTCGCAAAGTTTCAGCCCGATCCAACGGTGATGGAATCTCATATGGCAATTCTATGGTGACAGGTTAGATGGTATATGGGTTGAGTTTCTTACCCTTTAAGTCCACTGTCCGAACTGAATATCTCATACTCTGAAGGTTTGTTCACAATTCTGACCGTTGGATATGAAGAACCACAAGTCTCGAACCTTCTTATAAAACTTGAGAATAATCCAACGGTTGAAGAGTGTTTGGCAACGCTTTCACTGTGACTGCTCCAACCATGACTCAAAGCTTCCAACAATGGCTTCTTGTAACAATTGAGGATTCTCTCTCAATTCTTCTCCTCTGATCCAAAATAGTAGATGATAAAGAGAGCTAAGGTGATGAGGAAGAGTATCCTCACTTTGAAATGAAGAAAAATGATCCAAGATGCAAGCTTTGAACTAAGGAAGTCTTAAGTTTTTTAGAGAAATAACTTAAGAGAATTTGATGAAGTGAATGAATGAAATGGATCAAGTGAAGAAGGGGAGAGGGCTGCACGAAATTGGCTAAGTGTGGGGGTCTTATGGTCGTGTAAATTGAGTGGTTGAGGGGAGAGGATGTGTCATTGGGACATAGAAGGAATTCAATGGAAACATAAGGGCAATTTGGACAATTCCATCACAAATGTCTAGATATTTAGTAAGTTGTCATCATTGCCTTGGTGAGTCATGGTGGTGACTCACCCCATGACTCACCACCCCTAGGTGGCAAGGTGACTCCGTCATCCGGTTCTGTTTCTGCAGTTCCGTTTCCGACTTCGTCGTTTTCTCGATTTAGGTTTTCTTACGCGATTTTTTTCGAAACTTCCCGAATAAAATATAGTAATATATTTTTTAGCAAGAATTTCAAAATAGCCTATATCATTGAAAATATCATATCAAACTAAACTGTTTCGTTCTCAAGTCAAAACTAGGTTTTTTGCTCAGTAACATTTTACTGTTAGTGAAAACGTAGACCGAATTCCGTCTGAATTTTAAACCTAATTTTTTACCGTAAGCATCTACCACAAGGTAGAATATAAATATGATTTTGTTTTATCCAAAATCATTTTCTTGGTCTCAGGTAAAAATATAAATAAATATATTGCTACCGATAATACAACGTATATAAAAAGCAGGATGTTACACAGACCATCCTCGAACTGCACACTCTTGGAGCGATCATCCTTCCACTACAAGGAAAATGCCATTTAGTGACAGCAAAAAACCATAGGTAAAAGACAAAAAATCATAGGTATAGGCCTGAAAACATATACCGACGGACATTTGTTTCCGTGGTCAATAATAACTTACACCTACGATTATATCTATGTCACCATAGGCTTTAGTGACGATTTTCACATCAGTTGATATATTACTTATAGATATACCTACAATTTATACTTCATTGATATATGTTTTAGTGACAGATCTTAATTTATTATACCCACGATTTTGGTGTTGTCACTGTAGAACTTGGTGACCGTCAAAATAATACTAAAACATATACTACAGTTTATCTTCCATGGGTATAGGTTTTAGTGATGCTCATTATAATTTAATATTTTCTTTTTAAATGTGATCAAATTATAAGCTAAATACATAATAAACTAAATAAAATAAATAAATATATTTAGAACCAAAATAAAATAAAATTCAATCACATTAAAAATTAATATAGGGTCTTACAAGCTCTCAAATTACAAATAGTTATATTGTTACACATGTGCACCTAAAAGTGACATACTAGCACATTGTATGTACACAAGATCTTATAACAACCTAAAAAATTATAAAGGAATCGGATTGTGTCTACTTAATTGCATATAAAATATTGAAATTCGGGATAAGTAAGATGAATATAATAGCAAATTCACGCAATGGTTAAATGCAATCAAAGAAATAAGCAATGCACAGGGATCGATGAGATAAACAAGATGCTACAATGGGGTTCTACATTACATGTTTCGGTTCTGTGAGTAATAAAATCAAATAGTGGGGGCATAGAACAAAACCCTGTCCGAAGGGGAAAATAAAGTTCAACAAAAAGCAGTAAATAGAAGAAGACCGGAACTGGTCTTTGATCCGAGGAGATCTGTGTGCCGTTACATAGAGAGAATGAAGATTTATTAATCTTCGAAGCGATTTCCTGAAAGAGATGAATCTTCGAAGCACATACAATGCTTGCGGTGCTGCGATTTACAGTTAAAATATCAAAAAGAGAACAAAACACTTTAAATTGACTGAATCAGGACACCAAAACACAATGTCACGAATGAATGAGACTTAAATACCATTTTTTGAGAGAGAAAATAGATCAAATCCTCAACTTTTGGGTTTACTCGTAATTCCTCCAAGGGTTAACAACTGTAGAGTAGTGTTTGGCTACCATTATGGATTTGAAAATACCGGGGAGGTAAGCCAATCTCTGTTGGTGTGGCTGGTGCACTGACAACACGAATGCGATTTGGGGGATGGGTTGATGTGGTAGCGAAGAGAACTCTGTGCCGTGGGTTTTCTGAAGCAAAATACAAAGTGTCTAATAGCGTTTGGTATAAGTTTTAAAAAAGTATTGCCGGTAATATATAAGAATAAAGTTTTTCATGTTTGTTACAAGTTTTAAAATTTTATTCCCGGTCATAAAAAATTCTCGGGAATAAAATTAGTGAATGACAATTAATCAATTATAAACTTGGAAAAACTCTATTCTCATCCATGTGTGAATGTGAGAAAACTTTATTTCCAGGAATCACATTCCCAAAAATATAATTTGTCTTAGAATAAAATACTATACCAAATTTTAAAATGTTTCGAAAATTTGAGCGGTCTTGAAATTTTATTCTCGCGGGCAGGGGAAAATTCTCGCGGGTGTTATAACATTTTAATTTTTAACAGTTTCTTCTATGAGTTGTTTATTTTATATTTTTTATTATATATATATTTTTAAAAGATTAATAATAAACATTATTTTTACTTTCAATATTTTAGAAAAAGAAAGTTTGGTGGATGACAATGGTTCAATCGTACAAAAGTAGAACAAATTAAAATATAACAAATGCTAATTTGACACACATCTTGGACTTCAATACGGCGACACTGTGTGTGTCGCATTGTGTGGCACTGTAGCTGCATTGTAGTGGGTTCTTTTTTTAAAAAAAAAAATTTTTTTTTGATTAAGTATGTATAAATATCTGGTGAATCGGATTCAAATATCTGGTGAATTCAGTTCATTATCTAGTGAATGGGTTTTTTTGAGAAATAATTTTTTTGATTAAGTATGTGCAAATATATGGTGAATCCTGTATAAATATCTGGTGAATAAGTTTTTTTGAGAAATAAATTTTTTGGTTAAGTATGTGCAAATATATGGTGAATCAGGTATAAATATCTGGTGAATTCAGTTCATTATCTGGTGAATGTGTTTTTTTATAAATAATTTTTTTGGTTAAGTATGTGTAAATATCTGGTGAATGAGTTTTTTTTAGAAATAAATTTTTTTGTTAAGTATGTGTAAATATCTGGTGAATCGGGTACAACTATCTGGTGAATTCAGTTCATTATCTGGTGAATGAGTTTTTTTGAGAAATAATTTTTTTGTTTAAATATGTGCAAATATCTGGTGAATCAGGTATAAATATCTGGTGAATTCAGTTCATTATCTGGTGAATAGGTTTTTTTGAGAAATAAATTTTTTGGTTAAGTATGTGCAAATATATGGTGAATCAGGTATAAATATCTGATGAATTCAGTTCATTATTTGGTGAATGTGTTTTTTTTTATAAATAATTTTTTTGGTTAAGTATATGTAAATATCTGGTGAATGGGTTTTTTTGATAAATAAATTTTTTGGTTAAGTATGTGCAAATATCTGGTGAATCATGTACAAATATCTGGTGAATTCAGTTCATTATCTGGTTAATGGGTTTTTTTAGAAATAGATTTTTTATTTTTTTAAAAAAGTCAAAAAAAAAAAAAAAAGTGGTGCTACAGTAGCGCTACAGTGCGCTGCTGTAGCAGATGTCGCGTATGATGTCCCCAAAACTGTGTCAAATTAGCACAGCTCTTAAAATAGTGACACAATCATACATCTTTAGGTATTTAGGCTGATGACATCTATACACACTGTTATTAATCTATTACTAAATGATATAGTAACAAAATTATACATTTATAGGTATATGTAATCTATACACACGGTTTTGAACCTGACACTAAAACATATAGTTACAGATTAACACATATGTAGGTATATGATATGTATACCCACGGTTTATCATAAATATGTAGGTATATGATACTTATACCTACGGTTTTATCGACTGTCACTAAAAGTGTTTGTACGTATATGGCAAAGTTCTTGTAGTTCACATAATGATATAGCGTGTAGTTGAGCAAGCTCCTTGAACTTCGCAGTGTATTCCCCTACGGACATGGTTCCCTGCTTCAATGATAAAAACTCCATCTTCTTCTCATCACGGATGTCAGCTGGAAAGTACTTTTCCAAAAACCTGCCCTTGAATGCATCCCAAATAACCGATGTACCCTCAGCTTCCATATGCTAGCGACAATTCTCCAACCAATGTTCGGCTTCCTATGTTAGCATAAAGGTCTCGAAGATGACCTTCAGAGCATCATTGCATGTCATAGCCCGAAAGATCTTCTCAGTTTCATGAATCCATAAAAGAGCATTGGTCTGGAAAAACTCTAAGAAATAAAAAGAAGATAACACTGGTCACAAAAAGGTCCTACCATCACTACAAGACCCACCTCACAAAAATTACATTAAAATATCCAAAATGCGCTCAAAGAGGCACACCCTAGACGCGTTCGATGGATCCATATCACAGTCGATATGGGTGTCTGGAAGACTGGAACTACCCTCTTCCTCGCCGAAGCGACGTCGGTAGACTCTGTATCTCTGACTTTAGGATCCCAAACTGACTCATCAATACTCATCACCACCCTGTGGCGACGGTAATGATACATGGTCTGCACACTCCTCTGTCTACTACCTGTCTGCACCATGCCCACATGACTCCTAGCCTCAGACCTATCTATCCACCATGTTCCATATATCATAAGGGAACTCCCCCTGACTAGGTGCGATACCACATCTTTGGGAAAGGCAAACGTTGGGCAATCCGGTACGGGCCATCCAAGTGGAAATAAGGACCTCTGAGACACCCCGCTGTGCCTCGGTGTTTTATTTGGAAATAAACTTGATTATTATGTTCTTATTCTTAAACTTAACATGAAAATACGGCGGAATTAAAACTTAAATTATTAAGTAAACATATTCATGTAGAACAGGAATAAGAAAACATGACCATATTAAGCATATGTAAGTGAAATCAGAGTTAAACAAAACACTGTTTTAGAGCATCCCGACAATAGGAGCCCTAACAGGTGTACAAGTTATACAAACGTAAAGGCGGAAAAGATAAAGCGTCGTGACACGAGACGCTTGCCTGGCCATAACTAGGACTAGACCCTACTCATCATGGGTCACGGCTCGTCCCTCTGGCATCCGGCTCGTAAGGAGTTCCGTCCAGCTCCTCCTCGTTCGGCTCATCAACAGGATCTTCGAACACGAGCCATAAAAGATAGAACAAAGCAGAGAAAAGTACAGGGGATAAGAAACATGCTATCATCAAAAGCGGAAAAAGATTCATAGTAAATGATACACTAATTGCCATAGACAATCAACACACATTTCTAACAAGTCATCCTCAAATTGATATATATCCTCCTCTACCCTTTGTCATGATGCAATGCAATGCAGTATGAATGTTTGGCCACAGCCACGTATCCAAATTTCCATCTCAAGTAAATCAGACTATATTTCAAGTCAACCAGACTATGTTTCAAGTCAACCAGACTATGTTTCAAGCCAACCAGACTATGTTTCAAGTCAACCAGGACTATGTTTCAAGTCGATCATATGAAAATATCACAGACCATGTTTCAGGTCACCCCCTAGTGCCGTAACCTCTCATCACTATTTCATGAATAAACCCAACCATAATCACATCTCGGTTAGGCACTTCTAAACTCAGATATCATGAACCCCCGCACACATTCCTCTAATTATCATGTATTAATACACATCAAAATCTCTAACCATATATCAAAACATTGTGGAACAAAGCAGTTCAATTATCATCAAGCTATAATACATTCTCATATAAACATATCAATCATCATAAAATATCACAGTAATATCAGCATCAATAAATTCCTACATTCTCAACATCATATTAAAATATCACAGTAATATCAGCATCAATAAATTCATACATTCTCAATATCATATAAGCAATCCAACACCGATAAACCTACAATCCCCGAATCAAAATTGGTTTTACAGAAAAACAACTCCAACGTGATTTTGGTCTTGTCGATTATTCGATTTTCTAGTAGGGTTTGGGTCGCCCTACACAATTAATATATAATCTACTACTTATCGTTCCCGACGGTAGATTGATTCTTTCCCCCACCTGAGTTCTCACCGAACTTCCGAACTCGAAGCTCCTCGTTGCCACACCACAAGTTACCAACACTACCTTCAACCAAGCAACATAATTAAAAATAAATCAAACAAATTCTTCTATGCCCTCATTATGCTAGGTTCGACCATTTAATTCAAATGAGAGCTAGGATTGTTTTCTCAACCTAAGCTTTTGGATACTTATCACTTAGACTCTAGGTAACTTAAATAAATTGGCATAAGTTGAAAATATGGAATAAAAATCATCCAACCACTTAGGGTAGGTTTCGGCCTTGTATAACCAAATAGGCTAGGATTTTCAAATCGACACAACCTCTTAGATCAATGATCTTAGAGTATTAAGGAGTATGAATCAAGTACTAGTTTTCACAAAGCAAATCAAAAACATTTTATTTCCTTTAATATAAGTTTCGGCCAACATAATTGAATTGGCTAGAAATTTCTAAAGTTTCCAATCTCTTTAGCTTAGCATCCATACATAGTAAGGAGCTTAAAACCATGATCATTTCGGAAAATGAAAAACAAGGCATCCTAGGTCCATAAACCTTAGGTTTCGGCCATCATAGGATTTTTAAGCTAGAAATATTTAAATCATCCAATATTTTAGACATAGCATCCTTTGATATTAAGGAGCTCAATCTATAATCATCTTGGAAAATAAAAACAACACATCCTAGGTACAAAACAAATGAGTTTCGGCCATCATAGGAAACTCAATGAAAAAGATTTAAACTTTTACAATCACTTAAACCTAGCATCCTTTAGTATAAAGGAGCCCTTGGTCATGATCATCTTGGAATAGAACTCAAATATAAGTTCATAAAAGCAAAAGTTGAAACAAAATCCAACCTAAACCATAGGCATGGTTTCGGCCTTGCATGGATAAAGGGGTTCGAAATTTTTGTTTTACACAGTCTTTTAGTATGTTGTAATAGGAGTAAAAACAAGAACATAGGAAGTGGTTTCAACTCAAACGGAGTTTTCTACCATTTTTAAGAGTTTTTAGAAGTTTGAGAGCTTAAAGAAAACATAAAGCATAAACTATGAAATGAATGCAAGAACTTGAAAAGCAAACTAAATAGGATCATTACCCTCAAGAAGATGAACAACTTTGATGAAGGAATCAAGTTGAAAAGAGAAGTAAAAACCAAAGCTTTAAAGGTTTGAACCTTTTTTTTTAAAAAAAAGAAAGGAAGAAGATGAAGAAGAAGAAAAGTGTGAGTGAAGTGATGAAATGGGTATATATAGATGGAGGGAAAGGGGGCACGGTTTTTGGAGAGAAAAGGAGAGGAAAAATGAGAGAAAATTGAAGTGGATTGTTGAGGAAGATTGGAGGTATGGGAGGTATGGTGGTAAGGTATGGTGTTGTAAGGTGGAGGTAAGGTAGGAGAGAGAGAAAAGTTGAAAAAGTAAAATTTTGAAAAGGTGAGTGATGGTGGTTACTATTTGCCATCACATCATGTCTCTTCTAGTCCTTTCGTTTCCTTTGTGCTCTGCTCCATTGCGTATCAGATGACTTCCCCGGTCGTATTTCTCGACGATTTCGCTCGGGTAATACTTAGAATTTGGCCTCGGACGAGATTTTGTGAAAATCTCCATACCCACACAAAACATCCTAAAAACACTAACCGTCTTGTTTACGGGTTAAAATTATGTTTCCGACAAGTAAAATTATACTTTGGTAGAGAACGCAGACCGACTTCCGTCTGAATTTTCAGCCGAAAATTTTACTGTGAGCTATTATCGTAAGGTAGATCAAGAATATGATTTTTATTTTATTATAAACATTTCCTAAACTTCATATTAAAATATAATTACTTATATTTTAATTTATTAACCGCATACCGAAAATCAGGCTGTTACATTACTACCCCTCTTAAAAGAAAATTCCGTCCTCGGAATTTACGTACCTCAGAAAAGATGTGGATATTGTTGTTGCATATCCGCCTCGCGTTCCCAAGTTGCATCTCCAGTAGCTTCATCCCATAAGATTTTAACCAAAGGAATCTGCCTACCGTGAAGTTCCTTGATCCTTCTATCTATGATCCTTACAGGTAATACCTCATGCTCCAGGTTCTCTCGCAATTGTATAGACTCAGACTCAATCACATGAGATGGATTAGGGTGGTACTTTCTCAATTGAGAAACATGAAAGGCGTCATGAACGTTGGAAAGATTAGGTGGCAAGGCAATTTGGTAAGCTACTGGCCCAATTCGTCGAAGAATCTGAAAAGGTCCAATGATACGAGGAGTAAGTTTTCGGGATTTCATAGCTCTGCCAATTCCAGTTTTTCGAGTAACTCTCAAGAATATGTGATCACCTTCCTGGAATTCTAATGGTCTCCTCCTCTTGTCACTGTAGCTCCTCTGCCTATCTTGTGCTTCCTTCATCTTTTCCCTTATCTTCCTGACTTGTTCCGTAGTCTGTTGTACCACATCCGGACCCAAAACTTGGTTTTCACCAGTCTCATACCAACATAACGGGGTCCTACACTTTTCGCCATACAACCGCCTCATATGGTGCCATTCCAATCTTCTTTGTGGAAACTGTTGTTATAAGTAAATTCAATCAATGGCAAAAACGTATCCCAACTGCCAGTGTGTTCCAACACACAAGCTCTAAATAGGTCCTCCAATGATTGAATTGTCCTCTCTGATTGCCCATCGGTTTGGGGATGATAGGCAGAACTCATTCTCAACTTCGATCCGAAAGCATTTTGCAATTGTCTCCAGAAATTAGAGGTGAATCTAGGATCTCGATCTGAGACAATACCTGATGGCATACCATGCAACCTAACCACTTCATCGATGTAAATCTGGGTTAACTTCTCTAATTTATCACCTTCTCTAATAGGCAAGAAGTGAGCACACTTCGTCAATCTATCAATGACAACCCAAATTGCATCATGCTTCTTCGGAGTCCGTGGTAATCCGACCTCAAAATCCATAGCTATACTATCCCATTTCCATTCTGGGATATCTAGAGATTGCAATAATCCTGCTGGTTTTTGATGTTCGATCTTCGCCTTCTGACACACCAGGCAAGATAAGACATACTCCGCTACTTCTTTCTTCATCCTCTTCCACCAGAACATTTTCTTCAAATCTTGATACATCTTTGTGGATCCAGGATGGAAACTCAACTTACTTTTATGTGCCTCCTCTAAAATCATCTTCCTAAGCTCTGCATCCTCTGGCACACATATTCTATCTCTAAACCTTAATCCACCATCTGTTCCTCTAGTGAACTCATAAACTTTTCCCTCGTCTATTCCTTTACTTATCTCCTGAAGGTACAAATCCTGAATCTGCTTATCCTTGAGATCCTGCATGAAATCACTACTAATAGTGATCCTGCCCAAACAAACTTTATTTTCTCTTAACTCCATTCCTATGTTCATGTCTCGGAATTGTTCTAACAACTCCAACTCCTTAACCATCATTGTGGATACATGCAAGGACTTCCTACTTAAAGCATCTTCTACCACATTGGCCTTCCCAGGATGGTACAGTAACTCAAAATCATAATCTTTGATGAACTCCATCCACCTCCGCTGTCTCATGTTCAATTCCTTCTGATCAAAAAGATAATTTAGGCTCTTGTGGTCACTGAAAACATTAAACCTTGCTCCATACAAAAAGTGTCGCCAAATCTTCAATGCGAACACTATTGCTGCTAACTCCAAGTCATGAGTCGGATAGTTCCTCTCATGAATTCGCAACTGTCGGGAAGCATAAGCCACTGCTCTTCCCTCTTGCATCAGAACACAACCTAAACCTTGGTATGACGCATCACAGTATACGTCAAACTGTCCTAGGGGGTCAGGTAAGATCAACACAGGTGATGTAGTCAATCTTTCCTTCAGCTTTTGGAAACTCTGCTCACACTTGTCCGTCCACATAAAAGCTGTATCCTTTCTCGTTAACTGCGTCATAGACAGCGCAATCTTAGAGAATCCCTCTATGAACCTCCGATAATATCCAGCAAGTCCTAAGAAACTCCGTATTTCACTGACTGACTTGGGTCGTTCCCATTTAAGAACTGCTTCAACCTTAGCTGGATATACAGCTATTCCTTCTTTGTTAATTACATGCCCTAGAAATTGTACTTCTTCCAGCCAAAACTCACACTTGGAAAGTTTGGCATAAAGCTTCCTATCTTTCAAGACTCGCAGTACCAATCTCAAATGCTCCTCATGCTCTTCTCGCGTACGAGAGTAGATAAGAATATCGTCGATGAACACAAGAACAAACTTATCGAGGAACGATCTGAAAATTCGGTTCATATAATCCATGAACACGGCTGGCGCATTAGTTACCCCGAAAGGCATAACTAAATACTCATAGTGCCCGTACCTCGTCCTAAAAGCCGTCTTGGGTATATCTTCCTTCTTTACTCTAATCTGGTGATACCCGGACCTTAAATCGATCTTAGAGAATATTGACGCTCCCTTCAACTGATCCATTAGGTCATCGATTCTAGGCAACGAATACTTGTTTTTAATCGTCACCTTATTCAACTGCCTGTAATCCGTGCACAACCTCGCACTTCCATCCTTCTTCTTAACGAACAACACCGGTGCACCCCAAGGTGAAACGCTCGGTCTGATGAACTCTTTCCCCATCATATCGTCCAATTGTTCCTTCAACTCAGCTAGTTCCACTGGTGACATCAGATACGGTGCTATAGATATAGGCCCTGTCCCTGGTATGAGATCTATAGTGAATTCCACTTCTCTTTCTGATGGCAAACCTGGAACGTCTGGGGGGAAAACTTCAGGAAACTCCCTCACGATAGGCATAGAATCTATGATGGGGATCTCATTAGCCTCCATTGCAAAAAGCATCACAAACTCCTGAGAGTTGTTACTCCTCAAAGGTACTCCTTCATTGGCAGATACTATACTAGAAGGCTCAAGAAATGATAGGGTCTTACTAGAACAATCTAGCATTACATGGTTAGCCGAAATCCAATCCATGCCAAGGATAACATCTATCTGTTGCATAGGCAAACAGATAAGGTCTATAACAAAAGCTCGGTTTTCAAGCACTATAGGACATTTTAAGCAAACAGATATGGAAATCAAAGGTTTACTAGTTGGAGTAGATACCGTAAGGGTATAAGACAATTTAGACACAGTCAATTTCAAATGATCCACACACTCATGCGATATAAAAGAATGAGTAGCGCCTGAGTCAAACAACACATTAGAGAGTTTACCAGCTATCAGGCACAAACCTTGTATAAGATCAGCAGATTGAGTGGATTCATCTCCCCTCACGGTAAACACCCTTCCAGTGGCTTGTGGTCAGTTCTTTGGGTCACCTCTATGATCTCCGACACTTTTTCCAGTAGTTGTTGTTGTTGTTTAACCGGCGATCTGCCGTCTCGTGCTATGTGGCCTTGTTTCCCACGGTTGAAACAGTTGGGCCTACTTGGACAGTTGTTGGCATAATGTGGCCCTCCACATCTGAAGCAAACTACATTATGCGATTGCTGACCCGTTTCATTGCTGGTCCCTGGTCCTTGCTTACGCCCAGGCTTAGCATATGGTTTCTGTCTCCACCGAGAATTACTTCCTCCACGCCTCGGAAATTTGACCGATTAGGACCCCGGTCCTCGGTTGTTTTTGTTCATTAGCCATCCTCAAGTCTATGATTTCGATGGCACTGCATCTCTCTACTAGCTCGGGAAGTATCAGTATGTCCGAGAGACACTACACCCCCACCGTAGCTCATCCCCGAGTCCCTCTTCAAACCTTCGCATTGCCGGTCCTCATTAGGGAACCCTCGATAGTATTCGAAAACTTGATCGAGTGCCTCAAACCTCGAGGCATACTCGTAAACGAGACATGTTGCCCGCTTGAGATTCGTGAATTCCTTCTCCTTCTCGCGTCTAATCAGACGCGGAAAATACTTCTCAAAGAAGCAATCGGTGAATAGCTTCCAGTTGATCACACTACCCGCATGACTTCCAATAACTTTCTCTTGCCCTTCCACCAGAATTCTGCCCCTCGGTCAAAGATAAAGGCAGCGTAAGTCACCTTCTTATCCTCTCGGCAGCGCATAGTGTCGAATATCTTTTCAATCTCTTGTATCCACCATTCAGCCCTTTCAGGATCATACTCTCCATGGAACTGAGGTGGCTTTCCATTCATAAAAGTTGTCAATCCGGCATCCTCAGCTGCTGCTGCCCTCCTCTGATTCTTTATCTCGAGCTGCTCCTTGTTCATTTGCAGCATCTTAGCATTCTGTTGGGTTTGCAATAGCAAAGCAGCCGCTATTGTCTCCATTGTGTTTGGAGTCGAAGATGATCCTCCTCCATTGACAGCTCCGATTACTCTTTCTGGAGTCCTTCCTCCACTGTTTGATGGACGTCCTCTTCCACGTGCCATGATTCTGAGTGAAAGAAACCATTCACTCTAATTAGTATGACATATAATACTACATAAGCAAGTATATAAATACCATATGCCATACTAATATTAATTGTTTCGCATTAGGTTCGGACACTCTACCCCACTTCTAAACATAGTCTAAATCCGATGTGGATTCAACTAGACACGACAAGAACAACACCTAAACTTAGCAGTCCTTGATTACGATCGGACATAACCCATGATCCGTTTTTTATAACCAAACGGCTCTGATACCATAATGAGACACCCCGCTGTGCCTCGGTGTTTTATTTGGAAATAAACTTGATTATTATGTTCTTATTCTTAAACTTAACATGAAAATACGGCGGAATTAAAACTTAAATTATTAAGTAAACATATTCATGTAGAACAGGAATAAGAAAACATGACCATATTAAGCATATGTAAGTGAAATCAGAGTTAAACAAAACACTGTTTTAGAGCATCCCGACAATAGGAGCCCTAACAGGTGTACAAGTTATACAAACGTAAAGGCGGAAAAGATAAAGAGTCGTGACACAGACGCACTGGCCATAACTAGGACTAGACCCTACTCATCATGGGTCACAGCTCGTTCTCCGGCATCCGGCTCGTAAGGAGTTCCGTCCAGCTCCTCCTCGTTCGGCTCATCAACAGGATCTTCGAACACGAGCCATAAAAGATAGAACGAAGCAGAGAAAAGTACAGGGGATAAGAAACATGCTATCATCAAAAGCGGAAAAAGATTCATAGTAAATGATACACTAATTGCCATAGACAATCAACACACATTTCTAACAAGTCATCCTCAAATTGATATATATCCTCCTCTACCCTTTGTCATGATGCAATGCAATGCAGTATGAATGTTTGGCCACAGCCACGTATCTAAATTTCCATCTCAAGTAAATCAGACTATATTTCAAGTCAACCAGACTATGTTTCAAGTCAACCAGACTATGTTTCAAGCCAACCAGACTATGTTTCAAGCCAACCAGACTATGTTTCAAGTCAACCAGACTATGTTTCAAGTCGATCATATGAAAATATCACAGACCATGTTTCAGGTCACCCCCTAGTGCCGTAACCTCTCATCACTATTTCATGAATAAACCCAACCATAATCACATCTCGGTTAGGCACTTCTAAACTCAGATATCATGAACCCCCGCACACATTCCTCTAATTATCATGTATTAATACACATCAAAATCTCTAACCATATATCAAAACATTGTGGAACAAAGCAGTTCAATTATCATCAAGTTATAATACATTCTCATATAAACATATCAATCATCATAAAATATCACAGTAATATCAGCATCAATAAATTCCTACATTCTCAACATCATATTAAAATATCACAGTAATATCAGCATCAATAAATTCATACATTCTCAATATCATATAAGCAATCCAACACCGATAAACCTACAATCCCCGAATCAAAATTGGTTTTACAGAAAAACAACTCCAACGTGATTTTGGTCTTGTCGATTATTCGATTTTCTAGTAGGGTTTGGGTCGCCCTACACAATTAATATATAATCTACTACTTATCGTTCCGACGGTAGATTGATTCTTTCCCCCACCTGAGTTCTCACCGAACTTCCGAACTCGAAGCTCCTCGTTGCCACACCACAAGTTACCAACACCACCTTCAACCAAGCAACATAATTAAAAATAAATCAAACAAATTCATCTATGCCCTCATTATGCTAGGTTCGGCCATTTAATTCAAATGAGAGCTAGGATTGTTTTCTCAACCTAAGCTTTTGGATACTTATCACTTAGACTCTAGGTAACTTAAATAAATTGGCATAAGTTGAAAATATGGAATAAAAATCATCCAACCACTTAGGGTAGGTTTCGGCATTGTATAACCAAATAGGCTAGGATTTTCAAATCGACACAACCTCTTAGATCAATGATCTTAGAGTATTAAGGAGTATGAATCAAGTACTAGTTTTCACAAAGCAAATCAAAAACATTTTATTTCCTTTAATATAAGTTTCGGCCAACATAATTGAATTGGCTAGAAATTTCTAAACTTTCCAATCTCTTTAGCTTAGCATCCATACATAGTAAGGAGCTTAAAACCATGATCATTTCGGAAAATGAAAAACAAGGCATCCTAGGTCCATAAACCTTAGGTTTCGGCCATCATAGAATTTTTAAGCTAGAAATCTTTAAATCATCCAATCTTTTAGACATATCATCCTTTGATATTAAGGAGCTCAATCTATAATCATCTTGGAAAATAAAAACAACACATCCTAGGTCCAAAACAAATGAGTTTCGGCCATCATAGGAAACTCAATGAAAAAGATTTAAACTTTTCCAATCACTTAAACCTAGCATCCTTTAGTATAAAGGAGCCCTTGGTCATGATCCTCTTGGAATAGAACTCAAATATAAGTTCATAAAAGCAAAAGTTGAAACAAAATCCAACCTAAACCATAGGCATGGTTTCGGCCTTGCATGGATAAAGGGGTTCGAAATTTTTGTTTTACACAATCTTTTAGTATGTTGTAATAGGAGTAAAAACAAGAACATAGGAAGTGGTTTCAACTCAAACGGAGTTTTCTACCATTTTTAAGAGTTTTTAGAAGTTTGAGAGCTTAAAGAAAACATAAAGCATAAACTATGAAATGAATGCAAGAACTTGAAAAGAAAACTAAATAGGATCATTACCCTCAAGAAGATGAACAACTTTGATGAAGGAATCAAGTTGAAAAGAGAAGTAAAAACCAAAGCTTTAAAGGTTTGAACTTTTTTTTAAAAAAAAGTAAGGAAGAAGATGAAGAAGAAGAAAAGTGTGAGTGAAGTGATGAAATGGGTATATATAGATGGAGGGAAAGGGGGCACGGTTTTTGGAGAGAAAAGGAGAGGAAAAATGAGAGAAAATTGAAGTGGATTGTTGAGGAAGATTGGAGATATGGGAGGTATGGTGGTAAGGTATGGTGTTGTAAGGTGGAGGTAAGGTAGGAGAGAGAAAAAAGTTGAAAAAGTAAAATTTTGAAAAGGTGAGTGATGGTGGTTACTATTTGCCATCACATCATGTCTCTTCTAGTCCTTTCGTTTCCTGTGTGCTCTGCTCCATTGCGTATCAGATGACTTCCCCGGTCGTATTTCTCGACGATTTCGCTCGGGTAATACTTAGAATTTATTTTGGACGAGATTTTGTGAAAATCTCCATACCCACACAAAATATCCTAAAAACACTAACCGTCTTGTTTACGGGTTAAAATTATGTTTCCGGCTCAGTAAAATTATACTGGTAGAGAAAACGCAGACCGACTTCCGTCTGAATTTTCAGCCGAAAATTTTAATGTGAGCTATTATCGTAAGGTAGATCAAGAATATGATTTTTATTTTATTACAAACATTTCCTAAACTTCATATTAAAATATAATTACTTATATTTTAATTTATTAACCGCATACCGAAAATCAGGCTGTTACAACCTCCTCCAAGACGCACATAGAAATTGACAAGGACGATGTAAGTTACGAAGAAGTGTAAGTGGTCGACCTGCCACCCAAAGTCATCATGATATACAATCCAAATATCTCCGAGGATCAGGATCCTGGGAGGGATCCTCTGCTGTCCTTTGTTTTTTTTATAATAGTTTCTTTTTGTTCCTTTTTTCTATATTTATATTTTTTGTATATATTAAAGGATCTAAAATAATGTTTTCAAGTACCAATTTTTTCTTAATAAAAAGGTTTTTCAATGTTCTTACTAAATAAAAATCTCCATGACGACTTAAAATCTTTTAATAAAAATTAATTTTGTTCACTTATCTCGATTGTGAAAATTTGCTTACTTTCCGATCAAGCTCACTTTATGTGAGTGTTGTAAATAATTTTTTTTTTTAGAACAAAGGAGGGTTAAACCCGAAAAGAAACCAGACTAAGACAGTGCGAGTAAAAGAAACTTTAGCTAAAAAATATTTATAATTATAGAGACTGATCTCAAGAAAATATATATAGCCAGAAAGAAAAGTTAATTTAACAGTCAAACATTGTCCCCACCGAAATTATTGATGTCGGTTGATTAGTTTTTTTAAAATATATTTTGAGAGTCATAAGTCAAATGAAACGGTCTTCGAATCAAGTATAAGAACTAAATGAAATTTTATTTAAAAATTAAATTAAATTTGTCAGCAAGAATAAGAATTAAATGAAACTTGTATTTAGTATAAAAAATAATTTAAAATGACTAAAAAATCGAGTGTATTTTTTTTATTATAGAAATTGACTATATCATTTTTAGTTACGATAAAATAATTTTTATATTTGTTTAAAAAGATAATAATTGTGGGAGATACCTAGAAATAAACAAAAAAATAAAAAAATAAATAATAGTTTTTAAGAAATTTAAGATTCAGAAGAAATTTTAATTCAAAAATATTTTAAACTTCCTTCTATTTTCTTTTTCTCTTACCAAACATATTTCTTTTTTAATTTTTTACAATTCGGTTCAAACTATTCTGAATAATATTCTTTTTTTTTTTAAATAAAGACTAAAATTGGTCCCGACAAAAGATACAAAGACATATTTAATCCCTATAAAATAAAAAGTATGGATTTGGAATATTTTATTCCTCAAGAATTTTAAATGACGTTCAAGATATTTTCTAGTAGGAACTAAAATATCTTTAAAATTTATTCGTAAAAAACTATTTTGAACGTCATTTAAAATTTTTAGGGATTAAAATATCTCATCGATATTTTTCATTTATGATGAGTAAAAAAATGATTAATTGTACTTTTGGTTATTTATTATTGATCATGTGCGATTTTGATCCCTATAAATTCTTTTGAGCACATTTGATCCCATATTTTTTAAATGCAAATTCGGTCATTCTGTCTAAAGTCCAACAATTTTTTAACGATCAACAGAGACGAACCACTCTTAAGCATATAGAACATCTATTACAACTTCTAAGGTAAAGGACCATGTGTTTGGAACAAATAAAAAAGTTTATAAAAGGAGGGACGAAACAGATAAATGACATAGACAAACCATTGAACCGTGTTGAAAGGAGAAATGGAGGAGATAAAAGCTAAATCAGAGGTGATGTGCGCTTAGAATAGTGACCCATTTCTATTGATCAATGAAAAAATTGACAAATCACATTAAAGGATCGAATTTGTAATATTAAAAAAATAGGAGATCAAATTTGTAATATTAAAAAAAAAGGAGACCAAATATGATAAAAAAATGACTAAACCCCCAATTTGGTCCCTGAGAAAAACACTCGGGTCTGAAATAGTCCCTAACCAAAAAAAACTATCCAGTTGGTCCTTAAGAATGTGTTTACCGGGACAGATTAGTCCTTCTGTCATATTTTGTAGTGTTTCTATCATGTGTAGTGCATGTTAATAGGGACTAATTTGGCTCACGGTCATGTTTCTTAGGGACTTTACTGGTATCACTTAAAAATTGTTATGGACTAATTTGTGACAGAAGGACTAATCTGTCCCGGTAAACACATTCTTAAGGACCAACTGGATAGTTTTTTTTTGGTTAGGGACTATTTCAGACCCGAGTGTTTTTCTCAGGGATCAATTTGGGGGTTTAGTCTAAAAAAATTATAGGGAGCAAAATTATACATAATCAAGAGTAGCAGCGACCAAAATTGCAATTAAAAGAAAAAAATTGTTTCGTTTGAATTGAACGTTTCATTGGAAAACCATACGTTCGTTTTCATTTCCTATTTAACTTGTCTCTCTTTCTTCCATCCTCGTTCTCTACACTCTTGTTGCTTTGCTCCTCCAGGTTCTCTCCCTCCCTCCCTCCCTCTTGGATTTAGTATATTCCCATGTTACCCCCTTGTACCTGTTCTGCTTCAACAATTCCTTTTTGGATTCTCGCTAATTCCAATCCAACCCATTTTTGATTGTCATGTTTCTTCACTATCATTCATCACAATCTTTCGTGGGTTTTCGCCGAAATTGCATTTTTAGTTTTTTTATTACTAACGCTGCGTCTGTTATTGTTTTTTTGGTTCTCTCTCTGTTTTTTGTTTTTTGTTTTTGTTTTTTTAAGTTCATTCAGTTGTTTTCTCACACTGTTGTGTGTTTTTTACTATGGGTGCCAGAGAGCTTATAAGGAATTTATTTGAGAAAAGCTTTTGATAATAAATTAGGAATGTGTTTGGATAAATAGGCAAATATTAGTAATTAGTGTATTATGTTGATTTGGGAGTTGAACCCATGACATCCTTATCACTCCAAATCCTTTGTCCCTCCCCAAACCACCATGACATCCTTATTACTCCAAACCCTTTGTCCCTTCCCAAACCACATTGACCACCTTCTAACTTCCAAATAAACAGCATAACTAAGGGCTTATTGAATAAGTTTTTGAAATAAGCTAAAAATAATTTTTATAAGCTTCTTTCACAAGCTTAATGAAATAAGTTAAAAAGAGCTTATAGGAAGATAATAAACTATTTTCACAAACTATTTGCATAAATTTGTTTTTATAAGCTATTTTCATAAGTTCAAATATGCTATTCCAAAGGCTAACTAAATAAATTGTTATCTTCGTATAAGCTCATTTTACCTTATTGCAATAACTTGTCAGAAAATAAGCTGTTTTTGGCTTATTTGAAAAATGCATACTGAATAAGCACTTAATTAAGCTATTTACCCAAACACACTCTTTCACTTGCATCGTTTTTATTGAACTGTCCATTTTGGGTTAATTTTTCCTCTTCAATTTCTTGATCCTGACTTCGTCTGAAATCTAAAAGGAACAAGTACTGAACCATCTTTTTGCAGCTCAGTATCTCTGATTTTTGTCCGTCTTTGCACAAACATGTATAAGAAAATTCTATTAATGCAAATATCTGATTGAGGATGCTAATTTTGATTTTGGAACCTAAACTGAACACAGATAACTTTGATGCCTTTAATACTTTACTTAAAGATGAAAAATTGTTCATCTTGTTGTAGACAAAGTATGCTGTTGAAGGAATAAGTAAGTCTTTTATGTGGATTTTGTGGTATTGATTTTCAATATTCAATTTATGGTTTGAGCTTCTATTGAGAAACTAAGATCCTAGCTATAGGAACAACCAGTACACTATCAGATTATATGCCAGTCATGCAAAGGTTGTTGTTGTTGTTGTTGTAATACCTTTGCTTAGTCCTTCTCTTAAGTTCTTTAAAATCTAGTTTTGTAATTATATCAGGATCGGGATTTCTTAGGTATAAACTGTACTATCCCCCTACCAAAGTGCTTAAAAGTTAGTTTACAGTAACTTACTTACTACTTGTTGCATGTATAAATATTTTTTTGTAAAGTCAGCTATTGGTAAAAGAGTGCAACCTTTTCTTATGCTTTTCCTTTTCTTTTGAATTTAAATCTGTATCCACTATTGAAGTTTGTGAGCCCTTTTCTGTCTCTTTAAGAGCTAGGAAGAGTACAAAATTCCTTATTCTGTGACACATGGGAATTGTTATCTTTTTCCCGAGAATAGTAGCATCGTTCTCTTGTGCAAATTGTTTATAACTGAAGTTATAAAGCGGCTTCTACATCTTTTGCTTTCATCTTGCTATTTATATCTCTTTATGTTGGTCTTCTTAAGTTTAGATGTCCTTTTATTTAAAAAATGTCTTTTGGGTTTGTAGTGAATGTATTTTGGGTTTGATAGTGTCTCCTATAAAGTTTTGTTTGAGAATACGTTATAATGTTATAGTAGACTTTTGCTATCATGCATAACAATGTCAATCAAGCCATAGTCAATGAGATTTTCTCCTTAAATTGCGTTTGGGCTGTTGAGTGAGTTCCATGCTTTTTCTGTTTAACAGAATTCTGAGCAGACACGTATCGGAGCTGTATTCAACAAGTTGGTGAGGCAGCTTGGGGAACCTGTTGACTTTGAACTGCCAGATTGGTTTAATAAGTCAAAGCCAATGCAGTATACCTCCATAAAACGCAGTATCCTTCATAAATGTTATTCAGAAATTTCACAATAACAGTGTATCTCATGTAGTTAAATATAGAGCCTTTGCTTTACAAGTCTTTGGTGTATATTGACCCAGCTAATATGGAATCCTCAGTTGTTCGTTCTTCTAAATTTTCTTTTTTATTCGGAAGTATGTGATCTTTTTACACTTTTGTTTATCTGTTTACCTGTCTATTTTCTCTTTTGGTTGTCCTATAGTTTTAGACAGTCTTCTTTTGTTGGTTCTTATGAGTTTAAGATATATATCTCACAAAGAAGGTCAGGAGACGGTTTGATGATGATGGCATATTCTGTTCCTGTACTCCTTCACCCGAATCTCCTAGTGTATGTGGTAGAGATTGCCACTGTGGGTAAGTATTCCATGTGTATGTGCTTTATGATATTTTTCATGTGTTTATGCTCATTTCTTGTACATGCCTAATTCCCTACTCCTTTGTATGCAATGTTTCTGAATGGCTGAATCTAGCAATGCCATTTCATTATGAGTTTTATCTTCAGAAGCATACCATAAAAATTCACCATTTTTTTATGAAATAATTACTTTTTGTGTCTGAATGTTGTATTTCAATAGGCTGTAATATGGTGCACGTTGGGGTTGCTAAAGTATATGATATTTCTGATATTTGTATTTTGTATAATATCATTATCATTATGGTCATTAGTTCACTACTGTTATGGTTATTACTTATTCTCGTTTTCAACCTGAACCCTGAGCATGAATTTTGCCATATGCTGAGCATGGCAAAGGAAGTGTGTCACATTCCTCAAACCCCAAAAGACCAGCATAAAATGGGGTGGTGCTTGATCATTTTCATAAGTAATAAATACCATGCAAACTTTGTACCCATGGGCTGTCGTGCAGGTGGAGTCCTGGTGAAAAGTTACGTTCAAAATGAAAAGTTAATGTTGCTAGACTCCGCTGTCCCACCTAGTGGAGACTTAGTTTGGTTTATCTAGTGTACAAAGTTTCCATTTTTTTAATTGTTAATTGCAGATTACAAATGCAAGCATATCAACATAAATTTGCATTAATGTAATTCATTCATTATGTTGACTGTCCCTATAGGATGCTTCTGTCTAGCTGTTCTTCAGGCTGTAAATGTGGGAGCTCCTGTCTGAACAAACCATTTCAGCATCGTCCTGTGAAAAAATTGAAATTGGTTCAGGTATAATTATATTCTTTTCTTAACTCTCTTTCCTCATATTCCTCTCCTTTATCTCCGCCACTACTTTATCACCTCACTACCTCCATTTCTCCGCGCTCATTTTCTAGACAGGTTATTTGACTTCATATATGACTTGCAACTTGTCACATGTTATATTCACTCAACATACTGACTTTTCATGTATTGTTTGCAGACTGAGAAATGTGGTTCTGGAATTGTTGCTGATGAAGATATCAAGCTAGGGGAGTTTGTTATAGAATATGTTGGAGAAGGTGATAATCAATCCTATCTACATCTATAAAATGTGAAATCTTTTTAATTTTTTGTTCTCTTGAAACCTACTTATGGATGTTACCTCTTTTTACCCAGTCATCGATGACAAAACATGTGAAGAAAGGCTTTGGAACATGAAACATCGTGGGGAAACAAACTTTTACTTATGCGAAATCAATCGAGATATGGTGATTGATGCAACATATAAGGGAAACAAATCGAGATATATCAATCATAGTTGCTGCCCCAATACTGAGATGCAGAAATGGTTGACTACTATTTGTTTTATTCATATGGTTTTGTAGTAATATTAGGTATTTTATCCAACATTGAATACAGTAGTTAGGTACTTTATCTAACATGTGCCTTTTCTTATTTCCATCTTAAGGATAATTGATGGTGAAACGAGAATTGGCATATTTGCAACTCGTGACATACAAAAGGGCGAGCATTTGACTTATGATTACCAGTATGAGCACTTCCCCATTTCTTTGATTACACTCAGTTGCACTATCTCTTCTCTTCTATACTTTTATACCTCAGAATATTTGGTTCTCCAGAATGATTCCTGTATAACCCTATGGCAGTGATGGTGTATTCTAACTATATAGCAGGTTTGTTCAATTTGGTGCAGATCAAGATTGCCACTGTGGTGCTGTTGGATGTAGGCGTAAGCTGGGTGTCCGACCTACCAAGGCTAAAATGTCTTCAGATGCTGCATTAAAATTAGTTGCATATCAGGTTGCTTCATCTTCTCTTAAATAACTATTCTCTTCATAATAGATATATGTCTCTATGACTGATCAGTTATGTCAAAGTACCGAACCAAATTGAATTTATCGTCTTTCTATTATTGCAAACCTTTGCTGTGAGCTAATGCTTTTGAATTGGTTAATATATATACTTTGTCAAATCATTAGATTTGTGATTTAAGAAATGCAGATACTTCACGTTTTCTATGATTGTAATTTTTTTCATAATTTTTTTGTTGGTATTTGGCAAAGGGATGTGTGACTATATCCTCACGTATGTGCTAAATTATTGATTATAATTGACAATTGTAAAGATGTTGAAGATCTCAAGTTAGACTATATCACCATAATGTCAATGGAATTTGTTGTAATTACCAAATAAATTAATTATTAAGCTTGAACGGTGGACGGTGTGGATGGTTTGGACGGTGGACGGTGTGGATGGTTGAAACTTAACTACCTAGTTTATATCAATTCTTGTACATAGGAAATAGCCTGTCATTAATACTTAGGGAATAGTATATCATCAATCTCCTTAATTGTATTTACTACCAAGTGTATATAAATTGTATGCTTGGCTCAAATAAAGGACATACAGTTTTACCCACACATTTTCTGAGTTTGACATGGTATCAGTCTAGGTTGCGATTGAAACCAAGTTTTTTTCCCCCGCGATCCTAGTTTTTATGAGTTCCCAGTTTTTTTTTTTGCCCCCAGTTTTTCTGTGTTCTCTTTTGTAGTTTCTCTAGTCTCTTGTTTGTTCCCTCTAAGTTTTATTTTTCAACATCTTGTCTATTGAAAAGTACGATGTTCTCTTCGTTCGCCTTAATGGAAAGAACTACTCCGCCTGGGCATTCCAGTTCCAGATCTTTGTCAAAGGTAAGGAGCTTTGGGGTCATGTTGATGGAACTAATTCTACTCCCGACAAATCCACACAGAAGGACGCACATGCCAAATGGGAGGTCAAAGACGCACAGGTCATGACATGGATCATAGGTTCTGTTGATCCTAATATCGTTCTCAATCTCCGACCCTTCACCACTACAGCCAAGATGTGGGACTACCTGAAGAAAATATATAGCCAGAACAACACTGCTCGCAGGTTTCAGCTTGAGCATGAAATTGCCATTTTTCACCAGGAAAAAGTGTCTCAATTTTTGAATTTTATTCTCATTTCATGAATCTTTGGGCTGAGTACACTGACATTGTCTATGAAGATTTGTCGAATGAAGACCAAACTACAGTGCAAAAAGTACATGAAACCACCAAATGAGATCAATTTCTTATGAAATTGGGATATGATTTTGAGGGTACTCGGTCCAATATCATGAACCGAGCTACTGTCCCCTCCTTGGATGCATGCCTCAATGAACTGCTGCGTGAAGAACGTCTCCTCACTCAAGCAACCATGGAACAACAGAAATCTGCCTCTCTTCTTATGGCTTATGCCGTACAAAGCAAACCTCGAGGGCGAGACATGAGTACCGTCCAATGTTTCTGCTGCAAAGGATTTGGACATTTTGCTTCCCACTATCCTAAAAAGTTCTGCAATTATTGCAAAAAAGATGGTCACATAATTAAAGAATGTCGCATAAGACCACCGTAGAAAACTGCAGCAGCCTTCACTGCCTCTGTTGGTTCTTCTACTCCACCTATTTCTGTGAATCAGAATCCACCTACCTCTGTGCTAGCTTTGACCCCTGAAATGGTTCAACAAATGATTGTTTCGACATTTTCTGCTTTGGGTCTTTCAGGTAAAGCTTCTACCCCCTGCTCTCCTTGGTATTTTGATTTTGGGGCATCCAATCATATGACCAACAATGTTGATACCCTTAACAATGTTACAAGATACTCTGATAATCTCCAAATTCATAGAGTTGATGGAAATAATTTACCTATCACAGCAATTTGTGATATTTCTTCTTCTTTAACCAATGTCTTTGTTTCTCCTGGTCTTACCAGTAACCTTATTTTTGTTGGTCAATTAGTTGACAATGATTGCAAAGTTGAATTCTCAAAATCTGGTTGTCTTGTGTAGGATCAACACTCACGGAAGATTATTGCAAAGGGGCCTAAAGTTGGACGTCTTTTTCCTCTTCATTCGTCTCTGTCTCCGTGTTCTTTTTTGCCTTTTGTTTCTTGTAATTCTGCTACTGTTAATTTCCAACTATGGCATAAGCGTCTTGGTCACCCAAACTCTTATGTACTTCATGAATTGATGAAATCTAGTGTTCTTGGTAATAAAGATTTCCCATCCCTTAGTGCAGTTCAATTTGATTGCAATTATTGTAAACTTGGTAAAAGTAAAATTCTAGCATTTCCGGTTCATCATTCCAATGTAAATCAGCCTTTTGACATGATTCATAGTGATTTATGGGGAATAGTACCTGTTATATCTCATGCTCATTACAAGTACATTATCACTTTTCTTAGAATTTGGATTTGGGCCTAACTCAACCCCAAAAGCTAGCTTGTAAGGTGAGGATTGCCCAAGCTTTATAAGCATTATTTAGGCCATATCTTTAGGCGACGTGGGACTAAACACACTCCTCATACCCAGCACAATGAAGGTGCTGGTGGCTGCAACGAAGGAGCACAAAGTTGTCGCAATTAAGGTGACTAGGGGCAGACCGCAATTAAGGCGGATTTCCAATACCCCCCCTCACGCCCAGGCCCAATGGGCCTGAAGCGTGGATGATACGGGCAACCCAACAACGGATCTAGGATATACTCTGATACCATCTTAGAATTTGGATTTGGGCCTAACTCCACCCCAAAAGCCAGCTTGTAAGGTGAGGATTGCCCAAGCTTTATAAGCACTACTTAGGCCATATCTCTAGGTGATGTGGGACTAAACACACCCCTCATACCCAACACAATGAAGGTGCTGGTGGCTGCAATGAAGGCAGCACAAAGTTGTTGCAATTAAGGCGACTAGGGGTAGACCGCAATTAAGGTGGATTTCCAACAACTTTTATTGACGACTATAATCGTTTCACATGGGTCTATTTTTTGCGTTCTATGACTGAGGCATTCTCTGCATTCAAATTTTTTCATGCCTATGTTCAGACTCAATTTTCGTCCAAAATTAAAATCCTGCATTTTGACAATGGGGGGAATACACATCTACTTTATTTCAGGAATTCTTGCAGACAAATGGTATTTTATCTCAACGGTTGTGTCCTTCTACACCCCAACAAAACAGGGTAGCTGAAAGAAAAAACCGCCATCTTCTTGATGTTGTCCGTACCTTGATGTTGGACTCCTTTGTACCCTCTCGGTTCTGGTGTGAAGCTCTTTCCACTGCTGTCCATCTTATTAATTGCCTGCCTACTCAAGCCTTAAACAATGATTCCCCATTCTTAAGGTTATTTGGCCGACAACCCACTTATTCCAATCTTCGCACCTTTGGTTGTGTCTGTTATGTCCATCTTCAACCCCAAGAGCGCACCAAGCTCACAACTCAATCTGTTAAATGTGTTTTTCTAGGATACTCGGCCCACCAAAAAGGTTTTATATGCTATGATTCTAATCTGCATAGGATTCGGGTTTCTAGAAATGTGATTTTTCAAGAGGATACATTTTTTTGCCATTAACCAAGACGCTCACTCTCCTACATCCACATCTGTTTTGCCTTTGTTTCCTAACAGTTCTGCAGGAGAACGAGTACCTCAACCCTTCTTGGTTTACCAGAGACGTCCAACTGTTCCACCAACTCAGCCTCCAAGGCCCCCTATCGATCATTCTTTGGCTGCTGATCCAGTACTTCAACCAGAACCAGCCCCTTTACGTCGCAGTACTCGCGTTCGTGAACCACCAGAAAAGTATGGTTTTTCTTCACCTTTATCTTTGACAACAACTTTAGCATCTGTTCCTATTCCTTCCTCATATAAATAGGCTATGGAGCATAAATGTTGGCAGGATGCTATAGAGACTGAACTTCTGGCACTAGAGGAAAATCAAACATGGGACGTGGTTCCTTGTCCCCCATCCGTCAAACCTCTTGGCAGTAAATTTGTATTCACTATAAAGCTTCGTTTAGATGGATCCATAGATCGATACAAGGCTCGGTTGGTTGTTCTTGGAAATAAGCAAGAATTTGGCATCGAATATGATGAGACCTTTTTACCTGTGGCAAAAATGACAACGGTGCGCATTATTCTTGCCATTGCTGCATCTGAATCTTGGCAGATTCACCAGCTAGATGTCAAGAAATGCCTTTCTCCATGGTAACCTCAAGGAGGAAGTTTACATCAAACTTCCTACGGGTATGCCCTCCACATTACCTAATTCTGTTTGCAAACTAAGACGTTCTTTGTATGGATTGAAACAGGCACCAAGAGTATGGTTTGAGAAGTTTAGAACAACACTTCTTGACTTTTCCTTCATCCAAAACAGATATGATCCATCTCTATTTCTATAACGGACCTCAAGAGGAATTGTGATACTCCTTGTTTATGTGGATGACATTGTCGTCACTGGTTCAGATCAAGAGGCAGTCAACAAAATCCAGCAATTGTTGCATTCCACTTTCCACATGAAAGATCTTGGACAGCTCACTTACTTCTTGGGCTTAGAAGTACACTTCCAACAAAGAGGCATCTTTGTCAATCAACAAAAATACATCCAGGATCTAATTCAGCTAGCTGGTCTCACCAATGCAGCTGTTGTTGACACTCCCATGGAAGTTAATGTCAAGTTAAGACGGGATGAAGGTGAACTAACAGACCCCACTTTTTACCGGAAGCTGGTTGGCAGTCTTAACTACCTAACAATTAGAAGACCCGACATCTCTTTTGTTGTCCACACAGTCAGTAAATTCATGCAGAATCCTAGACACTTACATCTTTCAGCAGTACACCGAATCATTAAATACCTACTGGGTACCCCTAGGCGCGGACTGTTATTCCCTAATGGTGTAGCAATACAACTTCAAGCATACAGCGATGCTGATCGGGCTGGCTGCCCAGACACAAGGAAATCTACTACTGGTTGGTGTATGTTTTTAGGAGATGCTCCTATCTCTTGGAAATGCAAGAAACAAGATTCCGTATCTAAATCCTCTACTGAAGCAGAATATCAGTCCATGTCTACAGCATGCTCAAAGATTATTTGGTTACGAGGCCTTCTTTCAGAACTTGGTTTTTCACAAACAAAACCAACTCCACTGCATGTTGATAATACCAGTGCCATACAGATTGCAGCAAATCCAGTATACCATGAAAGAACGAAACACATAGAGGTCGATTGTCATTCAATCAGGGAAGCCTATGACCGAAGAGTTATCACTCTGCCTCATGTCTCAACATCGGTTCAGCTAGCTGACGTCCTCACCAAATCTTTGACTCGTTAGCGACATAATTTCCTAGTCAGCAAATTGATGCTTATGGACTCACCGGCATCAATTTGAGGGGGGGTGTCAATGGAATTTGTTGTAATTACCAAATAAATTAATTATTAAGCTTGGACCGTGTGGACGGTTTGGATGGTGGATGGTGTGGACGGTTGAAACTTAACTACCTAGTTTATATCAATTCTTGTACATAGGAAATAGCTTGTCATTAATACTTAGGGAATAGTTTATCATTGATCTCCTTAATTGTATTTACTACTAAGTGTATATAAATTGTATGCTTGACTCAAATAAAGGACATACAGTTTTACCCACATATTTTTTGAGTTTGACACATAAAATGAGATTATTGAAGATAGTGAAGAGAAAAGGGGGAGAAAACGAAGTTTTTTATGCTCTAAAATATATTTCCATATTCAATGGTTATAATTTTACAATTTTTTGACTTAATCTTAAATTAGACTATTGTAGAGGGTAAATGTATCAGTTTAGATAATTCTAATGACTTGTAAATTGTAATAATCCGAGGTAAATGCTTTGCTTTGTAAATTGTAATATATCAGTTTAGATGATTCTAATGACTTATAAATTATTGATAAAAAATGACTTATAAATTGTATTTGCTTTGATTTGTAAACTCCTTATGGGGGGTGATCAATTGGTTGGTGCAGCACCACAATATTTTAAAATCATACAACCAAATAAGCAATTATATACCAATTTTTAAATGGTTCACATATCATAGGGGTGGAGTTAGATAATTTCTATGGAGTGCCTAAAGAGAAATAATACTATTATTGAAGAGAACAAGGTTAAGATTTTTTCCAAAGAAAAGAAACAAATTAAATGATATTTTTAAAAATTGAGGTGTCGATAGCTACTTGGTGGAGCAAAGTCGCTCTGCCCCTACATATTTGTGTTTCCGTTCCCACAGGCATATCAATTCCCTTTTTTATTCTTGGGAGAATTGCTAATATGTTTCACATTAGGCACTGAGTTCCATTTTGGTGCTGTATTTACATTCAAAATAAAATAGCTACTGTTCTCAGAAGAGGAACCACCAGTATAAAGTGGTTATTTTGTTAAAAAATGTAGGGTAATAGGAACATAAACAAAATGTCTGAAACATTCGTGAAAGGTTTTTCTAAATTCTGAAAATTGATTCTGAATTGTTTAAGACAGACTATAAATTGTATTTTAAACCTACAGCACATATAATTCTGCTAGACTTGTATTATTTAGAGGCTGAACCTTGTTGGCACCATCGTAAGCAGGGCTGGACCTCTACATTCACGGTGAGGAGGGTGGCTGCACCCCAACGATGGAAAATCTTTTCAATAGTTTTAATGAAATATATAGTAACAATATCATTTTAATGTTAAATATTAAATGTTTATAATGTTTGCACCCCTAAACATACATTGCTGGTTCTGCCCCTGATCGGAAAGTTGCTGCCTTGTGACCTTGGTGGTCACAAGTTCCAGTTGCGAAAACAACCTTTCGCTCTAAGCAGTAAGGTAATATTTTTTTAAGATGAAAATAAAACATAAGTATATTAATTTAACTCACTATACTCTACTGTGATCATATGTATTTTCTAAAGTTTTTGAATACAATACATATAACTGCAGCTTCGCTCAAAGCACAATGTATATTGAAAATTTGCTACTTTTTGTTTATAACTTTGTTCATTGTTTGTTAATTAGGTTACAGTATACTGTAACTATATGATGCTCAGCTACAAGATAAACCAACTAAATAAGGTAAAGGTATGAGAAATATTAAGGAATAGGTAAATGCTATAGTGCCTGGTTTAACAACTAGGCCAGGCCCCTTAAATGTGGGGATTAAATTGTTAGGGCGAAGCTTGATTTCAACAATTTGGCCATTTTAATACTGAACGGGACACTAAAAAAAGACACAGCTGCCAAGGTTCCCAAGGTTAGCTATAGTAATAGAAGATTAGAATTGAGGGCATAGCTGTCTGAGTCAGATGAATATATGACTCTTCATTCGGCGGTTTTGTTGCTTGCTTACACTGATGGTTTTTCACTACTAGTTCATCTTTTTACTCTTAAATGTTCAATGAAATATGTAAGTTTTTAAAATACACGTTCTGATTGTTGTCATTTTCTGTATATTTACTTACCTCTTGCTTCTCTATGGATTCCTTTTATATTGCCTTTGTTGTAAAGTAGTATCTGACACTTAATTTTTGTGATGATTTGCATTGATATTGGCTTAACTCCAGTTATTCTCTTTTGTACTTCTACTATTCTGTCTGTTTGATTTGCTTGGAATAATTCCAATGGGTATGAGAATGGGAAAGGAATGGACTATCGATTCGCTTGTCATGTTTTGTATGGTTAAGAATTGAATGACTTTTCATTCTATTCCTATGTTTGGTAGGCTTCAGTTCTTCACTAAGAGAGGAATCTAATGGGATAAAAATAACTATTAAATTTTTAACAATCCAGCCTTGGCCTCAAATTAAATTTTGTTAACTTTTTTTAAAAATTCATTATATATTTTGGACCTCATATAATTAAAATGAATTACAGTAAATATAGATGTAGGATGGTTTTAAATTGCAGTTGCATCGCAATCTTGGTTGCATTGCATGCCGATGCGGTTGCGGTAGCGGTAGCTACAGCCTACAACTACTGAGATGTTGCGATCACATTATGTGATTCAATCCATAAATGAAATCATGCAGCCATAAACTTAAAAATTTAGCTGACAGTAAGTTGAATATACTACCTTTTTTTTTCTTTCTCTAATTTTGGAATAACTAAAATTCAAATGGTTAAAGATGTTAACTATGCTTCATAAGTAGCCACTTATTGAATTTTAGGTACTTGAATGGTTAATTAATAATTATTCCTAAATTGGAAATATTTTTACCAAGAATTCCTTTTTTGAAATTTTCCATATTCCTTCTCTTCTTTATTTTGTTATCATTTTTGTGTTGTTTTAATTTTGTTATTAAACCCGTTTATGTCCTCAACTATTCAAAATGATAAAATGTTTCCAATTTAAGCAGAACAATTGTCAATAACTATCTTCTCCAACCAGCAATTTGAGCAAGGAAACATTCTGGAAATAAATGTCCATCCATATGACCTAGCATCCTTCCTCTTAAAAACTTAATTTACTTAATGAGTAGAATCATATGTATGTGAACCTCTTCGAGCATGAAGCACAGAGGTAGAAAGATAAACATTTTCTATGATTTTTTATTTCCCATTTCCGATAACATTTGAGTTTAAATTTGATCAATAGTGTCAAAGATCAATTCTCTTAGAAACTTAAGCTATTAATTTAAGGTCCATGAATGATTTTATATCTCTTCATGTCTGCTGGGCTTGAAGGTGGACAGTGCGTAGGCCTAACTTTACCTTGTGCTGCAATTCAACCTAATTATGAAGAATGGGGAAGCAATGTTCGAATTCTTGACTGCTTAGTCATCTAGAGATTTTGATTCTTTTACAAAAACCAACTTCTAAAAGCTTGAGTTATTAGGTGAAAGCTTAAATTTGTTCAATAGTGTCAAAGACCAATTCTCCCAAGTTAGCGTTTATTTCAGGGAATGTTTTATTCTCAAGTAAACTATATTCCCGGGAATCTCATTATGAGGAATGCCCCACCCCCCCTACCCGCACACACACACGGGAATAAAATTTTCAGGTTTTATTCACAAAATTTATTCTTGGGCATTTTTCATGTTTGAGAATGATTTATCTCTTGTACTAAAAGATGGGAAAATTTTATTCCCATCTCACTTTTCCAGGAATGTCAAAATATACCCGATACGAAACACCACCTAAAAGCGTAAGCTATTAATTTAAAGCCCACAAATGATTTTATATCTCCAATACAAATTCTCGTGCAAGAGTGTTGGGCTTTTGAAGCGTGGCCAATGCGTTGGCCTAACTTTACCTTGTGCTGCAATTCAACCTAATTATGAAGAATGAGGGCAGCAACGATCAAGCTCTTGTCTGCTTAGTCATATGGAGGTTTTGATTCGTATGCAAAGATCAAGTCCTAAAAGCCTGAGTTGTTAGGTGCAAGCTCATGAATGATTTTATATCTCTAGCAAGTAGAGAAAATTTGTCATATCAACCCAATGAGGGCTTGAAAAAAATAAAAAGACAGACTGCCAGAAACACCTTAAGGGTTGCTGTCATGCATGTCCAACTGTCCTGAAGAGATCTCAAGAATGTTGTTGAATAGATAGCCCTGCAAAGACACCTGAGTTGAGATAATAACATCCTCTGGCTGTGATGGCTAACGTTGTCACTTGAAGCAGTGTGGGGTGGATAATGGAATATCTTTACTCTGGGGCTTTAAGGAGATAGCATGATTGATTTGGATTTTGGGTTTCTGATATTAGGATACTCTCTGGTTTAAAGATATAAAAGGTAAAATAATAATTAGAATGGTTCCCAAGTACACTATCCTTTTTTGGATGGAATGAACATGAACAATTCCATTCAAAAGGTGCTAACAAACATTCTATCATCCCATTTTCTTTCCCATTCTCATTCCAAACAATCAATCCCCAAGTAATTAGCTCAATCACTTTTATTGATTTTGGTATGCGCTACATCTATATTAACTTTTAAAGATCTGCCTTGTTGACCAATTGTGGGACTTTTGTTTGGAAAGCTTTTTCAGAACGGAGGTTTGCAAATGGGTAAGAATGCCTTTTTATTTTGCTAGTTATGTACTATTTGATTTTTCTTCTGAAAGAAAATATGCTACCATTTCTTCTTTTAGTTTTATCTTCTACATTTTAAAACTTTCTTTTTTCTGTTTTCAGGAAGTTCTCGTGTTGTTGACAAATCGAAGTGCTTACACAAGTGCATTGGTGAAGTTATTAGGATAAAACACCTTGGAAATGTGAGGTATATTAGAATTGTGTATTTTTGAATTGTGATACTCTGTCTTGATGAAGTTTATACATATATATAATATAATATATAATGTTAATTGGACAAGCTCACTTCATACGCTTTATGCCTAGAGTTCAACTTTAAGGTTCTTTTTTCATATAATACTGCAGATTTGGGATTATCAAACGATTTGATACATATTCCCGAAAACACTCAGTAAGAAATTCTTTGGTTGGATTTTCATAATTTAGAAGAATATTGTGATCACATATGGAAATGTATTTACTTTTGCAGATCATGTTTGAGGATGGTTGTATTGAAATTTATGACATGTCAAAAGAAGACTGGGAACTTGTGAGATTGTGATGCAACTGTTGAGTAATAATTACTTCCTTGTGAGTATTTCTTTTGCACCTATCTCTACGACCTTGTTAAATATTATATCTTAATAAGTATTCTCCAACTTGCTATGCTTCCATTTGGTTTGTTGGCTTGGAAGTGGTGAAATGATTTAGTTGGCCTGCTTTTAGTTTTTGCTGATTAGGGTTCCCGACGTATAATGAGTTTTATCGTCTCCCTTTTATTGCCTGAGGATGCTTCTATCATTGAATGCAAGATTGATAAGCTGTGTATCATTCTGGACGGGTATGCTTAAGCTAAATGTTTCAAGATTGTTAGTTTTGTTTGCCTTGGTGGTGATGATTTTACGAGTCTTTGTTGGTCGTGAGAAATTGGGTTATGTTAGGATCCTCTTTCTAGAGTAGGAAAAATAGAGCCTAACTAAAAAAAAATAGCTCACAACAGGGAAAGAGAATTCTGGGAAATACTTCTTTATTATTGCAAGAATGAATACAGCTCCAAGAACCAAGCTATACAAGTTTACCTCCAAAGGAGTTTTCTCCTTTTACACTGGAAGTTGTCCTGTCAACAATATATTTCAAGTCTGCCTCTTTTACTTCACAGAGGACTTATTTATAGGGGTTACATTTATCCTAATAATAACAGTCTAACTAACTATCCTATCCATCTACTAGTTTGTTACGAGTTTGACCCATTCCTATTACAACTTTGACCTTTTCCTTTTCCTATAATAAACCTGCAGACCCTTTCTCCTTATTGTTGTTCTGACTCAGTCCTAACAATACCTCCTCCCTTAGAAACAACCTTGTCCTCAAGGTTGAAATCTGGAAACTGATTTCTAGTGAGAGAAGTGTCTTCCCAGGTAGCTTATTCTGAAAGTTTGCCTTGCCAATGCGCCAAAACTTGAGGAATTTCTGTACCATACTGAGTAACTATGCGGCTGCCCAGGATTTTGTTAGGTTTATAACTATCTGTGGTACGCTGCAATTCTGCTGGAAGGTCTGTTTCTACTTGGTGGATGCCTGCAGCCTTTTTGAGCTGAGAAACGTGGAAGATCGGATGTATGCATGCTTGTTCAGGGAGCTGCAATTTAAATGCCACAGCTCCAATTTGTTGGAGAACTAAATATGGACCATTGTATCTTGCTGAAAGCTTAGGATGTATCTTGGTTGGCATAGAAGTCTGTATGTGCGGTCTGATCTTTAGGTATACCCAATCTCCTGGCTGAATCTGAGAAGCTTTCCTATGTATATTAGCATAATGAGCCATCTGGTTCTGTGCTTTTTGCAGATGGAACTTTAATTGCTTCAAAGTTTCATCCTTGTCCATCAAATCCTGTGCAACTGCTTCCACAAGAGTCTCCCCGGGTATAAATCTAGCCAAAGAAGGTGGAGGTCTCCCATATACCACCTCAAAGGGTGTGCAATGTACAGCACGCTGGAAGCTGGTATTATACTAGAATTCTGCCCAAGGAATGAAATCTGTCCAGGACTTTGGCTGTTCTGAACTGAAGCATCTGAGGTAGGTTTCCAAGGTTCTGCAATTGAAAAACTGCAGCGAACTCGTCTAGCACCTTCTGCAATTGTTTTTCTTGGTCCTTTGTTAAATCATTTGTTTCCACATAGTTTCTTTCAATTACCCACAGCATGGACATCATCTCAACCTCCTCCTTAGCTAACTTCTGCAGTGCTTTTGAAGTAATCACTGACTTAGACAAGCTAGGATCTCCCTGAATTACAACATTCTGGCCTTGATGGACAAAAGACATACTTAAAGTCCTCCAGTTCACCTTAATTTCCCCCAAAGTTACCAGCCATGCTACTCCCAAAATTAAATCCACTCCTCCTAATTCGAACAAAAAGAAATCTCCTTCCATTGCATAATCTCCTAGCTGCAATTTTAAGTTCTTGCAACATCCTTGAGTGGACTTTCAGTCGCCATCTCCCAGTCTTACATAATAGAGTTTAGTGGAATCAGCACTAAGCCCCAATTTTTGTACCAATTTGCTGGATACAAAATTGCGTTTTGCTCCACTGTGTCAATCAAGATCAACACCTCTTGTCACTGTAATTTGCCTTTCAGCTTCATAGTTTGAGGTTGGATTAACCCACCTGCTAAACATATAGAAAGATCCATCCATTGGCATGCCACCTTGAGGACTTCGCCTCCTTCTTCCTCATCCTCATCCTCATCCTCATCCTCCAATCTTGTAAGTTCCCCTTCTTCATTAACCTGCTCATCCTTGGCCAAGATCACCACTCATACTTTTTTCTGGACATCGGTGCTCAGGCCCAAATGCCAATCCATAGTGATAACATTGCCCCTCGTCCCTGCGTTTGACATACTCGCATGAGGAAGGGTTCGGGTTCCTTTGTTTCTGGGTCCTGCAAATCCAGGTTTGGCTACCGAAGCCATTGAAGTTGCTTTGGTCTCCCCCTGCAGATTCCGCGTTCCACCAGTCGACGTTTGGGCAATATTGGAGCGAAATCCAGGTTTGGCTACTGAAGCCATTGAAGTTGCTTTGGTCTCCCCCTGCAAATTCCGCGTTCCACCAGTGGACGTTTGGGCAATATTGGAGCCACCAATCGCCCCTATCCGCGATAATACACCGTCGCTATGTTGATACTTGAAGCCTGAACTCACACCACGTCCCTGCAGATTGCAAAAGTTTCGAACCTGTTTCATGGCTTCTTCAATGTCGCCGGTTACCTCCATGGCTTGCATCAGATCCTTGGGACCGTGTGGACATACTAAGCTCCGCATGTCCTGCCACAACCCAGCCAAGAAGTACCCAAGAACTTGGTCCTCTGCGTTTGGCTTAGCTTGCGCGACCAGAAGTTCAAATTCTTGGACGTACTCCTCAACCCCTCCGGTCTGTCTTAACACTGCTAATCTTTCGTACATTGTGCCTCGATCGTTTCCTCCAAAACGCCGCATCAAAGCTTCCGAGAAATCTCCCCAAGAAGGGTTCTTGGTTTTCTTCCGCATCAAACCCTAATATTGGAACCAGTGAACGACATTACCTTCTATGCTTATGAATGCCAATCTTAGCTTCTCCAAAGGCTTGACTCTCTGCACCTCAAAGAATTTTTGTGCTCTAGCCAACCATCCCAGTGGGTCATTGCCTTCGAAAGTAGGTAATTCTACTTTCTTGACCCAAGAACATAGGGGCACGTCTTCTTCCCTGGATCCTCCGTTTTCAGCCTCCTCCTCCGATGCCTTCTCACTTATATTCACAGAATTGTCCTCCACTGATGACGGTTTCTTGTTTTTTATCTGTAATAGAAGATCTTTGAGGTAGTCCATGTCCGTCTTTAACACTGCCAAGGTGAGACCTTGCTCACCAACTGCTTTCTTCAATGCTCCAACATGATTCTCCATTGTGATTGGGGATCTGGCAGGTCGGACCAAATTTGTTGTTAGGATCTTTTTTCTAAAGTAGAAAAAATAGAGCCTAACTAAGAAAAATAGCTCACAGCAGGGAAAAAGAATTCTGGAAAATACTTCTTTATTGCTGCAAGAATGAATACAGCTCCAAGAACCAAGGTATACAAGTATGCCTCCAAAGTAGTTTTCTCCTTGTACACTGGAAGTTGTCCAGTCAACAATATATTTCAAGTCTGCCTCTTTTACTTCATAAAGGACTCTTTTACATTTATCCTACTAACAGACTAACTAACTATCCTATCCATCCACTAGTTTGTTACAACTTTGACCCATTCCTATTACAACTTTGACCCTTTCCTTTTCGTATAATAAACCTGCAGACCTTTTCTCCCTATAGTTTGTTGCTCTGACTCGGTCCTAACAGGTTATCATTTATCCCATGCATTCGTTGCAGAAATGCATCCTTTGCTTTCATTTTTCATAGTGAAAGCATGTAACAGGGTTTTGACTTAATTTGAGTCATAGCTGAACATTGTATGTTATTGTTTTGATATTTTTGATTTTCATATCATTCAATCCTTTTAAACATCCTTCGTTTCCATTTTCCCATATAATTTCATTCTTACGAAACTAATATATTGTTCTATTACTCTTCTGCTATATATATTACTAAGCACAACCTTAGTTGTTGCTATTAGTAAGTCGCCTAAAATGCACTTTTCGTCCCCCCTGTTTAGCATTTTGGCAAAAATCATTCCCCAACTTTTTTTGAGGGATTTTAGTCCTCAACTTTTTCCAACTTGTCAACGTTAGTCCCTCTGTTTGTTGACCATTCAAAATTTGACGGGACGTGCATACGTGGCTAATAATGTCCTATGGCACTACCAGATGGGATAATATATATTAAAATAATAACAAAATAATATTTTCATTAAAATAATATCTTCATTTAATATTAATAATTTAAAATATATATTTTTCTTAAATTTGATCTCTGAGCATTAGTGGGCACGTGAAGAGCACCCGGCCCTTTTCTTCTTCATCCTCGGGATTTCGTGCTTAGTCTCCCTTCTTCTTCAATATCCCTGGTTAAACCATCATGTAGAGAAAAAACCTTCCACAAACAGGCACTGAATCATGTTCACCTGATTATTACTCCACCGCTATATCTTTACCACAATGCTCCCAAAGTTCTCAGAATTCTCTTCAAAGGCGAGTGGAATTGCCTTCGTTTACGGGGGTTGATCCGATAGGTTGGGTTTTGAAGGCTGAGACGTACTTCGCCAACCAAGAAACTACACCAGAGTTGTAAGTGCACCTTGCTCAGATTAGTATGGAAGGGATGACTTGGCTTTGGTTCAAGGTGTTTAAGGAATTTGACTCTCAATTGGATTGGGACTGGTTGAAGCGTGTGCTGTTGGATCTTTATGGGATCATCAATTTGGTAACTCTTTCTCACAGCTCACAAGATTCTTCAGTAACAAGGGTCGGTGGACGAGTATGTGGAGGATTTTGAGGTGTTAGCAGTGCAAATACCCCACATGACTGAAGACAGGTACACGAGATTCTTCCTCGGAGGGTTGAGGGAGGACGTGTGGATGGAAGTACTCACCCTCGATTCTCTCGATCGTTACTAAATTATCTCTATGGAGAGGATGGTTGAATGGAAGCTTGGTCAAATGGGCTCAAATCGCGGCCAAGTTGAGGGACGGGGGTCGTCGCAGAATCGTTGTAACTCGCAGATGTCGAAGTTGGGGAGCAATTACCAATCACACGGAGGAGGTTTTACCCAACTACGAACGCCACCAAATCCACCGCCTAAGAGTTTCAACAAAGGGAGCAAGAACAATGCTACCCAGAATAGGAGGTTTTGAGATCAGAACAGGGGAGTACCTGTTTCAGCCATAGAACCTCACAATTTCTTTGAGCCATTGATATAAACTCTGCTTCAACACTACTTCTAGTAGCAACGTTTTGTTTTTTGCTCCTCCATGTGACAAGGTTACCCATAAAAAGGTGCAATACCTTGAGGTTGACCTTCTATCAGTGACTGAACCTGCCCAATCAGCATCAATATAAACCTTAATTCCTCTCTTCTCATGTTTTCCGAAAAATAGACCCTTTCCTGGTGTGCCTGTCAAGTATCGAAGAATTCTATAAATAGCTTCAAGGTGTTCTTCGTATGGGCAATATGCATAAATTGACTCACCATACTTACAGCAAAGGCAATGTCAGGATGTATATGGGATAAATAAATAAGATTCCCTACCAGCCTTTGGTACCTTCCTGGGTATATAGGAACACCATCTTTAACATCTCCAAGTTTAGTCTTGGCTTCAGTAGGGATGTCTGAAGGTTTGCTGCCACTCATTACAGTTTCTTTCAAAAGATCTAGGCTGTACTTTTGTTGTGAGACTACTATGCCCTTCTTTGATCTTGCTATTTCCATTCCAAGGAAATACCAAAGCTGTCCAAGGTCCATGACTTCAAATTCTTTGGCTACAGTTTACTTCAATCTTTGTCTCCCACCCATTTTTGTCACTTTCGGATCCCTGTAGCTCTTGAAGGATGGAGGTTGAAGGAGCCCTAGAACTCTTGCAAGACCGAATGTTGAAGGAGGGAGACTAAGCACAAAATGCCAGAGGATGAAGAAGACAAGGGTCAAGTGCTCTTCACGTGCCCACTAATGCTCAAATATCAAATTTATGAAAAAAATTATTTGAACTTATTTATATAAAATATTAATTTAACTGAATTTTTATTTTTTATTATTTTTATATATATTATCCCATCTGGCAGTGCCATGTAGGACACCGTTAGCCATGTATGCACGTCCCGTTAAGTTTTGGACGGTCAACAGTCAGAGGGACTAACTTTGACAAGTTGGAAAAAATTGAAGACTAAAACCGCTCCAAAAAAAAAAATGTTGGGAGATGATTTTCACCAAAGTGATAAACTAGGGTGAAAAGTGCATTTTAGCCTAGTAAGTATTGGAAAGCTAGAAATTAGGGAAACTAAGATTGCTAATACTCATGTTGTTCAGGTTTTTTTTTTGTGGTGAAAGGCTACGTATGTTGTTCAGGTGTGTTGGAGAAAGGAAGTGAAAATTGCAGTTATTATTCTTTCATTGAATGTACATAATTCTTGTAGTTGCTGAATTTTGTAGTTGTTGAGGCTCTGATCGACAGAATATGAAGTGGGAAAGATCAACATGTCTTGCTGATTGAAGGTATTAATAAGTTGCTTCGTTTTCCATTGACAAACTGTATCACGTAAGCCTAGAAGATTGCTGTTCAAACCAAAGCATTTGAAAAAATCCTTGTATTTGTGCAAATCCTGATTTTACTGTAATATGAGAGGCTTAATCGTCTTACTCCATCACCCGAGTTTTGTGCAATTGTTGTATCAAGTGTATTCTTTAATTAACTTTCCTTTCTCCCCATTTTTAGAGGAATTTACAATTTAGTGATGAATGAGGGGGTTCTTATCTCTGAGAATGCATTACCCTTTGATCAATGCAGGGAGGTTGTATCCTTAGAATATTGTTCTTTATGTTTATGGTAAAGTCTATGGTGCAGCTACACAACTTAAGTGAACCTATGCAATAGCTGAGCTTGAATTACAAAAGAACAATTAGATGGTAGTAGACCTTTGTGATATGTAAAACTAGTTACTCGTTAATAAGGTTATATGATATGATGGACTCTGAATATTCATCTTCCCACTCTTTCAATACAAACAGCGACACTTACATGGTTCAGCAATTATAACATATCCTTTATGTTATTCCCTACTACGTCCTATGCCATATTTTCTATTGAAAGTTGAAAGTGACGGATAAATAAATTGTGTATGTAATCAATATACTACTTAGTTAGAAAATATGTACATAGTCTGATTGGTGAGACCCACAAAACCATATACTTGTGATTTGGGTAGTGTAGAAAAAATTTATACACGTAAAAGGAGCAAGAGTCTCTCTTTTAAAACAATGGCAGCCATTGAATCTTTTTAATATTTTTCATGCTTCATTAGTTTTAATATGACCAACCATGATCTAATATTGTTTCTTTCAGGGCCTGTCTGGGAGTTAGTTTTTGGAGGGGAAGGAAAGGTTTACTGGAGTGTCATCCTTGTTCAGGAGTTTAATGAGGAGGAGGGGATGACTTTCAGGATTTTAATAAACCCTCTAAAACCTTCACCGACTCCTTTTTTTACAGTTTTCCAAATTGTGGGGTTTTGGAGGAAAGAAACCCAATTTACTGATTTGTCCTTCAACACTTTCAAAATTTACCCGGTTCTATTTTCATCATTCTGTCTCTCATGTCACTCACAGAAATCTCAACCCTAGAACTCTCTCTACCCTAGCTTTGAACCCAGTTCGTGTCTTTGTTTGAACAGCCCTAGCTGCACAATCCAGTTCGTGGAGTCTAATCACACTGTTTGCGCATAATCAAGGTATATCTGTTATGAGGTTTTTGATCTATATCTATTTATATACTGAATCAGTAGATTCGTGTCTATTAATCATAATATCTATATTATTTTGTTGATCTGTGTTTTGGATTTGTGTTTGTGTTCTATCTCTAAATTTTTGTTTTATCGGTTGTTTAATTACAAAGATGGCATTTTGTTTTCACCATGTTTCCCAATTCCAAAGATTTGTGCAGGAAACAGTGAAAACAACAAAAAGTTGTTTTCCGTGTTTTCTTTGCAAATATTTAAAAACAGGATATACACTGAAAACAAGGTGATAAATTTGTAATTATTTCTAAAAATAGAAAATGAAAACAGAAAGCTAGAACTTGAAAGAATAATTTTCTGAATATTACTCACTTAATTCAAAAAGTACAAAGATGATTTATAATATATAGACTAATGACACTTAATGTCATCTTAAAGAAAAGGAAACACAAATAATCCTAATAACTGTTGTTAAATACAAGATTTGTACATTAAATTAATAATATCCTACAAATAAATACAATATATTCCAACACTTCCACTCAAGCTGGTGAGTGAATATCTTGCCCAACTTGCAAGTAAGGCCTTGAAATCATTCAGTGGAAAGCCCATTGGTGAATACATCTGCTAATTGGTGCTATGATGGGACGTACTTTATAGCTATAAGACAATTATCTATTTTTCCTTGATAAAATGACGATCAATCTCTATGTGCTTCGTCCGATCATGTTGCACCGGATTGTGAGCAATGTTGACTGTGGACTTATTGTCACAACGTAACCTCATAGGAGCTTCATACTTGATTCTGAGATCATCAAGTTTAATTCTCATGCATAACAATTCACAAATTCCCTGTGCCATATCTCGAAATTCTACCTTTGCACTTGACCTTGCAACCACATTCTGCTTCTTACTTCGCCAAGTCACTAAATTTCCTCTTGAAAACATGCAGAATCGGAGGTAGAATGCCTGTCTACAATTGACCTGGCATATTTTGCATCGGTATAGGTTTAAATGTACAAATTCTGCTCCTTTTGAAATAGTAGTCCTCTTCTTGGACTTGTCTTCAAGTACCGGAGGATTCTATTCACAGCTTGCATATGCCTTTCGCGGGGATCATGCATAAACTGGCTAATCACACTAACAGCATAGGTTATGCCAGGTTTGGTGTGAGACAAATATATAAGCTTTCCCACAAGTCTCTGATACTGTGCCTTTTCCACCTTTGAACTCTCCTCATCATTTCCAAGTATGTGATTTTGTTCAATCGGAGCCCCTAAAGTTTTGCAGCCTAGTTTACCTGTCTCCTTAAGAAGATTCAGGACATATGAAATAAAGATGCCTTGTAGGCAACCTCTATCCCAAGGAAGTACTTCAGCTTCCCCAAGTCTTTCATTTCAAACTGTGCATCTAGTTTGTCTCTTAGAACCTGTTTTTCTACCTCATCATCACCATTAATGATCATATCATCTACATAGATCAAAAGAAGTGTAAGCTTGCCGTCCTGAGAATGTTTCACAAAGAGTGTATGATCTCCTTGGCTCTGTTTATAACTTAGAGACACCATAGCATTGGTGAACCTTCTGAACCAAACACGAGGAGACCGCTTGAGACCATATAAAGCCTTCCGTAATCTGCACACCTTATTTCCTCCACCAGTAGGATCATACCCTGGTGGAATGTCCATATAAACCTCCTCTTCCAAGTTGCCATGTAGAAAATCATTTTTAACATCAAATTGGTACAAGTCCCATCCAAAGTGTTCTGCCAAGGAGAGAATGATCATGACTGTGTTCATCTTTGCTACTGGGGCAAATGTCTCCTCAAACAATCCCATATGTTTGAGTGTACCTTTTTGCAACTAGCATTGCTTTATACCTATCCAGGGTACCATCAGACCGATACTTCACTATGCAAATCCATCTACACCCAACTATCCTTTTGTCCTTTGGTTTCTCAAGAATTTCCCATGTCTCATTCTTGTTCAAGGCACTCATCTCTTCATGCATGGCTTGAACCCCATTCTTATCCATTAAAGTTTCTTGTACTGAAGTGGGGACTCTAATAGATAGGGGTGTAATGGGTCGGTTTGGTTCGGTTTTGGGCGAAAAAAATGTCCGAACCTATCAAATTTGATCGGTTCGGTTCTGTTTTCTTCATTTTTTAGCACATGACCCGAACCAAACCAAACCAAACCAATGGAGTTCGGTTTGGTTTGGTTCGGTTTACCTGCTTAATTGCACCAGAAACGCTTTTTTGGGTAGAAAATGCACCAGAATGTTACCAAAATACAAAATAATCCACAAAACCATAGAAATTAATAACAGATCAAGTACAAAATATAAAATAGTCCACAAATCAAGTCTATAACAATCCATAATGGTATATAATTGACAACATACATATAAATAGTCTATAAAATAAGTCTAAATCCACAAAATAAGTCCATCCAAAATACTGAAAATAGTCCAAGCAACAAAATACATAAAAATAGTCCACAAAATAAGTCCACCCAACATAGTCTAGGCAACAAAATACATAAAAATAGTCAACAATATAAGTCCATAATCCACAAAATAACTAAATAAGTCCACAAATTAAGTCCATCCAAATAGTCTAGAATAAGAGTAAATAGAATAGAACACAATCCAACGCAAGTCACTCCATAATCATCCTGTAATGAGATAAACAAATAGTTAGTAGTTGCTTAGAACATTGAATAATTTATAAAATAATTGAGTAGATGAAATTGAATGTAACCTTAAAAGATTAGACTGCATTTATGCCAAGCCTTCCCTAGCATCAAACTTCAGTTGAACATAATCCAAAAATTTCTACAAATTTAAAACATAAGCACAAAAGCACACAATTAAGTTGATATTGTAATCAAATAAAAAAACAAATTTGAGAGTTACAACAAGAATTCAATCTCCATACCTGATTCTATTTGTTGCACCTCATCCATTTCAGCTCGTAAATCAGCCGTCTTGGGTGTTTTTATCCAATTATGAGTACAAATCAAAGCTTGAACTGTAGTGGGATGCAAGCAACTATGAAATGAATCAAGAACTCGACCTCCCATACTAAATCCAGACTCGGATGATACAGTAGACACTCGAATAGACAATATATCTCTAGCCATGCAGGAAAGGACATAATACTTTTCTGATTTCATTTTCCATCATTGCAAAATATCAAATGCAGTATTCTTGCTATCTTCAAGATCATCCTCCAAATACCTCTCTAACTCTGTCTTTTTCACATCGGTTTGCTTTTTCTTCATTTTCAAAATGAACTCATCATCCCAGTCCTCATCATCATCACCATCATCATAGGCAGCATTGGCATGTGTGCCAACATTAGAGGCCACAATACTAGACTCACCAGCATCAAGAGGAATGGGATGCTCAACCACATAATAGTGAAACAATTTCTTGATAAGTTCTTTCATTGTTTTCAACATCTCCCCGCTCTTCTCAAAACCATACATCTTAGGCAAACAAAATTCAATATAATCAACCTTATAACGAGGATCAAGAAAAACAGCCATGAACAGGAGATAGTCTATCCCAGTACTTTCCCAATATTTGCTAAACTTGAGTTGTATATTAGCTGTCACCCTTTGCAATACCTCATCATCACTAAGCCTCCATTTGTTTAATGATTTCTGAATGTCACACAACTTCTTGAAGAAAGTATTAGATGTAACATGCAAAGATCCAGAAAAAGAAAGAGTAGCATCATAAAAAATCTTTAAGAACTTAATAAAAACACGTGCACGATTCCAATCAACAATATTAGGACATCCTCCTTCACTAACAAGTTGAAGCACATATGCATTGTCATCATATTCAAGGTGTTTAAAGGCTTTTTCATATTTTTCAGCAACATCCAACATCAAATTGGTAGAGTTCCACCTAGTTGGAACATCAAGTGATATCATTGCATTGCTTTGAATATTAGCCTCTTTTGCACACCTCTTAAAAGTAGCAAATCTAGCCAGAGAAGCCCTGACAAACCTACATGCAGCCCTTATTCTACCAATAGAAGGGTCAATTTCCTTCAATCCATCATTGACAATCAAGTTCAAAACGTGAGCACAACATCTCATATGCATGTACTCTCCATTTAACAACGTATGACCATTCTAATCAGTCATTCCTCTTTTCATCATAGATATAGCCACGGTATTAGCACTTGCATTATCAACAGTTACACAACAAACATTTTTAATCCCCCATTCTTTCAAGCATCTCTCTAAGGTTTTCCCTATGGTTTCACCTTTATGATCGACAATTAATCCAAAACTCAATTTTCTTATGCAATGCCCACCCATCATCAATGTAACGAACAGTTACACACATGTAGTTCATGTTTTGGATTGATGTCCAAGTATCAGTGGTAAGAGAAACCATTTGTTTATTTGTAGACAAAATGCTTTTCAACTTCTCCTTCTCATCATTATACAATACCATGCAATCTTTAGCAACAGTGACACGAGAAGGAACTTTAAATCTAGGGCATGCCTCACTCATGAACCGCCTAAATCCTTCATTTTCAACATATTTAAAAGGTAGCTCATCTATTACCATCATCTTTGCAAATTCAATTCACGTCCTCTCTTGACTAAATTCAACAAGTTTCATACTAATAGTTGTATTAGGATCATCACTTCCTTTTTCAAGCGCAATTGTCTTTTGTTTCTTATCAACTACCCTATGTGGGTTTTTCAAACACTTGTGCAAATGCTTATGCATGTTAGTGGTTCCATGACTAGCACTATTGCATGCATATTCTTTTTGACAATAGTTACATGCAGACTTATCTTTTGCCACCTTTGTAAAGTGTGCCCATGCACCAGAAGGGGGTCTACTAGGTTTTCTTTTCAATACCTCTTTTGATGATGGTGGTTGTTGCCCTTCTTGTTGTGTTGGATTTGCAGATTTAGTTTCTTGTTATGTAGGAGAGTAGCAGCCTGCTGTCCAGTTAGACTTTGTCCTTGTTCTTATGGATACACAACTTGCAAGGGACTTGGAATAGAACTAGTGTTGGTGTTAGCTGTTGAAGCTACCATTTTTCAGCTGCCTAATGCCTATGAACAATTAAAACAACATAATGAGAGAAGAATGACTAAAGACGGAGGCCAAAAACCTACATGAATCAAAGTATCAAACCAACACAACACTGAAGACATTAGTTTTTAACAAATTAACAAATGTACATTGTTTTTTTAATTCTTTTTCTTGGAAAAAAAATCATAGACCAGTTTGTGATTTGAAAATAATGTGAAAGTGGAAAGGGGAAAAGCATAGATCAGTACAGTACACAGAGGAAAGGGGAAAGTGGAAAGGGAAGAGCAGAAAAGGAGAAGGGGGAAAAGGGAGAACTGAGAAGGGGAAGCGCGATCTGCACCTGTTGTTCTTCGTAATCTCGACGTCACAGCAGTGGTGAGGGGGTGAGGCGGCTTCTGCTACTGTTGTTCGCAAACTCGCGAGTCGCGATCTGCTTCTGGTTACGCGTCACGAGTCGATGCCGGCTGAAGGAAGAAAGGACAGAGGATGGCGCTCTGGTCACGGCGCCGGCAGTGGTGAGGCGGCTCTGTAACGGTGGACGGGGGTAGTGAGGCGGTGCGGTGTTAGGGTTCGAAGGAGTGAGTAGTGACTGAGTGAAGAGAGGCAGAGGCAGTGATGAAATGAATCTCTCTCCAAAGTTGAGTTACTAATTTAGGTCACGAGCCAACAGTGTCAGTCATAGTAATTTTTTTTTTTTTAAAAATCTTGTACATCGGGTCGGGTCGGGTCATTGGATTTGGGAGACAAAATCCAATACCCGAACCAGTGATGATTGGTTCTCATTGGTTCGGTTCGGTTTTTTACCTGAATCGGCCGTCATCGTTTTTTTCCGGGTTGGATCGGTTCGGTTTTGTCGGGTTGACCCGGTCCACTTACACCCTACTAATAGAATCAATTACTGAGATAAAACTTTGATGTTGTACTGATAAATTTTTAGTGGACACAAACTGAGATATAGGGTATTTTACACAAGTTCTTCTAGCTTTTCTCAAGGCTATTGGTAAGTCATCAGGGTTAGGTTCACAAACATCATGTAAAGTACTATTCAAAGGCTCAGAGTTAGGAATGCTTACCTCTGGTTTAGGCGATTGAAGTTGTTGTCGGATCAGGTTGGGTTTTTTTCGATGATACACCTGCTTGTATCGATCCAAACCATTTATCTCATTTGATATTGGAACAGATACTGGTTCTTTAGGCGTCTTTGAAGTACCAAAAGATGATGCCACATCCTTCATAAAAGGAGGGACAAATGACTCAATAGGTTTAGCCATAAGATGAACAAACGATGACTCGAGACTCAGCTTCTTGACCACTCTCCCCCTGAAGCTGAGGATGGAGGTGAAAGGATTTAGATTCACGAAAAGTGACATCCATGGAGACATAGACACGACGACTTTGAGGATGATAACATTTGTACCCTTTTTTGTCTGGTGCATACCCTATGAAGATACATTTGACAGCCCGAGGATCCAACTTACCACGATGTTGACTATGAACATGAACAAAGGCAACACAACCTAAGACACGACATGAAAGACTTTTCATAGTAGGTACAGAAGGAAAGAAAGAAGTCATGAGTTGAACGGGACTAAGACAATCCAAGACTCGAGAAGGCAACATGGACAGAGATTTGGAAGAAAAGAGCTCGTGCCATTTCAAGGATATGACGATTCTTTCTTTCAACAACTCCATTTTGTTGTGGGGTATCTACACAGGTCAATTCATGCAAAACACCATGTTCTTTCAAAATTTTGGTGAAATGTTGATTCACATTATTCCTTGCCATTAACAGAACATAACATTTTGATAGTTTTTCCAAACTGTGTTTGAACCATGCGGTAAAAATGTAAGAATAATTGAAAAACTTCAGATTTATCTTTCATAAGAAATAGCCATGTGACCCTAGTGTAATCATCAATAAAAGAAACAAAATCATTTTGCACTAGATAAATTAAAGGTAGAGGATGGTCCCCACACATCAAAATGAATAAGATCAAAAGGTTCAATACTTTTACTATTACTAGGAAAAAAAGTTGGACGATGGTGTTTCGAAAACTGACAAACATCACAATGAAAAGACTCAATTGACCCATTTTTAAACAAATGAGGGAATCAAGACCTGAGGAGACTAAAAGGAGGATGACCAATGCGTCTGTGGTGAAGCCATATCTGAGAAGCAGTGGAATATGAACTTGTCTGATGACAGAAAGTGGACAACTCCTGTCTGGTACTATCTCGAGCCCGATGCAGAGTATATAACTCGCCCTATTCCTTAGCAAATCCAATCGTCTTCCCCGTGGGAAGATCCTGAAACACACAATGAGAGGGAAATAAGGTTACTGTACAGTTTAAATCTCGAGTAAGCTTATGAATAGAAATAAGGTTATTTGACAATTGAGGGACATGAAGCACATTATGTAAGGGAAGGGAAGGTTGAAGTGGAATGTTACCACATCCTGAAATAGGAACATGGCATCCACTAGGAACGGTGATGTGATGCTTACCAGACAACTCAGAGTAAGTCGAAAAATATTAGGGGTAAGAGGTCATATGATAAGTAGCACCAGAGTCGATTATCCAAATATCTTCAGATATAGTACTATAAGCGTTAAAGGATACAGAACTTAAATTCTTACCTAACGTGTAGAGAAGAACCAGTACCAAAAGACTTCCTAACGAAATTAAGGATTGCTCGTAGGCATGTAAACTCATCTTTAGTAAGAGCCGGAGCTTTGTCTCCACCAACAACCAATGGAATGGACTTTAGAACCCTGTAATCTGACATCGCAACAATGAAGGGCTATAGTGGAATAGCAGTGACCCAAAAACAGGAGGACCCAAAAACAAGAGGTTTCAAATGGTCTTTGTTTGGGCGAATTTTCGAGGACTTAGAACCTGAACTTGAATCGGGAGGAGCTGATGAGTGGAATGCAACAAACGGCGGCACAAACGGCTTCTGGACGCACCGTCATGCGCTGTTGAGGAGGCGGCGCGTGGCTTAATGCTCAAAGAAGAAGGTGGCGTGTGCGGGCCCGTGAGATGTCTAAAGGGGGTGGGTCTTTGGTGGCCGGTTAGAAAAGGACCGACGACCAGTCCGGTGAGGGCAGTGGTATGAACGACGACGGCTTTAGGTGGCTGCAGATCGTGCAACAATAAAAAATGAGAGGGAATAAAACCCTAATGCGCAACAACGAAGGCTGCTTGTAAAAGGAAGATGGGATGAAACCTTAACGCAGCAATGAAGACTGCTTTGAAAAAAAAAAAGGGAGTAGAGGCCCTAGGAAAAACCTAGAGCTCTGATACAAACTTGAAAGAATAATTTTCTGAATATTATTCACTTAATTCAAAAAGTACAAAGATGATTTACAATATATAGACTGATGGCACTTAATGTCATCTTAAAGAAAAGGAAATAGAAATAATCCTAATAACTGCTATTAAAGACAAAATTTGTACATTAAACTCATAATATCCTACAAATAAATATATTCCAACACTCCCCCTCATGCAGGTGAGTGAATACCTATCATTCCCAACTTGTAAGTAAGACCTTGAAATCATTCAGTGGAAAGCCCCTTGGTGAATACATCTGCTAATTGGTGCTGAGGGGACGTACTCTAAGCTAATTGGTGCAAGTAGGATGGTTATTTTTTCACTTGATCATTAGACAATACTAGAAACAAGTGTATATTTTTAGTATATTTTTCCTCCCATCACCTTTTGTTAATGAATCTTCTACTTCGATTTAAATTTTGAATTTGTAAAGAATTAAAATATTAAACAACCTTATATATTAAGATAATCTTTTTTACAAGCGTATATTTTAATAAATTTGAGTCGTATTGGAGTATGGGTTTGTCCTTACTTAAACTATTTGCATAAATCGAGAAGGATATTCAAAAAACCAAATTTCTTTTCATTGCAACAAAATCAATTTCATTGAAAAACAAATAGATATGAAGTAGAAGTTCTTTCTTCATTGACAAGAAGAGTTAAAAAACTAGAAGAATATGTTGTTCTTTCATAATAGCTTGAAAAACAAAAAGATAAATGCATAGTTCTTTCATGAATGCATAGTAAAAGGTCTTTCATCAGTGATGTTCTTTTGCTGAAGTTTAAACAAAGGCTAGGCCATGTTAATGAGTACCCTGTGAGTACAGGTTTGGGAATAAAAAAGCAAGTTTTTATTTGAAAATTAAGTATTTTACTTCTTCAAATGTTAAATACATTAATTCTCAATAAAAACATTCTTTTTTTGTTTCCTTAACTAACGTTGGGCACTAGTTAACATTATAAAAAAAAAAGATTCTCTCAAAACGTTTTTGGTAAAAGTGATTTATGTTAAATTAGAAGCTATTTTGCATTTTGTTACAAGTTTGAAAAATGATTTTAAGTTGTTTAAGTGTAATATTGGAAAAGTGATTTTTCTTATAAAATTATAATAAAGAACATAAAAAAACACTTTCCAATAAACATGTTTAAATAAAAAAATTCTTTATTTTAAACATGTTTAAAAATTATTGACATAATTTAAAATTAATATTTCACAATATTTACTTCAAAATAATTTAACTTAATGATTTATTTATAATAAAATATGTGAGGATATATTGGTCATTTTTTAGATTTTGAAGCGGTAATTTTGTCGGAAAACTTATTAAGTGATTCTGTCCTTTTGAAAAAAAAAATCTCATGCTAGAAATTCCAGCTTCGTCTAAAACTGGTCTTTTTTTAAAGAATATGCAAAATAAGTAGATTGATCCTATACATTTATTTTATTTTTTATATTGGTCCTAAGTTTTTTATTTTCGAATTGGTCCTACACGTTACGTTCGGTTTCCATGTAAGTCATTTCCCTCAATTTCGACCTTACAGAGTCAGATCCCAAGCCACGTGTCGGACTTAGGTGATAGCCACGTCAGATCAAAACTGACGGCGTTAGGTCAAAATTGACCGAAATGACAAACGTGAAAACGGAACGTAACATGTAGGACCAATTTGAAAAATAAAAAACTTATAGGATCAATATGAAAAATAAAATAAACGTATAGGATAAATTTACCTATTTTTACCCAAAGAATATTGGGTTTTTAAGAAGTCCAACTAAACAAACTAAAAAAACATTTATTTTGGGAAAAAGATGTCTTAACAAACACGATTTGTATTTCTATTTGGGATAAAAGGATTTGTTTAATTGAATTTACCGTGAAAAAATGACTTTACCATTGAAATGTTGTTTTGACACCTAATTATGATGAGTTTCAACAAAAAAAAATTACTTTGATATCATCATTGAATTTCTTTTGCTGCAAATGATAGACTGCCTTATAGATTTCAACTTGTAATGCAAAGAGAGCGATTGCTTCATCATGATACCTTGTGGTTTGGGATGTCACAAGAGGTACCAATCTCGTTTCTTGGTAGCCTTCATTACCCACATCTTGTCGTCTATCGTGACTTTTAGGAGGGATTGCCCTCTTCTAGATTATAGTATGACTCATAAGTTAAAAGAGATCTCCAGAAATGAAGAATATAGAGAAGAATGTGAGTTTATAAAATTTGTAGTGTGGGATAAGAGCACAGAGAAATTTGCTCAGGGTTCAATAGCTATCAAGTCAGAATTGATCATGGATAGTTTTCTATGCATTGAAGGTTGAATATCGGGTTTTATGTACATAGAGTTTATTGTGTTTTCATGAACCGTGTCAACTAATGTGCAGGAAGTTGGTCCCCCAAAATGTTTTGTTTTAATACGAGAGAAAGATAGCATTTGTCGTTGCAAACGCTATGATAGTTACAACTTCAATATCAATTATTTGAAAAAATACTATTAAAAGTATATATTACGATAGCACTTCCTTTGTAAAGCGCTATTAATATTTGAATGTGTTTTTTCAAAATAAGGTATGGACTATGAGGTAAAGATAGCGTTTCCTTAGGGAAATGTTTTTAAATGTATATTTGTTAGCAACATTTAGCTGGAGAATTGCTATTAAACGCCCTCGCACGTTAGTAGCGAAGCAAACATTATGATAATAAAGAAACTACATAGGTTACCTAACCAAAAATGCTTTCTTCACTTCAATTCACTTCACTTTGTTTTGTGAACAAGGTCTCTACTTTTCTATCTTTTGGCCTTTTCGCCCAAATTGCACAGTCTTCTCTTTGTCACTCTCATGCTCTTTTTCCTTTGTTTTCATGGCTTTTTATTCTTGATTTCTCTTGACTCTCAATTTTATTTGATCCTCACAAACCTCTCTAGGTGAGATTGGTACAAGGGTAATCTTGAGATTATTTTGTTCAAAGAAAAACTTGTTGGTAAGGTCATTGTGAGTTACATTCCTATCAAATTGTCATTGTCTTCCAACCAATGTGTCCGACCTCGAAAGGTACCACATCACAAAGCACCTTATCATGATACTTGCCAATTGAGAAATTGACCAAAACTTGTTGCTTCACCACTAGCTCACCATCCTCACTTAGCAATTGTAACTTGTAGGGCCGTGGGTGAGGTGTGGTCTTTAGGCCCAGTTTGTTAACTAATCTAGCGTTAGCAACATTGGTGCAACTCCCACCATCAACAATCAAAGAACAATTTATTTTGAATGATACATTTAGTATGAAATATATTCTCTCTTTAACTTTCTAGCAATCTCCTAACCATGAGCAAATCTCCCTCGAGGCATAACTTCACAATCACTCTCATCTTCACTAGAAGACTCACTAGTTATAGTCTCATTTTCTCTCAAAACCATGGTCTTTTTATTAGGTCTATGGGAAGCAATGTGTCCTTTATCTAAACATTTAAAACATTTTATATCTCTATTCTTAGAAGTAGAGTTTGGGATTTTTCGCCATTTGAAGCCGTGCACTCTTGCTGCTTGGAAGAAGATCCCTCCTTTTGTTTGTCCTTTCAACTTGTTGTGTTGATGTTAGAAGAGGATTTTTTGTAAGAATTCTTCCTCTTGAGTTGTTTCTCCCTTACTGGCTTGATCCGCCAAATCCTCAAGTTCAGCAGTGTTGAAGCTCCACAATTTCTTGGATGTCTTGGTTTAGGCCATGTAAGAACCTAGCCATGGTTGCCTCCCTTCCTTTATCAATATTGGCTCTAATCAAAGCTACCTCTATTTCCTTGAAGTACTCATCCACGGTTTTGGTTCATTGAGTGAGTCTTTGCAACTTGTTGTGAAGCTCTCTATGGTAGTAAGAAGGAACATATCTTCTCCTCATGATGGTCTTCATCTCATGCAAGTTGCAATTGGTTCTTCCCCAAACTTCCTTCTATCATGCTGCATTTGATCTCAGGGTTGTCTCATCAACAAGGCAAGTTAGACAACTGCCTTAGGTCCCACTCTCCACTTACTATTATAGTTATTAGCTACTATTGATGTTTTCAAAGTCCAATCTTAAATGGGTTTCAATTTCTTACATAAAAATTTTGCACGTTACTTGCATTGCATCGTAAATTATAACTTTCATCAATGGCAATGCATTGTTATGATATAACATTTAAAATTAATAGTTATAATTTATTAATTGTTTATCTATTTATTCCATACTTCAAATATTTGTTATTCGATGTTCTTTAGCTTTCTCATTCTTTTCTCTCTTTTCCTCATTATCTTCATATTCTTCTAAAGTAAGCGAATTTTCTTTGCAACCTGATATTGGTGGTTTTGATTTATTTTCAGAATTGAAAATATCCAGAGAAGTGTTAACAGAAGAAATAAATGCTCCAATAGAAGTATTAAACTATTTCCAAAGATTATATTCTTTTCCAAATACATGCATTGGTTATAGAATATTATTGGTAATACCTATAATGGTTGCTATTAGTGAAAGTTCTTCAAAATTATAATTGCTTAAGTCCCATCTGAGATCAACAATGTTACAAGATAGATTGAATTGATTAGCCATGTTATATATTGAGAGTGAAATATTAGAATTGTTAACTATAAAACTTTGATAAATGATTTTGCATTTCAAAAAGTTCGAAGAATAATATGAGGCTTGACATTATACTAAATCTTTCTAATAATTTTTTGCCCAAGGCCCCAAAATTTCTAGACACGTCCTTGTTTGATCCCACCAAATGAGTGCGTCAATGAGTTTAAGGGCGTCCTACCTTCACCCTTTTCTCCTCACTATAGTTATGACACGAGAAAATTTGTTCAATCTTTGTCTCCCACTTCAAGTATACCTCTGGTTCATTCTTGCAATGGAAAATTGGTACTTTTATTTTAACTCCCTCAATCCTATCTCCACTATCATTTTGCCTATGCCTTCTTCCAGGCCTTTTTCCTTCCTTCCCCATGCCTCCTCTTACGCCTCCTCGCTTCAAGGTCATCTTCACTCTTGATGAGGATGACTGATGTGAATCTCTATGACTTTCCAAAGCATCAATCCTCCAATGTAATTTGTCACTTTGTCTTCTAAGTAACGTCTCCAAATTATTTGTGTTCTCTTGAATTTGAAAGTTCCAGGCGGCTCTTGGTGAAGGAGGTGCCCTTCCCCGACTTGTATCAAAGGGATGAGCCATAGTTTTCAATCTAAGATCAATAGGACCTCTCCGCTCTCTAAGTGTTTCACTCCTTAGAATTTTGCCACTCATGTTTTGCACTCAATATGGCTTTTGTGTAAGAGTAATGTTATTTGTACACCTGAATTCTGGATACCTGGGCAACACCTGCGATATCTGGTTAATGCAGTTCAAATATGTGGTTAATTTACGTTCAGTGGATGGTTAATGAGGTGTGACACCTTGTTACATTCATTAACCATCCACCGAACGTGATTAACCACATATTTGAACTGCATTAACCACGATTTTTCAGATGTTCAAATATACATGGAGTCATGTTTTGAACTCCTAAAAATCATGGTTAATGTAGTTTAAATATGTTGTTAATTATGTTTAATGGATGGTTAATGAGTTGTGACACCTTGTTACATCCATTAACATCCACTGAACGTAATTAACCACATATTTGAACTGTATTAACCAGATATCGCAGGTGTCGTCCAGGTGTCCAAAATCCAGGTGTACAAATAACATTACTCTTTATGTAATGTTCTCTCTTTCCTTTTACCTCTTAAGTTCCTCTTGCAAGTTCTTAAAAAGAACCAAAGTCAATTCAAGGCAAAGTAGCACACATGCAATTTATGAACAAACTACACAAGACAATTACTCAAGAATTCAAGAAAGGAAATACTCAGACAAAACTAAGAAAAGTTTCGAGACAAACAAGAAAATATTAAGAAGAAAAACACACCGAAATAAGATTTTGACAAAGACAAGTTAGGAAGAAGAGAAAAAGTAATTAGACATTCATGCTTCAAATAAGGCTAATAACACCATTATCATACCAATTGGGTCAAAGTTCATATGCTTTTTTTTCTTTTAACTTTTTCCAATTGCAAATATGCCCCTCACAAAATTCTTGTATTTGCTGGTTGCTTCTTTTAGATTTTGTAGATTGGGACTCTTTCTTTTTCTATTTTACTTTGGGCTTGAAACTTTTAATATTTTCACAAATGCCCAAGTCAAGTGGTATGAGTGTTTCAAGGATTAAATGACCTTTGATAAAGAACAAGTATGGACAATTTGGTGTTCAAACTTGTGAAAGTGGATCTTCCCAGTCTAAAAACTTGAACAATTCATACTTGAACAAAAGGAAGATGAGAAATTGAGTCTAGATGAAAGGATCTCTCAATCAAGATGTTATTTAGCAAGGTAACATCAAATCATCAAATTCATCAAGATCAAAGTAGGCTCAATTCTCAAAATTGTATGAAGATCATGAAGAACATGAAATTGGTCAATGATCAAGAATTGGACAATGTGAACTTTTAAACATCAACCCATGAAGGTCGATGATAGAATCATCAACTCAAATCACAATCAACACTATTAGATCAACTCAAATTGATCAAAATAAAGATTAATGATGGATCTAAAGCTTGAATTTCGGGTATGAGAGAAGTCACTCAAATTGTATAAAAAAATAATGATAAAAAATGTGCTTGAATGTGAAATAAGAAGATCAACACAAATTCAACCAAGATCATAAACTCAAACACGAAAACCAATATGAACAAAAGGAAATCACCAAGCTCTAGGAAGCTAGCTCTTGATACCACATGATGTGATCCAACTTGGGAATCACTTGAATTTGGATCTATCATTGAGCTTAGTCCTTAGAGTACTTGATTCAAAACAAAAGAAAGAGTAGGAGAAAACAATTTCAACACAGAATTTGCATCAATTTAATTCAAGCATCAAAGTAAAGAACAATAATATGAAAGTGGCATGAAATATAAAGGAATTAAACTACAAAATGGAAGAGAAAAGAGATGAAGAAGGAGCCACAATCATTCCATGAGTAGACGGATAATGATAAGCCCAATGTAGAATCGCCACAAAGAGATGAAAGCTATTTGATCAGAATCAAAACAAAGGTTCTAACCAAGAAAAAGAGGAGTCGTGCTCTCTCAAAGAATACTCTAAGATCAGCAAATTCTCAATTCATTTAAAAGGTAATAAATGAAGTCATACAAGTCTTATTTATAGACTTCAAAGAGGAGCTAGCTAGAGGCCAAGGATGGCCGAATTCTCCACCTAAGAAAAGGCTTAATGGGCGTGAAAACTATGCCTCCCAAGTCCTAATGGTCTTGCATCATTTAATTCCTAAAGTCCAAGTACTCATAAAGTCAAGTACTACATTATCACAAACATTAATTGAAAACTCCTATTCCTAAAATGGCTAAATAGCCATGTACTCCATGAGGAAGTGGTGAATCAATTTTGGGCCTCCTTTCCATTTGGACTTCATGCTCATCAAGGGGTTGACTTCCTTCTCCAAAGCTTCTTGGACCTTTTTCATTTTAGCTCTTGTTATTTGTCCTCCAAGCCCTTCCAAGCTCTGTTCATGCTTCTCATTGGTTGAGCTTTCTAGAATGCCACCAGTCTTCTATACCAGGGCAGTCGTGCCTGTTTCAAGCATATACAAATTTCTTGGGTGATTGCATTTGGTGATTTTCTGCATGCTTGTGTTACATGTGCCTTGAATCATCATTAACTGCATGCATCCTCACGTTCTTCACGATTTGTCTGTCAATCTTTACTCTAGATTGTTCTATTTTTTCAAAAAAAGAAAAAATATTCCTATTATACATTAAAAAATGTAGACTATAATGAAAGACTCTTTTCAGGCTATCAAGTGCCTTTTCAAGAAGGGATTACAGCAAGTCACCACATCTGCTTCACGTGTGCTACAAGTATTTCGACTTCTTAACCTTCATTTTATTTAGTTAGCTATTCATGTTCTTAGTTCACTTATGACTTGAATCATTTCATTATGTAGCTTGGCTTGATTCTGGGGTTGGTTCTCTCATTCTTTCTTTCCAGCTTACTACCATTTGCTTTTAGGTTATTTACAAATGACATCAATGTTTTTCGACTTATCAGTATTGGCATCCCGGTAAGAAGTATCCCTATGATTATACAATAAGAGCACTCTCTCTTCCTAGCAATATTTACATCGCCCAACTTGGAAAACCTGATTTTTTTTTGATGAAATTAGAAAAGCTGATTTTGTTTTTCCTTATTGACTACTGACTTGTATGTTGCAGCTACTCAACCCATCAATGCTCTAGCATTTGTTTTTGATGGAGTCAACTATGAAGCTTCAGATTTCACATACTCTGCTTACTCTATGGTAAGTCTACAGAATTATTTCAGTACGAGTCAAAGCAGGTATGATGGTGTTCATGAGTCATTAACGTTGATCAAACTTTTGGCATTGTAACAAGAAAAATAATACGAATATTGATTGCATACTGAAATTGTTTTATCTTTTCTCTCTTGTTTACTTTGGAAAAATCATAGTAAGGTTTATGCGTTATTCTGCTGAATCGGTTTATCTCTCTCTCTCTCATGGCTTATGTATTTGGTATTACCCCCAGATTATGGTGGCATTAGTGAGTATATTTAACTTATATATGTTATCATCAAGTCATGGCTTTACTGGTATCTGGATTGCTTTGTCCGTTTACATGAGTCTAAAGACATTTGCAGGCTTTTGGAGGTAACTTATTACTATATGCATGAAAGATTATCAGTTTGAGTCATCTTTTAAGCAATCTATCTATTATTTATTTAAATAAAACAATGTTCTGGCTAGCATACGTGTCATCTTCCCAACCATTTTGGTTCCCTCCGAGTTTTCAATTTTGGCAATGTTTTCATATTTGTTAAGTAAATCCATATTTATTTTATTCTTTTTGATACAATTAATATTACAAATCACATATTTATAAACATGATATCTTCGTGATATATTCTTGCTTATACTTTTTGAAGCTATTAATGTTAAAAATTCCCATATTTATAAACATAATATATAATATATTCATGATATATTCCTTCACTAATGAATAATATTTTCTTCAAATATTTGAATTAATTTCGATCAAAGTCTCAACTTTTAAATTCTAAATATTGAAAAATACTCAAATTTCGATTATTCTTTTACCGTAATTTTGCTTTAGTTTTGAGAAAAGATTGTCTTAGTTATTTTTATAGATTCTACTGTGTACCCATACCTTTTTGCTTGCATGCATGCGATATTATTTCACTAATATTATTTGATTATTAGTTGTTTTATTACATACATAATGAAAATAGTCATTAAGTGAATCAATGGTTTTCTTTTTCTTTTTTATGCAATTAATGTCCTATTATTTAAATAGGCACGTGTGACATTGTTACATGCATGCTATTATATTATTTGATTAGTATTATTAGATCAGGCAGGCCTATATTTCTTTGTTTCAATAGAACTCCTTACGAGCGTTGTTTTTATCTAATATTATCTAAAAATAATCAAGTTATTAGTGTTTGGACGAAAAATTCTTTTACGTATTTTTAGGGGGACACACAAGAATCGTCACTACAAGAAGGATAATGGTAATCTCACCATTAACTACATTTATAAATTTCATACTAATAGAAATAGATGTCTTTTTTATGCAATTATTATCTTATTCTTTAAATACAAAGGCGCGACCTTCTTGCTTGCATGCTATGATATTATTTGATAATTAATTATTTATTACATATATAATGATAACAATTATTAAGTGAATCCATAGTTATCTTATTCTTTTTGACACAATTAAAATTTATTCTTTTTGACACAATTAAAGTTACAAATCAGAGATTTATAAATATAATATCTTCATGATATATTCTTCTTTGTTCTTTTTTTATGTATTTAATATTACAAATTACTTATTTATAAACATAATATCTTTTAGATTTTGGGCTTTTAAGCCCTTGTTACCTAGAAAAATATCTTCGATATTCCATCACTGATGAATGATATTTTCTTTCAATTATTTGAATTAATTTCAATCGAAGTTTCACTTGTTAAATTCTAAATAATGAAAAATACTCAATTTTCAATTATTTGTTCGATCGTGATTCTGCACTTATTTTGAGAAAAAGATTGTCTTTTAGTTATTTTTACAGAGTTTGTTGCTGTACCACAATTTTATCACTCTTGATTTAGTTATAGCAAATGATAGAGAGTGTTTTAAGGGCATTGTTTAAGGAATCTAAACGAATAAGTTTTTATAGTAAGTGGTGTAGTTGGTATATTAGTAAAGGATATACTTAATATTTTTTAATGAATAATTACCTTATTTTGATTCTTTAAACAATGCATTTAGGATACTCATTACCATGATCCTTGGTTATTGGGGTCAAATCGTTTCAAACTTTAAAATGCATATAATGACATGTCACTTATGGCTATCAAAGACATGAAATTCTTATTTCATATCGGAAGATCTTGACCATTAATTTTACTTATGAAAATGAGAAAAAAAGAGAGTGAGGGTGAAATTAATGTGAAGTTCCCTCTTCAAGTAAGAAAAATTCTTAAAAAAAAAAATTAACAATTTTCATTGGAAGTAACTTGATGTGAAATTGAGCATGATACCAATTGCGTCCATGAACTTAAATCTAGCATCAGTTAATGGTTTTGTAAAGATGTCTGCCCATAGATTGTCAGTTTTTACAAGCTTAATATCAAAGACACCTTTTAGCACATGATTTTTAATGAAATGATGTTTAATTTCTATATGTTTAGAATGTTGTATGAGATTCTTAGACAAATTGATAACATTTCACTAAAAAATGTTTTTAAATTATAGGTGTTATAACACTTCTCAAAAGCTTAAAGTCTGAATCCTTGTTTTTGCTAGGACCAGGCGGACTACAAACTTTGCTTTATTTATGACAACCTTATCATCTTAATCTAGTTTGTTTTGAACACTCATCTTGTTCCAATAATAGACTTATCTTCCACTCTTCGAACTGGAGTCTACACATCATTTCTCTTGAAGTGGTTTACCTCCTCTTGCATTGCCAAGATCTAGCTTTCGTCTTCTAGATCTTCAATATTTTGTGGTTCTATCTTCGATAGAAAATCCATGTTGTTAGAGTTTCTGAATGTTGATTTCGTTTTGACTTCTTGAGAGGGGTTACCAACGATCATGTATTCGATGATGTGTCTTGAACTTCTGGTCTCTTTTGAGATTGTTGCCTCCAGACGCTTGACTAGATGTCTATCCATGCTTTTTGTCTCCGGTCTTTAATCTATCATTATATTTTACGTGGATTGACTTTTCTACAACATAAGTTATAGTTGTAAACTCTAAGAGCCTGTTTGGTGGTCATGATAAGAGAGACAAGATAGGATAAGCTATCATATCCTGTTTGAAACTATTGTTTGGTGAGCCAGCAGGATAGGATAAGGTAATCATATCACTTATCATATCCTGTCCATCTAGTTAAAATTCTATCCTGAGGGGAGGGTTGGGTTAACACTCAACAGGATAGGATAATGTTTTTTTTTTCTCCTGGTAACAAGTAGGATAGGGTGATTTAAAGTATAATAAAATATCAAAATATATAATACATAAAATAATTAAATTATAATAAAATTTAACATGGTTACCAAAAAAGGTATAATAAAATATAAAATATTTAAAATAATAAAATATTAATAATTCAATTTAAATTTTTATTTTATTTTATAGCAATGCTAATTTTGTTATTTTATATTATTTTAAAAAACTGTAAAATATAAAAAAGTATTCTAATAATTTAACTATATGTAAAATAAAAACAAAAAATGAATATTTAAAAATATAAAAAATTAATTTTATTTAGACAATATTTAAAAAATTTTAAAAATTATATGTAATTTTATCACAATGATAATTTTGTCTTTTTATATAATTTTAAATAATGAAAATTATAAAAAAACTAAAATCTAATAAAAGATGAAAACATTTAGAATAAAAATGAAAAATTTAAAATTCATACTTAAATTATAATGCTGTCCGGTTGGTTATCTGGTGGACACCAAACGTCGGATATGATAACAGCTTATCCTGCTCATATCCTATACTACTCCTATCATGTTCTCTTATCATATCTGCCTCTATCCTATCCCGACTACCAAATGAGCCCTAAAAGCTTTAGACGTTTTAGAGTATCCAAGAAATATAACATTAGCTACCTTGGAATCAAATTGCCAAGTTGATCCTCAGTATTCAAAATAAAGCACTTAGGCAAAAGCATGAAAATAAAAGATGTTGGGTTTTCTTCCTTTCCACAGTTCAAAAAGAGTCTTATTCAAGAATGATCTTGTAAATATTCTGTTCTACACATAACAAGCATTGTTCATTGTTGAGCCATTCAAGGCACAGCCAGAGCTATCTCTTGCAGAAGTTTGTTATTTCTCTCAACTACTCCATCTGCATCACAAAACATATTGAAGTCCTCATTTTCAATTTCACCCCGGTGATCACTTCTAATAGTAGAGATGTAGAATCCTTGCTCATTCTATACTTTCTGTAAGAATATGCCCTTTTGAGGTTTTAATGTATGATAAACAATATGAATTTTAGACGAGTTTTTCAATTTGATTATACACTAATAAAGTGTTCAAGTGTTTGCAAAAAAAGGGAAGACTAAATCTATTTCTAAAAAAGTCTCCCCTAATGAAATCTGGAATGGTATCCCACCATAGGCTACCATCAATATAAAGACCTTGGGAAGCCAATCTATCAGCGCAAGAATTACCCTCACTGAAAATATGAGTTACAACTAAATTCAATTGTTTGGTCATTCTAATGCAATTAGACCATCTATTCCTCAATTTCCAAGGAACATCTTTCTTTTCTTTGAAGGCAAAAACAACTGACTGAGAGTCACACTCTAACTAGAGGTTCTCTTCCATCCTCTAGAATTAGCATGCTCTGTAGCCATCATAGCACCAATTAACTCTACATTAAATCAATTGGAGACACCTAAGTTTGCAGCAAGACAACCAAGGGTGGCTGCTCTATAATCTCGAAAGATACCACCATAGGTAGACCAACCCGAATTGCCCCTTGAAGCACCATTTGTGTTGGCCTTGATCCAGTAACAGGGAGGGGGGATCCATATTACTTCCTTAATCTGAGGAGCACTACAATAATGAACATTAATTGAAAATGCTTTAAGTATAGAGAATTCTTGGACAGAGAACATACTGCCCTTTGAAGAATTGCCCGAGAGGGAGACAGATGCTCTGATTGAACTTATAGCAGTCCCAATTGACACTCTTTTGTCATTAAACCTGAGACTATTCTTGTAGAACCAAATCATCCATATGGAATGAATAACTGCAGCTAGTACAGTGTTTTTTGCTTGGCTGCTCCAACCCCTATCACATAATGCCATGATAGAGTTGAATGAGGATAAATCAATGCAGCATTGACAGATACTAGCCAACCAATTCCAGATTTCACATGCAAAAGGGCATAATAGGAACAAATGTTCTGAAGTTTCCTCAGATTTACCACAAATGCAACACATTGAGACCAAACAGCAGCCTCTAGACTTTAGATTATCATCAGTAGGGGCCTTTGTATGAATCAGTCTCCACAAAAGGAATGATCTAGATGGAGGAATGAATGGCTGCCAAATCATCCTGCACCAGTTCAATGGACTATTGATTGGATTGAAGAACAAAAAAGCATCTTTAAATGAGAGACTGCACTGGACCAAACTATCTGATCTTGCACAGGATTGGCAGGAACTATAGTTTTCCTGTTAGTAGCAGTAATGACAGGAAATTGATTTTCAAACTCAGCAGCAATTGACCAACCCGATTCTACAATGAAATCACTTACTTTAGATTGGAAAATATGATGCATAGAGGAAGGAATCTGCAGGCTTTCTAGAATTGGCCTATCAAGCCATTTGTCTTTCCAGAAGTTTATATCATCACCAATTCCAAGATTCCAGCAGACATTGTCCATGACAGTACTATAATAACCTTTAAAAGCAGACCAAATGGATGAGCAAATGAAGTGAGGAGCAGGCTTGGAATTTCTGAGGAATCTAGCCTTAAGGAAACTAGACCATTGAGAATCTGTTGAGATAAGGTCCGAGCATAGTTTTAAAGAGGCAGCTTGGTTAATAGATTTAACAGATCTAAGACCTAAGTCCCCCCTCCATGAAAGGACTGCACAATTTACTCCAAAAAACAGTAACAAGCTTCCTTGAGTTGATGTCTCCTGACCATATGAAGTTCCTTATCCAACCATCAATCATTTTCACTAAGGAAACTGGCCAAGTATATATATGAAAGCTGTACACTAACATGCCATGAATGATTGACTTTACTAGTTGCACTCTCCCCATAATAGACAAAAGAGATTCTTTCCAACTTGCCAACTTGGATTTAATCTTGTCTGCAATTGGCTGAAGATGACTTCTTCTTGGTTTACCTTTGAAAATTGGAACTCCAAGGTAAACAAAGGGAAGCCTACCTGCTGAAAATCCAAGAAAGTCAGCAATGCTATTATTCCTCCAAGAAGGGATTGCACCAGAATCGAATTTAGATTTATCCAAACTAATAATTTGACATGAAGCCTCTCCATATGATTGGAATATTCCTTTCAAATTCAGAATGTTCCTCTTAGTGCCTGTACAAAATATCATGATGTCATCCGCATAAAAAACATGGCTAGGAGTTTGGAAGCCTTTAGGACTGGCTATTGTTAGAATCTTACCCTCATTGACCTACTGAGTTATGGCTCTACTCAAAACATATTCTGCAATGCAAAAGAGAAGAAGAGAAGAGGAGAAGAGGATCTCCTTGCCTCACACCTCTTTTGCACTAAAAGTATCCCACAGAATGCCCATTAACTGATATAGATAGCTTTGCAGATTGGAGAATCATTTTTATCCACATACAAAATTTGTTGTCACTAGTGCAAAATATGCATTTAACATCGGAGTTTTAACATCGATTTTTACAAAATCAATGTGAAAAAGGAGGCGGTGGCATTTTTGAAATTAAACTGAAATATTTTAACATCGGTTATAATAAAAACTGATGTGATAAAGATATTTAACATCGGTTTTTAAAAAAACCGATGTGGAAAAGTGAAACCAAAAATATATTTTTTTATCAGACATAAGATTAGACATCGGTTTTAGTATAGTCGATGTGGAATATTAATTTTAGACATCGGTTTTATGATAACCGATGTGGAAAAGGGAAAAAAAAATTTAATCAGCCATAAGATTACACATTGGTTTTATTATAACTGATGTGGAAGATTGAACAAAAAAATTGAATTTTTTTAAGCAGCAACATTTTTAACATCGGTTTTTGTTGTTAACCGATATGGAAAATCAATATAACACATCGGTTTTGGATATAACCGATGTGTATTTTCATTTTGTTTCAATATTTATTTATCCCTCCAATTCATCTCTCTTGCGCGCTACGACCCTCCAATTTCATTTTCTTCATTTAACCTTATTCTTTGTTGCAGCGGGTGCGCTCCGTAACCCTCACACCCCTATTATTCTTGCTTGCTCCGCCGCGTCCTCCACTGTCACCTCATCCTCGAAGCCCCTCTGCTTGCTCCGCCGCTTCGTGTCGTGACCCAGCAGCCTTCGCTTGCTCCGCTTGTTCCGCGTGAGGCAATGGGTTTGGGTTTTCTTCTCCTCAAGGGTTCGATGCTGAATCAAACTTTGAGCATAGCTTGGTTGGCACATTGACCCCTCTCTTGCACTTGAATGCTAATTTAAAGTTTTATTTGCTATCATTTTATTTTTAGATTAAGCTGAAGTACTTGTTTAGTCAAGGGCTTGAAACATCAAGGGTTCCACGCTTAATCAAACTATGAGCATAGCTTGGTTAGCATTGACCCCTCTCTTGCACTTAAATGGTAAGTTGAAGTTTTATTTACTATCATTCCATTTTTAGATTAAGCTGAAGTTGTTGAGTGGGCTTGAAACATGGAAAAATGCAACCCATGTACATTGAACTCAACATTAATTTATTGAGAAGGATGGGGCATTAAGCTAATAAGTCATAGAGGTTCTAATACCATATTATAGCTAACTTTTCTGAAAGCTTAAGCTGTTAAAGTAAAGGTTCATGAATGTTTTTTTTTTTAACAACCCCTCTTTAACTTGAATGGTGATTTGAGATTTTATTTGCTATCTTTTCATTTGTAGATTACTTAGCAAATACTAATTTGGTTTATCAAAAGCTCAAAAAGATAAGGAAACCGTAATGCTTGCTCTCGCTTGTAAGGTACTGCTTCTTTTATTTTACCTTTCACGTTAAGTTTATTATTGGTCTCTTTTTTTTTTAATGTGATTGAAGAACAAGTGTTGAAAAAATTAGAATGATTTTTTTTTCCTTGCAAATTTGACTTAGTTTATTATGTGGTTATAGTGCTCTTATCTTACATGTGCTAACATGAGACTACTTATTGAGAGTGATTGAGTGAGAGATGTGATTGAATAATCGAGTGAATAGGAAAATGCCTATTTTCATCGAAATATGTTTTTACATTCAGAGCATGACATCTGCATGCCTTATTATTTACTTGTATCATGCCAAGAAAAAATAACATGCATAAATTTTTGCAATGCACATATAGGCCATGATTCTTTACTTTTCTTTTTTGGTGCTCTGATTCTTTACCTTTCTTTTTTGGTGCCGTGACTTATCATTCTACCTGCTAAATCATTTATATGTGTAGCCTTATATGTGTTCATCAACTTGGATTTTCTACTGTAAGCTCAGCTATTTCTTATATGTATGTGTGTGCTTTATCTTTGTCATCATAGTTCTTATGTATTTATGCTTCTATACTGATCAAGCTACATAATTGTTGTTGTGAACTTGTTATTCTGGTTTTGTTATGAAAATATTCACAAAGTGCTTCTCTTTTTGTATAGGTACACCAGCTGTTATTGAAACTATTACGGTACAAGTTCCGAGAAGAATATTAAGCAGAATATTCATTATTCATTACGGTTTCCGGCTGAGTGTTCCTCCCACACCCGATAAGCTTTCTCCTCTTCTCGTTTGGTTTTTGTTTGCATTGTACTTGGGGATTGAAGTGTTTTATTATTTTTCTTAATGTTAATTAATTAGTAAAGCGCCTTAGTTTCCCGTTTGAGATGTAATACTAATGAGCACACGTGTACGTGTTTAAGGTACCGCTCATTGTATTGGATCTTGAATTGTCCAAAGTTGGACAGTTTGGGAAAAAAAATTCTTCATTCAGTTAAAATAGTTATTCATTGATTCTCATGTTATATACTTGATGAAAGTTCCGATTGATACATTTCCTTTCGTTCTCCGGGTGCATACTTTATCGTGGTGGATGTCATCACGTTCAAGTCGTGTACGTCAGAGACCGAAGGGAAATGTTGCCGAAATTTCGTCGAGTATGAGCATGAGAGTTAAGGACTAACTGTTAACTGAATGTTGAAAAATTTTCTTCTCGAATGGGATAGGGCCATACCCTGTCATAAGAAGTAGTTGACGAAGATCTTGGACTAAGTACGAAGTTATTGATTTTAGTCATGGATCGCGGTTGGATGAATGCTAGACGGACAAGTGATGAGTATGAGAATGGGGTGGAAGATTTTCTACAATTTGCAAAAACAAATGCTCCTGATAGTGATAACAGAAGGTTTTTTTGTTCTTGTGTTAACTGTTTGAATGAGAGATGACTAGAAGCTGAGGAGATACGGGAGCATCTTATTTGTGAGGGGATTTGCAAGAGTTATACAATATGGATATGTCATGGTGAATCGTTAGACAGGCCGAGGGTGTCGGATAGAGAGGAAGTTGATGATGACGTGGATATGGACGATGGACTAGAGGACATGATCCGTGATGTTGGGCAAGAGTCTTTTCGGCGAGCACATGTGTATGATACTTTGTGCAGTGATGCGGAAGTGGCTTTGTATCCGGGGTGCACTAATTTCACACGGTTGTCAGCGGTGTTAAGATTGTTCAAGGTGAAGGCGAGAAATGGGTGGAGAGATAAAAGCTTTATCGAATTGCTTGAGTTGTGGAAAGACATGCTTCCAGAAGGTAACACATTACCGTCCCGAAACTATGAGGCGAAGAAGATAGTGTCCGATGGGTATGGAGTATAAGAAAATACACGCTTGCCCCAATGATTGCATGTTGTACAGGAAAGTTTCAAGAGATGCACGAGTGCCCTATGTGTGGGGTATCACGCTACAAAGTGAAGGATGATGATTCTAGTTGTGATGCGGTCACCAAGGGTCCTCCTGCGAAGGTGTTATGGTATCTTCCAGTAATTCCGCGGTTCAAGCGATTGTTTGCTAATGAAAAGGATGCAAAGAATATTAGATGGCATGCCGATGAGAGGAAATGTGATGGACAGCTTCGTCATGCGGCTGATTCTTTACAATGGAAGAGAATTGATAGTTTGTTTCCGGAGTTTGGCAATGAGCCTAGAAACCTCAGGCTTGGACTTGCTACCGATGGAATGAATCCATATGGAAACTTAAGTAGTATTCATAGTTCATGGCCTGTTCTCCTGGTAATTTACAACCTGTCTCCTTGGTTGTGCATGAAGCGTAAATACATTATGTTAAGTATGATGATTTCGGGTCCAAAACAGCCAGGAAATGATATTGATGTTTATCTGAGTCCCTTGATTGAAGATTTGAGAATGTTATGGGATGAAGGCGTTGATATGATTGACGTGTACTGTCGTGAGACTTTCAGATTGCGTGCTATGTTATTTTGCACCATCAACGACTTTCCAGCATACGGGAACCTGTGTGGGTATAGTGTTAAGGGGCATAAAGCATGTCCAATATGTGAAGAAGGCACATGTCACCATCAACGGCAACATGGAAGGAAGACAGTTTACCTTGGGCATTAGAGATTTCTCCAGCGTAATCATCCTTATCGTAGATTGAGGAAAGCTTTCAATGGACTTTCGGTGAATGAAATTGCTCCGGTGGCCTTGACTAGAGACCAAGTTTATGAACGGGTGAAGAACACTAATGTTATCTATGGGAAGACCCAGAAGAAGGCTACTGAGAAGAATATATGAAAGAAGAGGTTGATCTTCTTTGATCTTCCATACTGGTACAAGCTTGATGTAAGACATTGTATTGATGTGATGCATGTAGAGAAAAATGTGTGTGGCAGTTTAATCGGAACGTGTCTCAACATTCAAGGCAAGATAAAGGATGGTGTGAAAGCTCCTCTGGATCTAGTTGCGATGGGTATACGAAAGCAGTTAGCTCCACATAAAGTGGGGGATAAGAGGACTTATTTGCCCCCAGCATGTCATACTTTACCAAAAAAAGAGAAAAGAAGTTTCTGTGAATGTCTACGGGGAGTCAAAGTGCCACAGGGTTACTCTTCAAATATCAAGAGACTTGTATCAATGAAAGATCTCAAATTAGTTGGCTTAAAGGCTCGTGATTGCCATGTCTTGATGCAACAACTACTACCGGTGGCCATTCGTGACATCTTGCCTAAAAAAGTCAGACATGCCATTACTAGGTTATGCTTATTCTTCAATGCTATATGTAGCAACGTCATTGACACTAAAAAGTTGGATGACTTGGAAAATGAGGCAGCCATTATCTTGTGCCAATTGAAGATGTATTTTCCACCTTCATTTTTTGACATCATGGTTCATTTGATTGTTCATCTAGTGAGGAAGATTAGATTGTGTGGCCCCGTTTATTTAAGGTGGATGTACCCGATTGAGCGATACATGAAGATCTTGAAAGGATATATGAAGAATCCACACCGTCCCGAAGCATCTATTGTTGAAAGGTATGTTGCAGAAGAAGCTATTGAGTTTTGTACAGACTACATGTCAGAAGCGGAACCTGTAGGGCTTCCGAAGTCTCATCATGAAGGAAGATATGATGGTAAGGGTACACGAGGTATCACTGTTAAAAGCATGGATCGGGTGTATATATTGAATAACACTGATGAGGTTGAACCATACTTATGTGAGCACAAATGCATCATCAATGAAACTCACCCTATAATGAATGAAAAATGGTGTTTGAACAAGCATAATAAGACTTTCTTGAACTGGTTTAAAGAAAAAATTGCAAAGGATGGTACTGCTTCTGATACATTAAAATGGCTAGCACAGAGGCCTAACTTTGATGTCATATGATGGAGTGGGTACGATATCAATAAGTTTTCCTTCTATAAAAAGTCACAGGATAACAAAAGTACTATGCAAAACAGTGGGGTTATGGTCGTCGCCGAGTCCATGCATTTCTCTAGTTCGAAAGATAAAAACCCTGTTATGGCATCCGTTTCATACTTTGGAATCATTGAAGAGATCTGGGAGGTTGATTACACGAAGTTTAGAGTGCTTGTTTTTAAATGTCGGTGGGTCGACAGTAACAATGGTGTGCAAACCGATGAGTTAGGATTCAAATTGGTGGACCTTAATAAGGTAGGTAATAAAGAAGAGCCTTTCATCATGGCATCTCAAGCAAAACAAGTGTTTTATATCCGTGATCCTTCTAACAAAAGGTGGTCAGTGGTTCTCCAGGGAAAAAACGTGTATAATGGTAGTGAGGGAAATCAAGATTCAACTCTTGATATTTCTGATACTCCTTCTTTCTCAACACGGGTGCCTGATTTTGATGAGGAAAATGAAGTGGACGATGTACATGCTACTCGTAATGATCACTTAGAAGGGTTATGGGAGAACTTTACTACTTGACCACAATGTAAGTTTAGTTTGAGTTATGTTTAAAGTCATATTATATGTTTACGTTGATATTTATAAGTTATGCTTACGTTGATCGATATTTATAAGTTATGTTTGATATTTATCCAAACATACTGACTATTTTTTTTGTCTAAAAAGGTATACATGGCTGATCCCGAGGATATCCCTCCTTCATGCAGCGGGTCGGAGACCCCGTCTACGGGTAGAAAGGGTAGACGTGCCACATGAATGAGGAATTTGACTGTCAACTGTGGTTCAAATCAAAGGATAAGAATCGACTTTGATGCTAATCTCAATCCTTTTGGGCCAATGGTAGAGCAGTTTATCAGTTTTGTGGGTACCCTTGCTCGAAGCAAGCCTAGTATACTTATTGAGCGTTGGAAAGATGTACTGTAGGGCGTGAAGGATCAGATATGGGATAGTATTCTGGTATCTATACTTTTACGTCCTGTGTTTGTATCTACTTTATTTTAATCTTATTAATATCATACAGTAATTCGTTGATTCTTTTGGTGTTAATGTAGCTCACCTTTGACCTGTCGGATACGACGGATATGAAGAAGCGTTTGATAAAGTATACTAGTGAGCGTTGGAGGGCTTTTAAGGTGGACATGTGCAGATATTATGTATTCAAGCCAAGTTGTGAAAAGAACCCACTTGAGGTGTACCCATTTCTTGACCAGGCGATGTGGGATTGCTTTGTTCAGAGCTGACATGATCACATCTTTCAGGTTTACTTATTTGAGTTGTCTCTAAATTTATGTAATTTCGTTAATTTTATTAATTTACTTATGTAATTTAATTGTCTTCTATTTATAATAGGAGAAGAGGAAAAAGGGAGAGGAAAACCAAAGCAAGGATGTCTACCCCCATATACTGTCTCGTGGGGGATATAAAAAACTTGACCTGACAATGGTGGAAGAGGAGAGGAAAAGACTTCAGCAAGAAGCGTCTCAGGTAGATCCTACAGCTGATAATCGTCCAGAAGTTGTTGATCCACCTCCACCCCCACGCCATCGTAATTGGAAGAGGGCCCGACAAAGAAGTATGAGACAATATACATTTGAGGAGGCTCGCCAAGTAGCTGAGAAGCTTGTAAGTATAGTTTGAATTGTAATTGTGATTTTAACAATGTTATTGAATTTTAATGTGACCTAATATTTTATATGATGTAGGATGCTTTGGACGAGCAGGCCACTCAAGGAACCTTTGTTCCTAGAGGACGCGAGGATATCTTAGTTGCTGCCATCGGTAAACCAGATCACCCGGGCCGTGTCATTGGTGTTGGATGGGGCGTTGGCATTCGCCAATACCATGGTTCATCTTCACTCCAACGCCACAGGGATGTTGATGCAGAAAGAGAACGACTAAAACGGGAGATTGCAGATGAGCTTAGACAGGAGATGACCCAGCAGTTTTCCTAGCAGTTGGCAATAATGGTTGCTATGTCCCATCAAAACGCAGGTGTCCAACCCTCTGTCCATGTGAGCACTAAGGGCTCATGTGATCCTCCTCATCAGCCTGAAAATGATGATGATGATGATGACGACGACCCTGATAGGTGTGAGCTGTATGTTGATGATCATCATGATCGCCGCTTAGTGGCATTGGGGAGGGCACATAACTTAGGTAATACCATACACCACCGTTTATTACCGGATGATCAGGTGAGGGTCATGGTTGAGATTATTCGAGATGCTGATGCTCGAGTCCCTGTGCCCACTGAGGAGGTTCAAACAGTCGGCCAGGCCACTGGTAACTTCATCCCCTAGCCAAGAAGACTGGTCAGGTTTCTTGTTGCAGCTGAGGTATTCAATTAGTTGTGTTTTTCTATATTTATAGTTGAAATTATTTATTATTGTTTAAAGATAATGTTTTTTTTTAGGATGTTGGAAATGATATTCTGCCTAAAAGGTCGGATCCAGGAAGATGAAAGAAGTCTGCTCCTGCCAAGGTATTCATTTGACCATTCAATTAATTACGAATGAAATAACTTAACTGTGATTACTAATGTATATCTTTGTTTTTTAGGGGATTGACAATGGGGATCCTGGTGGTGTTTTTACACGGCTATACAGGTTGTGAACATGGAGGCTGATGCAGCTTTGGTAAGGTTGGAACATGATGCCAGGCCAGGTGACGATCTGTATATCCCAAAGAAGGAGCTTATGGAGATGGTGCTCACTCGTGAAATGGCTAGTGCTGTACACATCTCGTTATGGTGCACGTAAGTACATTTTATTTGTAAGTTACGTAATTAAATTTTAAATACTATAATAATTAACATGTTTTATCAATTTATTAGGTATTTGCATCACATGTTAGTTGATCAGGGCAACCTCACCCTTTATGGGTTCATTGATCCCATGCTCATTCAGGGTGATGTTCTCCTAACATCAGAAGACCCGATTGCCACCATACGTGATATACTTGCCCGAGATGATCATCAGTTCTACCTTGCACCTTATCTCAATAAGTAAGTACCAGTTATTTAATTATAACGTACTATATATGACTTAGTTACTAATTGTTCCGCAAATGCAGTAAACATTGACAATTGTTGATCTTGTGCCCTCGGTTGAATGTCGTGGTCTTCTTCTTCTCAATGGGAAATAAGCCGGCGAAACAATTGAAGATCATCATGGAAACGTAAGCATTAAAATAATTTATAATCAGTAATGAAGTTGTTTTAATCATCTGAAATCTATAAGATATATTTTAATTAATGTTTATTTTCTTATAATAGTTCTATTGATGCAATCCACATGCTGCATGGTGAAAGGCGTCGGGCTATTAGATGGATTATTCCTAATGTAAGATATTTATTACAAATGCTTCAAGCGCAGTGGGTATAATTATCGATTTCTATTTAATTCCTTATATTCTAATTGGGTTTCATTTGTACGTAGTCCCGTAGACAACGTGAATCATGTGAATGTGGATATTATGTGATGAAGTGGATGGTCGAAATTATCTCCTCCGACATCACTGAAAGATGGCAGGAGGTAAATGCTAATTGGTAACACAATTAGTTGTAATAGTTATAGACTCGTTATATGTTTTATTTTAGTTTATTACTTAAAAGATATAATCTTATGTCTAATTAAACTTGCAGATATTCAACAATCCGACTTCATTCTCTGATGCCGACATCAATAACATAAGGATGTGTTGGGCAACTTTCTTTCTTGAAGTGTACCAATTATCATAGTTTATATGTAGTTAGTTTATACTAAACGTATCATGTGCTAGTTATATAGTGTACTTTTGATGATATATGTTTTGACATGAAATCTATAATATATCATATATAGCTTTTTGGTTTCTAATTATCTTTGTTGTCTGAATGTAATTGAATATATTTATTTGTAATCTTTTAATTTAATGTGTTTTGGTTGTACAAAAGTGATTGTGTTGAGAATATTTAGATTATGTATTGATCTGGATTTCTGAAACAGGGGAAATGACTGTCACTATTGTAAAGGGGTGTTTTAAAAAATAAAAAAAAACTTTCACATCGATTTCTGAAAAAACCAATGTGATAACCCAACATTTCACATCGATTTCTTAAAAAACTGATGTGGTAACCCAAATTTACACATCGGTTATTTTTAAAATCGATGTGAATTAATGGGTTATAACATCGGTTTTTAAAATAATCGATATGAAAAGTGGGGTTACAACATCAGTTTTTTAAGAAATCGATGTGAAAAGTGCTGAACAGGATCTATTGTCTTGCTGAAATAGAATTTTTGACATCGGTTTTAAAATCGATGTGAAAAGTGGCAATAAACCACATCGATCGATCTACTCCTTGTAAGAGTGCTACAAGTTGTATTATCCTAGTAGCTTAGCCATCCATCATTACAAATGGCCCTATCCAGTCTTTTCTCCACAAGAAAGCCTCCTCTTCTATTTTTAGCCCAAGTAAATTCAGCTCCTCTTGTCATTAAGTGAGTAAGATTATTGCTATTGGACCAATCTCTAAATTCATCACAAGATAACTGTAGTGGCATATTACCTCCCCTTTTTTCATGAGAGCCAAGAATGGCATTGTAGTCCCCTACAAAGCACCAAGGACCAATATGATTCTGTTGCAAAATGTTCAATTCTGCCCAAAGAACTCTGCTATGAAGGTAAGGGGTGTTGGCATAGATGGCAGAAATGTAAACTAACTGATTATCCAGTAAAACAGAAAAAGAAACATGCTGTTGTGAGGCCTGAATCAAAACTGGATTAAGATTCTTCAAGCATAAACACCATAAATTAGGGATCCGAGACTATCTGTCATTTACAGCAAAGCACTTCATATTTATAGAATTCCAGAACCGAGTAGGAAAGTCTTGGAATAACATCCAAGGTTCCGATAAAAATAGAAAATTAAGTTTGGGAGTCTTTCAAAGCCTTTTAAGAACTAACCTGGTGGGTAGGTAAATTAGTTAGCCTTCTAGCATTCCAAGATAGAATCTTCATTAAGCAAGGTATTTGTTGTTAACCTTGCCTCGGGTATTATGGACAATCACAATAGAGGTTTTTTTATTCTTTTGCCTGAGTTTCTTCTTTTTAGACTTAGACAAAGCTTCTTCAAATGGCTGATCATCATCCTTATTTCCAGTATCACCAGTATCATCCTCTAGATCATTTTCAACTTGATCACTCTAGAATTTGGAGATAATTTGTAGCTCTTTCTGCACCTGAACAGGAACAGCAGGAGTAGAAACCTCCTTGCCACTTACAGTTTCTGTTGAATTGCCTGATCCTGAACCTTGGTCAAAAATGTTCTTCACAAAACTAATTGAACCCTGGTCAACATTTGTGACAATCCTAAAATTAGGTGATGGATAACTATCAATAGCACCTTGAGGTCCTGGAGTGATAGACTCGTCAAAAACAGTCTTATCAGACTCAGCTGCAGAATGTACATCACAGTTTAAATCAATTGCATCCTTACAAATCGGCTCATCAATTCTGTTATCCACCAGATCAATTTCCCTACCAGGACCACGTGCACCACCATCTAAAACGAAGTCTGGACCATCAATGGGATCCAGATGAAGAACTCTGCTACTTTCTCCTGCAGTTTTATCAACATTATTTACCACAACAGCCTTGCCCTTCCTATTCTGAACATCATCAGGGGTCTTTCCTTCCGCAGCATCCATCTTGCCATTCTTATCCCCATCTTTAACTTCAGGAACATAAGAAGGCACTGCAACAGCCTTCACCTTCAAGACTGGGTCTATAATAGCCTTTTGATTATCAACGTTCTTCCTTTTCTTACAATTGTCAGAAGAGTGGCCAATTATTTGGCATAAAGAACAAAAGAATGGAAGCCTTTCATACTCTATACCAACATAGAAAGCAAAATCCTCCCTTTCCACCATAATGCTTTCAGGCAAAGAGGATGTTAAATTAATATCAATGAGAATTCTGGCATAATGACCAAACTGTCTCAGACAAGTGGTTTCATCTATGGCTATGGGGTCCCCATGCCATTAGCAATCTCAAAGAGTATTTTAGGTCTCCAATACTCTTGAGGTAATTCATGAATTCTTACCCAGCATTGAACACGTGTTTGCTTTTATTTATGAGGATTAAAATCCGAAGTCCACTATGGTAATCTCAAAAGGCCAGGCTTAAGATTCCATGCTCCTACTGACCAAACACTCCGCAAATCCTCAAAGGAGGAAAACCCGAATTCATAAAAACCTTTAAAAGGGGAATCATCTGCCATTTGCCAATAGGTTTCCATAAACTGGTTAACTTTGTGTGTAGGTCTTTAGATGTGATTGGCTTGTCTCCTTTTGATAGAACTAATCTGTCGTGCAAGTGATTCTTGCACCCATCAATTCCTTTATTATACTCATCTTCATATATCTTGATGGAGATTGCATCTCTTCTTGCAGGGCCTTGACAATTGGCTAAGGGAAATATCGAAAGAATTATTAACAGCCTGAGCAAAAGATCTGCCTTAATGAGTCTTGCTTGCGGGTGAAGGCACTAGAGAGGACGTAACCTTTTCTATGGAAGAAGGAGACTTCTGAGGAGCATTAGGAGAAGAAGGAGGGGGGTTGGGGGGAGGAAGAAGATCAGGGAACGAGATCTCCCATGGATAGCTTGAGATGTTTGCCATGGAGGCAACCAAGAAAAACCCTAATAAACCATGCAACGTGAAACCCTAGCAAAGCTCAACGTTAAACATTGAGAAGAAAAGGGCCTTCTATTACCATTTGTTTAATTGAAATCTGAATCTTGGAAAACAAATTTCATAAATTGTGAGAAACTATTTTCAAAGAAAACTCTTTTTATCAAATTGCTGAAAAGTTTTAAAACTCAATTCTCCCCCACTCGAGTGTGTAGCCACAATCAAAACTTTCTTATAGAATATGGTAAACACCTTGCAAGACTCATCCTTGTGTTGCAAGGCATGTCACCTGCTAGTGGAGATAGAGAATCATGCATATCGAGCAGTAAAGAGTTGTAACTTAGCATTTAACCAAGTGAGCTGGAAAAAGAAGCTTCAATTGCAACAACTAGAGGAGCTCCGTTTGGAGGCTTATGAGAACTCCAAGGTTTATAAGGAGAAGACTAAGCAATTTCATGATGATTTCAAGGAAGGAATTCTCCATTGGTTAGAAAGTTTTGTAGTTCAACTCTCGCCTCAGAATCATGGCTAGTAAGCTTCGCTTTAAAAGGATTGGCCATTTTGTTATCACTAACAATTTTCCTTATGGTGTTGTGGAGATCAAGAGTGAGATCATTGATAAAATCTTTAAGGTCTAAAGGTACCATCTCAAGTCATTCCATGAGAGCCTTGCACTTGTAGAGGAAAATTTTGTACACAAGAAAAACTGTTACAGCATCCTAACTATTATTACAATTGATATCCCATGATATGCGCCTCCCATGATATGTTCCTTGATGCTATCCATGATTTGCGGCTGTTATGCAATCTGCTAGCTGTCCATGATATGCTCCTTGATGTTGTCCATGATTTGCGCCATTGTCTATTAACTCTCATCCTGATGTTGTGTGATTTGTCATCTTGATCTTTTGTGATTTGTTGTATATTTAAATTCATTTATTTTTCAGTTACAAAACCTTTTGCATTTAAGTCCCTGATATAATCCTTTTGCAATACACAAGTATTATTTTACCAAACTATCATCTTCTACGTTTCTTTACATGGTATCAGCCTAAATTCGGTCCTTCATTTCTTTGACCATCCATGGCTGCCATTAACCCTCCTAACCACACGTCCCTATGCCATCTTCATTCATCTGATCAACTAGGGCAACCACGTGGTTCTTCCTCTCGTGATAGTCGGGGCTCAAGACCTTCTGCTTCACAAGCTCATCCAACTGCTGTTGCTGTTGCTTCATCTCCAGATTCTCAGCCTCTGGTTAATTTGTCTCAAACTCAAATACAACAATTACTCTCTCTCATTAAGCCTGGTAATGACCAACCTCTAGCAAATTTTGCAGGTAACTCTTTTCGTTGTTTTGTCTCTTTTAAACCCTGTTCTTCCCTCTGGATTTTAGATTCCGGTGCCACTGATCATATGGTATCTGATCTTTCACTTTTTCATTCATATACCAAAGTCTCATCTTCCGTTAAATTACTTGACAACAACCTTGTTCCATTTCATCATATTGGTTCCATTTATTTAAAACCTGGCCTATTAATACCACATGTCTTGCATGTTCCTTCATTTCAATTTAACCTTTTGTCCATTAGCAAACTTTCCCGAGACACTAACTCTTGCGTCACTTTTACCCCTACTTCATGTTTTTTACAGGACCAGAGGATGAAGAGGACTTTTGTGATAGGTGAGCAACATGGGCGTCTCTATCTCATGGACAACTCTCCTACCACCTTTATCTCCGCTGCTTCATTTGGCTCTTATTTTGATTTATGGCACTGGCGTTTAGGACATCCGGCACCAGCTTTATCTTCACAATTCAATAATATTGATTCTAGCATTAAGTTTTCAAATAAATGTACTTGTCCTTGTCCGTTGGCAAAACAGACTCGTCTAAAATTTTCATTAAGTAGCATTTCCACGGTTAAACTTTTGAATTAGTACATTTTGATGTTTGGGGACCCTACAATAAAACTCATTCCTTTGGTGCAAAATTTTTTCTTATTGTGGTTGATGATATTTCTAGAAGTACATGGGTTTTTCTCATGCAATACAAAAGTGAAGTCAATACAATCATTCCTCATTTTTTTTAAAATGGTTGAGAAACAATTTCAAACACATATTCAAAAAATACAATCTGATAATGCACGTGAATTTTTTAATTCCCAAACTAACTTTTTTTAAAAAAACTTGGGAGTGTTACAACAATCAAGTTGTGCTTATACTCCACAACAAAATGGTGTTGTGGTGGGTAAACACCGACATTTATTAAACGTTGCACGTGCTTTGCATTTTCAATCAAACTTGCCTTTAGATTTTTGGGGTGATTTTGTATTAACAACTACTTATCTAATTAATTGTCTACCCACTACAGTTCTCAAAGGCCATACACCTCATGAAATATTGTTTAATAAAAAACCAAATCTTTCTCATCTTCAGGGTTTTTGGTTGTTTAGTACATGGCCGCAACACACACATCAATCACAAATTTGATAACCGTGCTTCTCCGGGAGTTATTTTAGGGTATCCCCATGGTCAAAAAGGTTACAAAATACTTGATTTATCTTCAAAAAGAATTTATGTAACAAGAGATGCTATTTTTCATGAACATATTTTTCCATACAAAATTCTTAATGCGAGAATGTCTCCCTTAGTTTTGCCACTGCCACCTAAAGAAGATTTTTCTTCACCTATTATTGATCCTTTCCAAGAGAACCCACCGCCTGACCCACCAAACTACATTACAACACCCATCCCCCTAGATACAAACTTCTCACCACCTAATAACATTACAAATCCCATCTCTTCACCACCTGACTTTTCTTTCACACCCATTACCCAAGATTCTACAATTCAAAACCAAGTCCAACACCTTGATTGTGATACGGCACCGCCCCAGCCTTCCAATCCTATTCAGACCCAACCTCCAGAACATGCTACGCCATCATCACATACTCAAACTCCTCCTCGTCCAACTCGTCCACGTAATCGACCCCGTTATCTCGATGACTACATATGCTCCCTCACCTCATCACAGGCGTCTTCTTCCGCTTCTGTTCCTGGTACTCTCTATCCTATTTGCAATTCCTTACACTCTCATAATTTCCCCCTTCTCATTGATCCTTTCTTTCTTCAATTGCTATTGACTCTGAGCCAACATCATACTCTGAGGCTAAGAAATTTTCGGAATGGCGCAATGCTATGCAATATGAGATTGATGCCATGTGTGAAAATAGAACATGGTCTTTAGTTCCACTACCAGCTGGGAAGAAACCGATTGGTTGCCGTTGGGTATTCAAAATTAAACGCAATTCTGATGGAAGTATTGAAATGTATAAAGCTCAATTAGTTGCTAAAGGCTATACTCAAATAGAAGGGATTGATTATTTTGATGCGTTTGCTCCTGTTGCCAAACTAGTCACTGTTCGATTTCTCCTCTCTATTGTCGTTGCTAAAAATTGGCCTCTTCATCAACTCGATGTCAACAATGCTTTTTTACATGGTGATTTGCACGAACATGTCTATATACGTTGTTGCCCTGACTTTTCGGACGTCGTCGGGGAGCCTCTTGTTTGTAAGTTACAAAAATCATTATATGGTCTTAAACAGGCATCACGAAACTGGTATTCAAAATTTTCTGAAGTTCTTATTGAATTTGGTTTCACACATAGTACAGCTGACCCATCTCTTTTTTGCCTACATCGTGAATCTGGTTTTGTTTTTCTTCTACTTTATGTCGATGACATTGTTCTCACAGGTTCAAATTTGGTTCTTATAAGAATGGTTAAGGAACTTTTACACAAACATTTCAAAATTAAAAACTTGGGACGCTTAAAGTACTCTTTGGGGATTGAAGTTGCAAGATCAAAGCGTGGTCTTTTTTTTATCTCAACTACAGTATGCATTTGACATTATATCTGATAGTGGTCTTACTGCTACCAAACCAGTAGACTTTCCCATGGAACAAAATATGAAATTATCTTCTTCTGAAAGTACTGTTTTAATTGATCATGCACCATATCGTCATCTAATTTATCTCACAGTTACACGTCCTGATATTGCTTACTCCATCAATATTTTAAGCCAATTCATGCATGCACCTCGTCAACCACATATGAATGCTGCTATTTGTCTTCTTCGCTATTTAAAAGTCACTCCCGGCCAAGGCCTTTTCTTTCCCTCTAATTCAGATTTATTCCTCCAAGGCTACTGTGATTCAGATTGGGCTAGTTGTCCTACCACTCGATGCTCTACTTCTGGTTATTGCATTTTTCTGGGTCCTAGTATAGTCTCATGGAAAACAAAGAAACAAAGTGTAGTATCTCGTTCATCTGCCGAAGCGGAATATAGAGCTATGACCAATGCAACTTGTGAAATTACTTGGCTCTCATATCTTTTAAATGACATTGGTCTCTCTCGTTCTACACCAATACCACTATTTTGTGACAATCAGTCTGCTCTTCATATTGCCTCAAATCCGGTGTATCACGAACGTACTAAATACATAGAGATCGATTGTCATGTTGTTCGTGAAAAGTTTTCTTCCGGTCTTATAAACACTATGAAAGTTAGTTCCGCAAATCAAATTGCTGACTTGTTCACCAAGCCCATAGGCAAAGATCAATTCCTGTGGCTAAAGAGAAACATGGGGTTATCTAACTTACACACCCCATCTTGAGGGGGAGTGTTACAGCATCTTAACTATTATTACAATTGATATCCCATGATATGCGCCTCTTATGATATGCTCCTTGATGCTATCCATGATTTGCAGCTGTTATGCAATCTGCTAGCTGTCCATGATATGCTCCTTGATGTTGTCCATGATTTGCACCATTGTCTATTAACTCTCATCCTGATGTTGTGTGATTTGTTATCCTGATCTTTTGTGATTTGTTGTATATTTAAATTCATTTATTTTTCAGTTACAAAACCTTTTGCATTTAAGTTCTTGATGTAATCCTTTTGCAATACACAAGTATTATTCTACCAAACTATCATCTACGTTTCTTTACAAAAACAAATACGGTGATCGATGAGAGTGAACCACCTTGCCTCGGTCCTTTGAGTTTGAAGGGAGGCCTGGTAATACCATTTATAAGCACTTAGTGAGACTTTATCTATCTCATTCTCGTTGAAACCCAAACTTTTCATCAAAAACCCATTCATATTTCATCATGCCATATAAGTCATATCCAACTTCATAGCCAAGTATTCATATTTGCCTAATCTCTTAGTTCCTTCGGTTATGTACAAGCCCATAAGCAATGAGACACTTGTTCCTTGTATTTCATATTTTTTTTTTAAGTAAATGGCATGTAAAAGCATCACAGTAGAGTAAGACATCCCAACTAGGTTTGTATATCAAACTCTAACAATCATCTACAACACACCATAAATTTATTAATAAATAGAAAAAAGAATACAAAAATGCATTGGGGTACAAAACCAAACCCTTGAAAACAAATAGGCTAAGCTATCTAAATCTATAGCTGGGAAGGCCAAACCTATCCCCAACAAAGTCCTCCCTAATAAAATGAGGAATAAGATTACACCAAGTAAAGCACCTAGAAGATACTTCAAAAGAGACCAATTTATTTGCACAATAATTTTCTTCCCTACATGCACACTAAAACAGATTAAGGTTTTAATAGCACGTAATTTTGGCATTTCATAGCGCTTTCAGGCACTATCTATGTCGTCGTTATCGTATGTCAATGACAATGATAACTCTTCAAATGTGTTGTCGTATATTTAATTACAATAGCGTTTGTCATTCGAAATGCTTTAACAGTAGTTACGAAAATGCGCAGCTGGAAAGCTGTGCTGGCGTGGACTTTGAATAAAGATAGCACGACCTTAAATATGCTTTATCTTAGTTACCAATAAATAGCAAACACTTTTCACTAAAGCGCTATCATATATATATTTTTTAGATAAAGGATTATTGATGTGCAAAAGCATCACAATAGAGAAAGGTATCCCAACTATGTTGGCACCCCAAACTCTAACAATCATTTGCAGCACATCAAATGAAATTTATTTATAATGAGAAAAGAATACAAAACCATGGGGAGACTATACCAAAACCCAAGAAAGAATCAAGATTAAGAAAATCTATAACAAGGAAGACTTAATCTATTTCTAAACAAGTTTTCCTTAATGAAATCTGGAACAACATCCCACCAACTAGCAGAAAGACTAGAAACACCATAGTTTGCTAACTTGTCAGCACAACTATTTCCTTCTCTGAAAATATGAGTGAACTTTAAAATGCATCTGATTACATAGGACTATACAATTTAACCACCTATTCTTCAATTTCCATGGCACCATATGATTAGAAGCAAAAGCATCAACCACAAGTTGAGAGTCACATTCTAACCAAAGAAACCACCAACCTTTTTGCCAAGCCAATTCAATAGCCACCATGGCAGCCACCAATTCAGCATAAAAAGCACTTTGAATTCCCAAATAGTTGGAGTAGTGATGAGTGTGATTCCACCTCATCTTTGTCCATCATTTTGCATGCATTTTCATGTAGTTTAGGCATATTTCTATTAGATTTTAGGTTAATTTTCCTTTGGAACGGGTAAGGCGGTTTTCGTGTGTTGTTTTGCAGATATAAAGGGTAAATTGCTCAAGATCAACCATGATGAAGTTTGGATGAAGATGGAGCTTTAAAAGTGAAGAAAATGAGCCAAACAGAGCCCATCACGGCCTAGCCGTGATTCCCATCACGGCCATGATCGAGCAAAACTGAAAAAGAACAAAGGTGAAGTCGAGAGTCGTCACGGCCTAGCCGTGATAGCCATCACGGCCGTGACCCAAAACCACCACAAGTCGAAGCTGTCGGGGCCAGGCCATGATGGCCATCACGGCCGTGATGGCCGTCACGGCCTGGCCGTGATGAGCATCACGGCCATGACAGACCAACCAGTGAAGAATTTTCAAGGCAGAATCCGTCACGGCCAGGCCGTGATAGCCATCACGGCCGTGACGCGTATTACTTGGCTCAGAAGTAACAGAATTGGATCTAATTTGAGTTGGATTAGGACTCTAACTGCCCAATTCTATAAATAAGGGACCAGGCAGAGGCAGACGGGGGAGAACAGAACACATTAGGGGCTACTACTCTAGGCATAGATCTCTTCTCTTCTCCTCTCTTCTCTTTTCTGATTTTCACTATGTTGTCAACCCAGCTTGTCATCTCCATGGCAAGACTGGAGTAGTAGTTTGTTTCTAGGGACTAGGGCTCTGCCCGAGGTTTGTAAATGATGTTGATTTGATGTAAAAATCGTTGTTGATTTCGTAATTGTTTTAGATCTGATTTCTAGTGTGTTAATCACTCATAAATTTCGGCAACCGTTTATTTGCGTGACGTAGACGTTCTAAGGAGGAACCTAGCGGTGAACTTAGGATTTCTAGGGTGTTTCACTCGTAAAGCCCGGCAGCCACTGGTTTGTGAGATGTGAATGATCCAAGGAGGAACCTAGCGGTGAACTTAGGTTATTTGCATGACCGAGACATTTCAAGGAGGAACCTAGCGGTGAACTTGGGTGTCGGACCTATAGAAGTCAGACTTGGGACTGAAATCACGAGAGTTAGAAGCCGTCCCTCGAGGAGCAACGAGTTGTCACGGAACGTAAAGGGTCCAATCTGGGATCGACTACCACGAGAGTAGGGGTCGGGTCAATTGGGCACGGCTTTTGTAACCCGAGAGGGAGCTTAAGCTATCAGAGGATAAACTCGCCTTCAAGGCAATTTCGGTAATCAACAAAGGTAAATCAGTTAGCAACATAAACGGCCTCAAAGGTAACCCAAATCCCTAGGAATCCGTTTAAATCGAAAACCCCAAAAACATTTGTTTTCTGTTTGTTTATCATTTCAATTTCAAATTCAAACATTTTTCAAAACCCTTTACAAAGTCCAGATCTAATCGATTCGAAAACCGATTGCGATTCGAGAACACAGTCTCTGTGGGTTCGATATCTTTTATTACTTGACGGCAGTCCGGTACACTTGCCGGATTCGCACGAGCGCGTCGACATACGCGCGACATCAAGTTTTTGGCACCGTTGCCGGGGACTGTGCCTTTTCGAATTTCAATTAGTTTTTAAATTGATTTTTCTGGACCCTTTTCTTTTTATTTGATTTTTATTTCTGAAATCAAAAAAAAAAAAAAAAAAAAAAAAATTCAAAAATTTCTTTTCCTTCTATTGTATCCATCTCTCTGTGTGTTATATGCAAAGATCCCTAAGTCTTGGGAGCCTTAGTGAGATTGATCCGGAGATCGAGAGGACCTTCCACAGACGTAGAAGACTACAAAGAGAGGGAGAAAGGTTGAGTCCTGTTCCACTCATGGCAAATCAACCGGATACAAAGCCTTTGAAGGACTACGCAGCCCCAAATGCGAGAGGCTTGCGAACTGGGATTGCAAGGCCAGAGATTGAGGCGGAGAACTATACCATACCGCCCATGTTAATCAACATGATTAGGCAACATCAATTCGGAGGATTGCCTTCGGAGGACCCGACCGATCATATAGAAACATTCTTAGAGTTCACCGATGCAATCAGGATTAATGGAGCCTCAGTCGATGTTGTACGTTTAAGACTGTTCCCCTCATCTCTCACTGGAAAGGCGAAGGCCTGGCTTAAGCAAATCCCCGCTAACACTTTGACTACGTGGGACCAATTGGAGCAGGCGTTCTTGGAGAAATTCTTCCCTCCATCCAAGACGGCCTACATAAGAACCCAGATCACCGGCTTCTTCCAGAAAGACGGAGAATCATTATCGGAAGCCTGGGATCGTTACAAGGGACTGCTGGAGTCGTGCCCACATCACGGACTCGAGAGGTGGTTAATAGTGCACACCTTCTATAACGGATTGGATTACTCTTCGAAGGTGTCACTTGATTCTGCAGCCGGTGGAGCGTTTATGAATAGGCCTCTGACTGAGGCATTCAACATCATCGAGAATGTCGCCACCAACTACCACCAATGGGGATCCGAAAGAGGTAATAACCCGAACAAGATTTCGGGGGGTAAGTTTGAGGTAAATAGCACAGATCTTATTATGTCAAAGATAGACTCACTTAATAAACGTTTTGATCGGCTGGAAAGAGCTAATGTGAGTGCATTAGGTGCTACTAACCTTGTTTGTGAGATTTGTGGAATGCAGGGACATGACATGATGGGATGCCCACATGGATCCAGGCGCTCGGGTGAGCAAGTGAACTCTTGTAACAACTACTATGATACGAACCCGAAGCTGCCCAACTATGCTCCCCCAAATCCCTACAACCAAAGAAGAAACAACCCTTACCTCTCCTACGGCAACTACAAAGAACACGCTCAACCATGAGTTCCAAGAGGGTCAAGGTAATAAGAGAGCAAAGACGGGGTATCCTCAGGTACAAAGATCTAAACTCGAGACCTTATTTGAAAGTTTTGTTGAAACTCAGACAAAACAGAATGAGGAGTTTAGACAACAAGGAAGGGCAGTGAGTGAAGCAATAAAGGAGCTAGCATCTAAGGTAGACAACTTAGCAACTCATAACAAGATGCTAGAAACCCAGATTGCCCAACAAGCCAAAGACGTACTCGAGACCTAAGGGTGCATTCCCGGGGCAACCCGAAGCAAATCCCAATGAGCATTGCAATGTCATACACTTGAGGGATGATAAGCTTGGGGTGGGGGTAGCTGAATTGGACGTGGAACCGGAGGAGGACACGAGCGAAAAGGAAGAGTCAGAACCGAAATATGTCCCTCCACCACCGTACCAACCCCCGATACCTTTCCCACAGAGGTTGGTCAGGAAAAAGCAAGTAGATGTAGAGACTAAAATGCCTACTAAACTGAAAGACCCAGGTAGTTTCTCCATCGCTTGCTCGATTGAAAAGGTGGAAATAGACCCAGCCTTATGTGACTTAGGGGCTAGCACGAGCTTGATGTCCCTCACTATCATGGAAAGGTTGGGAAGCAAAGAGTTGAGACCATTCAAATTCCCCTTACAAATTGCGGATGGCTCAACTAGGACTCCTCTAGGCATACTAGAGAATGTTCCTGTAAAGGTAGGGAAAATTCTCATCCCTACCGACTTCCTGGTATTGGACATGAAAGGGAATTCTAAATTCCCCGTCATTTTAGGAAGGCCATTCTTGGCAACCGCAGGAGCGGTAATAGACGTAAGGAATGGCAAACTCTCTCTAAATGTAGAGGAAGGTAGGGTAAATTTTCAGTTGACTAACTCTTGTAACAACCCTCCTTTTGAGAGCCATGTGTGCAGAATTGATGTAACGTCTCCAGCGGTAGAGAAAGAACTTAGCATGGAAGCAACCCCAGAGATTTGCAGGGCTAATGATGCACCCAGCAGTGGTGAAGTTGGAGTTGCTGTCCATGCGGAAACAAAACTTCCGCCGGTAGAAAGGAAGGCTAGGAAGCTCCGAGAGAAAAGAGCAAAGCGGAAGCGTTACTGGCCGTATGAGCAGAAATGGCTATTTGAAGGAGCTCCATGGAAAAGAAGTGTTCCTGCACTTCTACGCCCAGCCGACCCCGGTTGATTGAAGGAAGTATGGTCAAGCTTAAGACCATAAATAAGCGCTTCTTGGGAGGCAACCCAAGTTTTCTTTCCCTTTTTCCTTTTGTTTTTGAATTAACCTCTTGAATAATTTGAGAAGATCAAGAGGCAAAAATATCATTAATAGGTTTGTCTAGTGTTTTCAGGTTGAGAAAGAGAAGAAGAGCATAAAAAGATAAAGTCAGAGGCCATCACGCCCTGGCCGTGACAGTGGTCACGGCCGTGATGAATTAAACAAGAGCACAGAAAGGATCACGGCCTAGCCGTGACAACCATCACGGGCGTGATGAGTAGGATGCCAAAGCTAGAAAGCATCACGGCCTAGCCGTGATGTAGATCACGGCCGTGACAGGGCAACTCCTGAGGACCAGAAACGATCACGGCCTGCCCGTGATAAGCCTCACGGCCGTGATAAAATTTCTACCCAAATTTTGACTGGAATGTGAAGCCAACACCCGCTACCGATTCGGTAAGTTGTTCCATTTTTCTCCTCTCTCCGACTTGATTATTTACATTGGAGACAATGTAAGTAATCAAGCTTGGGGTAGGGGTATTTATTTTTGCATTTGCATTGTTGCATTCATATTGCATTCACATAGGCATAGATTGGTATGATCACATTCTCTAGATTGCCCCTCACTTAGAACATGCATCCGATTGTGAGAACTTGGAGCCAAATGAATTGAGATAGTGAATTTTGAACCCAATTTTTCATTATTCTTGTGATATGGCTAAAAATGAAATTTCTTGAGATAATCTTTTGATAGTTGTTAATTAGCATGTGGTCCCTTAGATTTGTGTTTCTCACTGATTTTTGAACTACTAAATGTAAGATTTTTGAGCCAAAAGGGGTATTCACTAAATCTACCCCATTTCTTGTGCTAGAGTGTTGTAATTCCTCTTGGGCTGTATTTTCTAGAACTTGACTTGAAACCATTTTGAAACTTAAAAATTTCTGAAAACATTTTTGGAAATGATTGAGGCACTAGGTATTTTTCCGGCCTCCCGAGCTTTGAATGATAAATGCTACCCCTTAGTTGCCCAATTTTGAGCCTAAAGAAAAAAAAAAAAATACTTTTCTTGGTACCATGAATTAATTTGATAAATAATGCTTGGTATGGCACCTTTTAAAGTATTACAAAAAAGGGTAATTGGTAGTTGGAAAAAGTATGGGATGAAAAAGGGTTAGAAAGTAATTTCTCTTGAGCTATAAATCTCCCCTTCTCCAAACAAATAAAAATGAAATAAACAAAAGAAAAAAAATGGAGAAGGGGATGACAAAGAAAGTGAGAAATGAAAAAGAAAAAAAAAATATATATATATATAGAAAAAAAGAAAGGTGGAAAAAGTAAATCAAAGCCCCCAAAAGGTATTTTAGAAGGTGTCATACTTTGTAATGTTTGATAATCTGTCTAGCCTTCTTGAAATTCCCTTTTCCTTGATTTTCCCACCTTACAATAAATCCCATGGCCACATTACAACCAAAGGAAAAGACCTCTTGATTCTTAAGTGTTTTCTTAAATAAAGTAGAGATTTGGTTAATAGTCAAGCCTATGGTAAAATACTCTCCTTGAGGAAATGGAGTGAATTGTCATAAACCCTAAAACACTTGAGTGAGGTGAGATGAGTGCCCAAATCAGTGAGGATATGAACTTGAGGAACCTAAGCTTCTAATTGGACTTGAACTTGATTATCTCTTGAGTGCTTATTAAAAATGCCTATTACTTGGATTAGCTTCTAGGGTTTTTGGTTCACTATCCATGCTTTGATTGATTTATCTTATGGCTCGAGTAATTGCTTGAGGACAAGCAAAGTTTTAAGCTTGGGGTGATTTGATGAGTGTGATTCCACCTCATCTTTGTCCATCATTTTGCATGCATTTTCATGTAGTTTAGGCATATTTTTATTAGATTTTAGGTTAATTTTCCTTTGGAACGGGTAAGGCGGTTTTCGTGTGTTGTTTTGCAGATATAAAGGGTAAATTGCTCAAGATCAACCATGATGAAGTTTGGATGAAGATGGAGCTTTAAAAGTGAAGAAAATGAGCCAAACAGAGCCCATCACGGCCTAGCCGTGATTCCCATCACGGCCATGATCGAGCAAAACTGAAAAAGAACAAAGGTCAAGTCAGAGTCTGTCACGGCCTAGCCGTGATAGCCATCACGGCCGTGACCCAAAACCACCACAAGTCAGAAGCTGTCAGGGCCAGGCCATGATGGCCATCACGGCCGTGATGGCCATCACGGCCAGGCCGTGATGAGCATCACGGCCATGACAGACCAACCAGTGAAGAATTTTCAAGGCATAGCCATCACGGCCGTGACGCGTATTACTTGGCTCAGAAGTAACAGAATTGGATCTAATTTGAGTTGGATTAGGACTCTAACTGCCCAATTCTATAAATAAGGGACCAGGCAGAGGCAGACGGGGGAGAACAGAACACATTAGGGGCTACTACTCTAGGCATAGATCTCTTCTCTTCTCCTCTCTTCTCTTTTCTGATTTTCACTATGTTGTCAACCTTGACTTGTCATCTCCATGGCAAGACCGGAGTAGTAGTTTGTTTCTAGGGACTAGGGCTCTGCCCGAGGTTTGTAAATGATGTTGATTTGATGTAATAATCGTTGTTGATTTCGTATTTGTTTTTGATATGATTTATAGTGTTTTAATCTCTCATATATTTCGGCATCTGTTTATTTGCGTGACGTAGACGTTATAAGGAGGAACCTAGCGGTGAACTTAGGATTTCTAGGGTGTTTCACTCGTAAAGCCCGGCAGCCACTGGTTTGTGAGATGTGAATGATCCAAGGAGGAACCTAGCGGTGAACTTAGGTTATTTGCATGACTGAGACATTTCAAGGAGGAACCTAGCGGTGAACTTGGGTGTCGGACCTATAGAAGTCAGACTTGGGACTGAAATCACGAGAGTTAGAAGCCGTCCCTCGAGGAGCAACGAGTTGTCACTGAACGCAAAGGGTCCAATCTGGGATCGACTACCACGAGAGTAGGGGTCGGGTCAATTGGGCACGGCTTTTGTAACCCGAGAGGGAGCTTAAGCTATCAGAGGATAAACTCGCCTTCAAGGCAATTTCGGTAATCAACAAAGGTAAATCAGTTAGCAACATAAACGGCCTCAAAGGTAACCCAAATCCCTAGGAATCCGTTTAAATCGAAAACCCCAAAAACATTTGTTTTCTGTTTGTTTATCATTTCAATTTCAAATTCAAACATTTTTCAAAACCCTTTACAAAGTCCAGATCTAATCGATTCGAAAACCGATTGCGATTCGAGAACACAGTCTCTGTGGGTTCGATATCTTTTATTACTTGACGGCAGTCCGGTACACTTGCCGGATTCGCACGAGCGCGTCGACATACGCGCGACATCAAGTAGCAGCCAAGAACATCACCCCTATAATCTCTAAACAAACCACCACAAGCAGCATGCCCCAGAGATCCTTTGGCAGCGCCATCAGAGTTACATTTAATCCATCCATAATGAGGGGTTTGCCAAATAACTTCTTTAATTGAGGGAGCTTTCCTTAAGTGAGAGACAACCGAGAAGGATTTAAGAATCTGGAAATCTTCTATGGAATTAGACATTACTCCTTTAGATAAAGAAGTGGACAAATTGGTAGCTGATACTATCATGCTTTTAGCCCCTGCTACCGAAATATATTTATTCCTGAACATGCATGATTTTCTAGAGACCCATATGGCTGCAAAGGAGTGTATTACAGCTGCTAAACTCAAATCCTTTACTTGGCTGCTACTGTTTCTGTCAGCAACCTTCAAAATCGAAGTAAAAGAAGAGCAATCTATATTAATATTCAAGATAGCACTTATCCAATTCCATATACTTCAAGCAAACTCACAGGACAGAAACAGATGAGAAGCTGATTCTTCACTTTTACCACACACAGAGCAGACAGAAACTGTGGCACATCCTCTAAGCCTAAGATTTTCATCAGTTGGCATCCTTTTATGCATTATTCTCCAAATTAAAAAAGACTTAGAAGGAGGGAAGAAATGCTTCCAGATCATTTTTCCCTAAGCTAAAGGTGCTGCAGGAGGGTATAAGAAAGAAAATGCCTCTTTTAAGGTCAGGTTACCTGAAACTGAATCTGTCCAAACCAGAGAATCTACAGCTGCTACTATTGGAATTACAATCTTAATGATCTCAGCTAACAGATGAAACTCCTCAGGACAGCACCAAGTTTTGTTGTGAATAAAGTCACTAACAGAAGCTGTCAGGAATTGGTGCACATCAGCAGGAATTTGGAGCAAATCTACCACAGGAGCAGATAACCAATGATGCTTCCAAAAATTAATACAAGATCCATCACCCAATAACCAAACTGAATTCAGAGAGATCAAATGCATGTTGTTCTTAATGCCAGACCAGATTGAAGATTTTAGATAGTGAACAACTGGTTTACCTTTCCTAAAAAACCTGCTTCTTAAGAAAACTGCCCATGAGTCATTTGATGAAACAATTAACCAGCTTAGCATCAATAAAGCTGATCTATTAATTGCTGTCAAAGATCTGAGGCCAAAACCTCCTTCTGTAGTAGGCTTACAACATTTCTTCCAAGCCACTGTGACAACCTTCTTCACATGAATATTACCAGATCAAACAAAATTTCTGATCCATCTATCAATGGATTTCAGCAAAGACACTGGCCACTCATAAATGTAGAAACTGTACAGAAGCATACTGTTAATTACTGAATTAACCAGCTGCACTCTGCCCTTTATAGAGAGAATAGAACCCTTTCAAGATGCTAATTTGCATTTAATCCTGTCTGCAATAGGCTGAAGATGAATAATCCTAGGTTTGCCTTTGAAGATAGGCACTCCTAAGTAAGTAAAAGGAAAAGGACCATGAGAAAAACCCAGAATAGAGGAGATCTCTACCAATCTTCTGGAATTCACGGAACCAGCAAAGAATTTACACTTTCCATAACTCAAATGTTGTCCAGAAACCTGACCATAAGCCTTAAATAGAGACATCAAATTCTGCAAATTACCCTTTGTGCTCTTGCAAAACACCATTATATCATCAGCATAAAGGACATGGGAAGGTGTACTACAGCCTCTAGGACTTGCCATGCATTGCAAGAGATTGTTTTCAACCATCCAAGTAATACTTCTACTCAATACATCTTCAGCCAAACAAAAAAGGAGAGGAGAGAGAGGATCACCTTGCCTCACTCCCCTTTTGCAAGCAAAATAACCAACTGAGTCACCATTAACTAAAAAAGATAATTTTGCAGAAGGCAAGATCGTCTTAATCCAAGCACAAAATTGAGAATTAAAACCAAAACCATCAAGCACTTTCAATAAAAAATCCCAATCTAAGGTGTCAAAAGCTTTTTTAATATCAAATTTGAGAGTAATGTTACCTCCAAAAGATTTCTTGTCTAGGAGATTGAATGCTTCAGAAGCATTACAAATGCATTCGGAGATCTTCCTACCCTTAAAGAATCCTCTTTATTGTGGAGAGATGATTTTTGGAGCTATAGTAGCAAGCCTATCAGCAAGAATCTTAGAAATAACTTTGAATTGAAAATTGGCCAAAGCAATAGGCCTAAAGTCCTCAATCCTGTCTGCTTCTGGAAATTTGGGAATGAGGGAAACAATGTTTGAATTTAAACCTGGCAAGATCCAATTCTGCTTAAAAAACTGTTGAACATAATTACAAACATCCACTCCTATAATATCCCAAAAAGATTGGTAGAAAGCACCACCAAAATCATCTGGGCCAGGAGCACCTGAACCATTTAAGGAGAAAACAGCAACCTTAATCTCTTCACAAGAAGGCATACCAATCAGCATCTTATTATCTTCATGGTAAACCATTTTAGGCAGGGGTGGCAAAATGATCCATTTGTCCATCATCCATCCAGCCCATCCATGAAAAAATCCATCCAATCCATCCATTTATAAAAAATAATATAAATTGATTGGATGGATTGAATTATTTTTTTAGTGGATGGTTTATGATCCATCCAATATTTTTTAAAATCCATTGGACCAACAATAAAAAATGTAATGGATCAACTTTTATCCATTCCAAAACCAATTTATTTTTTTCATATTATATTTCACCAAATAAAAAAAACCTCCATTTGTAACAAAAAAAAATATCCCATCTAATTTTCTCTTTCGTTCCTTATTATTTTTTATTCACTATTTTTTATTTTATTTATCTCTTTTTTTTCTTTTTTTTTGTTATATTAAGTATTAGCTAATTAATTATGCTCAAGCACCAGTAGTAGTCCACGTTATCCCGTACGTTTTCTTTTTTCGTTGCCTTTTTTTTTTGCTGAGAAACTTAAAAAAAAAGTATTAACTAATTGAAAGCACAAAAAGTTGTAACAAGTTTCGTAAAACAATGTCATGGAACGTTGTGGCAAAACAATCTCTGTAGATGCACATAATCACTAACTCCCATATAATAATAGAAAAATGGTCGTGATACAAAGTGATCGTGAGATAGAGTGGAGAGAGAGTAAAGATAGAGAGAGTAGGAAAAAAAGGGAGAGAGAAAGGGTAGAGAGAGGAACAAAGAGGAGAGAGAGGGTGAGATAGAGATAATATTTTAATTTTTTTCCAAATTATTTTATTTTTAAAAATATTTTATGGATGGATAAAAGAGATATAAAATTATTTAATTTCTTAAAATAAATTTTAGTGGATGGATATGAAAAATTGTTAATGGATGGATCGGATGGATTTTATTTAATGGATCATTGATGGATTGGATTTTTTTTAATGAATTTTTAATGGATTATAATGGATTAATGGATTGTTTTTAATCCATCCGTTAAGATCCGAATAAAAATTTATCCGATCCATCCATTTGCCACCTTTAATTTTAGGGATGACCTTACCAACTAAACCATTATCTGCCCATTCATTTTCTGAGGCATAGAGATTAGAAAAGTACCGAATTACATGCTGCTCAAGAGCACTAGAAGAATCCAGCACCTCATCCCCCTTTTCTAGAACAGACATTTCTTTAGTAGAGTGTCTAACCTCAGCCATTCTGTGAAAGAAGGCCGTATTTCTATCACCCTCACAAAACCAGTTAATCTTGGACTTTTGCCTCCAAAAAGACTCTTCAAAGGATAGAGCTTGATTCAATTCTAGTTGAGCTGCAATTTCCTGATCATGAAGCATATCAGAATAGCCATTGTCATCAATCTGCAGCTAAACACTTTCCACCTTAGCTTTAGCATTAGCCACTTTGAGATGGACATTTCCAAAAACTGATTTATTCCAATCCTTAAAAGCAGCCTTCATTCTCTTTAATTTTTGCATCAGCACAAACATACAGCAACCAACCACAGGCTGAGACCAAACATCCTTTACCAAGCTCTTACAATCACAATGTTCTGCCCACATAATGAAATATTTAAAGGGAGAAGGATGTACTTTAATACCATTCTGTAGATTCAGTAACAATGGAAAGTGATCAGAGCACCTTTTGGATAAAGTTATACAAGATAAGTTATTCCAAATAGATATGCAACTTTGGTTAACAATTACTCGATCTAGCACTTTCTCAGTATATGCATTTCCCAATCTGTTGATAGACCATGTAAATCTCACCCCTCTAGTTGTAATATGAGATAGTCCACCATCATTTGACCAAGAAGCAAAATCATCACAAGATGCTTTTAGAGGTAAACCTCCTCCCCTCTTCTCATGAGAACCAAGGACTGCATTAAAGTCCCCAAAAAACAGCCAAGCATCTGGATTATTTCTCATCAATAAAGATAAGTCTTTCCAAAGATCCCTTCTACACAAATAACACAAATAAGACGTAGATGCATACACAGCAGCTATAAAAAAGGAATTACCATCCACACAAACGGAAAACGCACAAAATTGATCTGAAGATGAAATGATAACTGGATCCAAGTTATTAGAACATAAACACCACAAAATTGGAAGTCTATTGCCCCTACTATTAAAAGCAAAATCTCTTAGACCCACAGTTCTCCAAAATGATGAAGGAAAGTTACCAAAATCCATCCAAGGTTCGGATAAAAACACCACATCAGGTTTATTTTCCTGACACATATTCTTTAGAACAAGTCTAGTCTCTTCATTTGCTAGACCTCTTGCATTCCAATACAATACCTTCATAGAGAAGATTGCTTTAAGCCTGCCCTACCTTGGGTAAATTTCTCATTCTGAAGCTTTTGCTAACCTTTTTTAAGCTTTTTTTTTTCTGTGCTCTAGTCAACACCACAGTAAACTTTGAACTTCCCCCATCAGCATCCTGAGGTCTTAAGGAAGTAAGGGAGAATTCAGAGACTTCCTCTTCATCTTCATCACCCCATAATTTGGAAACAATCATAAGATCCTTTCTTACATGTGGAGGCATTGGCTTTGAAGTGAATTCAATATTTTCCTCAGTAGACACTAACCTCGAATTAGACACCTCATTAGGGGCATTAAAAACTGGAGAGATATCACTCCCTGAATCAGGAACCACACCCTCAACCAAAGGGGAAACCGAGGAGCACTAGTGCAATAAGTGCTTTTTACGTCAGTTAAAATTGATTTTTTACGTCAGAATACTGACTGACATAAATACAGCTGATGTTAATAGTTAATATTTTAACGTCAGTTGAGAACTGACGTTAAATATAAAACTATTAACGTCAGTTCTTTAACAAAACTGACGTTAATTTTGTAAAAATTAACGTCAGTTTTTTAAACAACTGACGTTAAACATAAAACTATTAACGTCAGTTTTTTAAGACAACGGACGTTGATTTTGTTAAAACTAATGTCAGTTGTTATAAAGAACTGACGTTAAAGGTTTAATTTTAACGTCAGTTGTATCAAACAACTGACGTTAATAGTGTACTGTATATTTTATAAAATACTATTAACGTCAGTTGTTTGATACAACTGACGTTAATAGGTTTTTTTTTTAAATTCAGTTTTAAAATATCACTCCCCTCAGCTATCCCTGCATTCAGTCCCAGTAACACAGAATATCACACACATTACAGAATTGCAAAGGAAAATTGAACAATGGGGGGACTTAAAACCAAAACCCATGTATATATATAAATAAATTTTAGTTCCAATGTCTAAAAACCAAAACTATCTAAGGATATATATATACATGTTATTAATTAGTTTCTAAAGTCTAACAAAAAAACTATTCATCTAAGTAGTGCGGAGGTATGTTGTCAATTCCTTTTTCAGCCGCATACTTGAAGACGAATTCAGGGAAGCGCATCCTCAAGTCTCTTAACTCATCTTCTTCAATAGGCGATTGGTCGATAAATGCCTAGACACGTTCAAATAATAACAATAACATCAATGCAAGTCATCTTCAAAACTATAATATATAATTTAACAAGTTGTTTAAATATTACCTTCTTCCATCCATCCGTAATAGATGCGGAGACTATGTTCAGCATATGAAGCATCACATAATAGCCGCACGACCACCCGTCAATTTGATATCGAGACTACCAACAAAATTAATTTCAACGTCAGTTGAATATACATATAAATTAGTAATTATAATATTAATTATTTGACAAATAAACTACCAAACCTTGAGGATGTTCCATACAGGATTTGCTTTAGCCTTAGAAGTCCTACTTCTCCCGTTGGCGCAACTTATGCTACTCGCCTTCAGCACGCTATCATAAACAAATAATCATGTCGATCAATTAACAAACTCATATATCATGTGTGTAATAAACTAAAAACAACTGATATTAAAACTTAAATTAAGTTTAAGATTAGTTACTTACATATTCTGACTTCCACCACCTTCGGTGGCGGATCTTGGTGGAGAGAGAGAAGAATATGACAGTATGCCTAGACGGGTGAAGTACGAACAACTGCCAATGGCGTTCCATACAGTAGGGAGCCAGATATAATTCTTTCGGATTGTCTCCCAACAAGTTCCCTAAGTATTTAATCAATGCATCGCCAGCAAAGAATTCGGGCAGAAGGATTGACGGATCTAAGAAACCGTAAACTGATGCAACGCCCTTATCAAGCTGAAGACGATGGAGATACCTAAGATATGAAAAGGTGTGGATGTTAATTACATAATATATATATTGAAATTAAAATAAATTATTAAATGGAAAAATACCAAAAATAAATAAGTTATAAAATTAAAATTAACTTACGTGCACCAGAGACTGATGACATTGCTGTTCATCCAGACGTTATTTCTGCAGGCGTTCCCGAGATCGTCACCAACGAAGGAAAATATCCTCTGTTGATCTGGGCGTGCCACCCATCCATCGTGATCCAATGGACAGACAAAAATCTCAAACGCATAATCCTCACCAAGTGAGAACAAACGAGTGATAGGTGACAGCGACACCGACGTCGACTTGGCCTTCAGTTTAGGAAAAAAAAAGATAAGTTTTTGATAATTAAAAAAAACACAAGTAATTATTTGACTAATTTGGACATTAATAATGAATAAATACCTTTGCTAACATTTCGAGCTCACGTCGTTTGGAGTCCAACTCAAGCTCACGCCTTTTCATTTCCAACTCATGCTCATGGCGCTGGACTTCCAACTCCCGCTCCCTAGCTGCCAACTCATCGTCCTCCACATGTGCCCTACTAAAACTCTCTTTTGTGCTCACATGTGAAGGGTTGGCAAGCCCTGCGGTGTCCTGGGATGTACCGACGGAGGAAAGCTCTCTGGCAAGCGCCTGCTTGAATTCTGGGTTGGATATTAAGCCTTGCATCAGATGTGTTGTAATATCTGGGTTGGACATGAGGTGCTGAGTAATGTCAGCCAAAATTGATGCTTCACTGACCACCCGCTTTCGTGAAGCAGACTTACCATAATATTGTTTGATGGTCACGTTCCAAGGAACACCGAGAACCCGACCAGGATGGTCTTTCTTGCCTAGAGCAGTCATCAAGACGTCCTGCCGTCCAGAAGGGACGAATGCGCCCTGGGAGGATTTTGCTTTAAGATCCATCTACAATGAAAAAAAATGAAAAAACGCGCAAATGAAAAGTGTTGCAAATATCTATACAAATATCAATTGAAAGCAAGTTAATTATTTACTTACAATCTTATCTGCCACTTCGCGAGTGGCATCAACTTTAAAAGATCCCGTCTTTGTCATGCGGCCGGCTAACCAGACATCCTCACGGTCGATGTCCGATGGAGGACTTGATGGTGTTCCCTCAGGCACCTCTCCTCTTTCAATCCTAGCAGAGTGCTCTTCCTGCTTCGCCCTCAGCCTATCCGCCATCATCTGCTCGATCCGAGTCTGGTACCCACCCTGAGACATGGTGTGGCGGTGGACGTTCTTTGCCTGATTCTGCCGACCCTTATTTGTCTTAGCCTATTCAAACAAAAACACATAATTAAATACAGTTAAATGATCTATAATAAGCATACAAAATTAACTTAATCAACCAATCTGAAATTCTCCATCCTGTCGACTCCTGGCAAACATATCCCAAGTATCCTGATCAATCCAGGGATAATCCGAGAACATTTTATCAAGCCGCTTCTTCCCAGATACATAGTACCTGGTAAGATCATGCTTGAACCCATTCCAACGCTTTGATGCCATTTTCATACATTTATGACGATGATCCTCGTCATTTGGCACAATCCAAGCTACCTACACATTAGATACATATATAACAACTGGATGGATTATAACTCGGATAATTATCTAATAATGTAAATCAAACGAATGTAAAGGTAAAATACCGTGATAGCCTCCCAAATCTGATCCTTAACGTTACGTGGAACGTCATTCCGATGGTTGTAGTTGATGCTTACGTCTGCTTCGCTTGTAGAAACACCCACTTATTAAATTCTTTAGCACGGGGTCCCTGGGCATTTAGATTAGCATCGAAGGACACCTCAAGCTTCTGTCCGCTCTGCCTGTCCTTCTCTAGTTTCTTCAACGAGGTGGCTCCTCTACCCCGTTTCCTATGAGCCTGTGATGTCTGTATGGACAAAAAAAAAAAGATAAAATAGAGGGTTGTAACATTATAAACTTACATTAAAAAGAAGGACTAAAGATAGTATATGACATGTAAACTTACACTAGAATCAGGCGTAGGCGAGATCGGGTCCTGCGAAACCCCCACAGTGTCCTCCCGTGCATGTGGGCTATCCGACTGATCCATATGTATGCCTGTTCAGAAACAATATATATGTATTAACATAGGTTATAACTCAAAATAAATACAGAAGTATAAATAAAAATAACTAGATAGGTCCTGTAGATATACAAAACATCTATATATCCAATATAAGGACAATACGGGAGATTGAAAACTATAGTTTTTGAAGATTGCCAAGCACTGGTCACGGCCTGGCCGTGATGTCCATCACGGCCGTAACGTGCCAACCGAACCAGACCCTCATAGGCGGGAACGATCACGGCCTAGCCGTGATGAGCATCACGGCCGTGATGATCAACCAACAGAGCAACATGCACTCAAAACCAAAAATAGAGACATTCCAAACAACTCAAACTCACGGTTTAAAGTTACAACTACTGAGACTACAGTTTCAACATACACTCAAAACCAAAAATAGAGACATTCCAAACAACTCAAACTCACAGTTTCAAGTTTCAACTACTGAAACTACAGTTTCAAACCAGCAGAGCAACATGCATGCACTCAAAACCAAAAATAAAAAAATGTGCCCTAATTAAAGACTCACCAGAAATAGGCGCTCGCGTGGTGGTGGTGGGGAAGCTCGAGTGGTGGCCAACGTTCGATGTGGTTACTGAGAGCAGAGGGACAAGGAGAGTTAGTGCGCGGGAAGGGGAAAGAGAGATGTCAAGTTATTGCAAAGAATGAGCGGGAAAGACAGAGTTAGGGGTTAAGAGTGTACCTCACGGTGGTGGCGAAGATGCCCTCGCGGTGGTTGTGGTGGAGATGAGCTCGCGATTAGGGCAGAGTGAGAGCGAGAATGAGGGTTGAGAGTGAGGGTTGAGCGTGATGAAAAGAGAAAAGACACGTACGTACAGAGAAGTGGAGAAGGCGCGTGGGGGTAAACGTTATAATTAAAATAAAACAACATTTTACGTCAGTTTTTAGTAAAACCTGACGTTGAAGATCATATATTTAACGTCAGTTGTCTTAATAAACTGGCGTTAAAAACTCTCACACTTATTACGTCAGTTGTTAGTAAAAACCGACGTTAAAGGTCATATATTTAACGTCAGTTGTATTAAGAAACTGACGTTAAAAACACTCACAACTTCTTACGTCAGTTGTATTACACAACAGACGTTAAAAGTTTATTAGTTTCTGCAAAAACATTCATTCCTTTGACTACTCTGCTACTTACCCATTCACCTTTGTACCTAATCCTCTTAATGAGCATTAAGTTTATAGATAAGTTTTCAAGAAAATCAGAATAGCTTAGTAACTTCATCCACTGCTCCTATAAATAGCTTCCTTCCATCCTTTTAATTAATTTTCTGCTTCACAATATGGCTCTGCAATGGAGACTAACTTCATCACTCTTTCTTCCTATTCCTAGACTCAAAGATCTTTGTCTTAATGGTCGAACAACTTCTGAGTTTGAGTAAATCACATTACATGGATATTAAGGTTGGGTGAATCACGTAATGTGATTCTCTCACTTTATTTCATCCCCGTCATCCCTTTCACTTTGCTTTGGAAGCAAGTGATTGTGGATTCAAGATGATGCATCAAGGAACTCCATTGAAGAAGAAAGATGCAAAGATCCATTTCACTATGCTTTCGCTGCTAGTGACTGAGGATTTACTTTGCATCATGGAATTCAAGTGAGGGAGGTGATGCATCCATTGGAGTTTCTGATGATAGGACTAAGAAGAAAATGATGTTGATGCAGAAACTTTTTTATATTTTAGGGCTATGTTGCAGAAATTTTTTATCTTTTAATCATGTAATTTTAACTTATGAATCGCTTCAATGTCATACGATTTGATTATACATATAACTTGTTTTATGTTAAGTGTTTATTTATTTTAATTTGCACAAGAATTTGTTTACTAATTCAAGCTAATTAATAAAAATTAAAAACAAACTTGTATAAAAAAAGGTTTAGAAATAAACTGCAGTACTATATGGAGTGATCTGCGTTAAGAGGGACAACAGGGACATGACAACCAATGAAATGAGTTTCATAAGTATTTACGTCAGTTATTTATAGAACTGACGCAAATAGTGATTTAATATTTACAAACTGCCACCACCTCATTTTTAACGTCAACTTAATTTATGACTGCCAAGTTCCCGTATATTAATTACATTATTTCCAATATTCATTCTGCACGTTTATAATATATAGGATTATTTACGTCAGCTATTTATTTAACTGAAGTAAAAATCAAACTTTTAACATCAGTTGTATAAAAAACTGACGTTAACAATAAATATTTTTTATTTTAAAAACACTTTTAACGTCAGTTTTTTTTTAAAAACTGACGTTAAAAGTGTATAGATATCTGCAAAAAATTCATTCCTTTGACTGTACTGTGCTACTTACCCATGCACCTTGTAACTCAATCCTCTTAATGAGCATTAAGTTTATAGGTAAGTTTTCAAGAAAATCAGAATAGCTTAGTAACTTCATCCCCTGTTCCTATATATAGCTTCCTTCCATCCTTTTAATTTTCTGCTTCACAATATGGCTCTGCCGTGGAGATTAACTTCATCACTCTTTCTTCCTATTCCTAGACTCAAAGGTCTTTGTCTTAATGGTCAAACAACTTCTGAGTTTGAGTAAATTACATTACATGGGTGATAAGTTTGAGTAAACTACATTATGTGAGTTGCTCACCTTATCACCTTCCGGAGAATCAGCTGCTGGAGGGCTAATCAGGTGCTCGGGGGTCACAGTTCCAAAACCTCAGCTTTGGCAGCAAGTGACCGTCTTGGAAGTCTCTGGAACCACTGCCTTTGCTTGAAACAGATCTAGTGCACCTGTTTTTGCCTCTCTCTTGAGCTCTCTCATGCCCCCCAGTTTTCTGAGGTCTTCGGAGTATAGTTTTCCCTTTGGCATATTTCATAAAACTCTCTGATGGGATGTAGCTTTAATGTTTAAGATTTTAAACCCTTTCAATGTAACTTTTTATAGGATTTTAAACCCTTTCAATGTAACTTTTTATAGGATTTTAAACCCTTTCAATCTTCTGTATCAGTCTGTATTACAATTCATGAATGAGATCCGGTTTGGGTTATTGATTCAACTTATAGTTTTCAAAACAGAAACACAAAACATCAAAGCAATTCATGTGAAACTGAAACTTTGAGGAAGACAATGCGGAAGGGATCGTATACTAGATAAAAAAATTTATTAAAATAACCTTTAACGTCTGTTGATGTAAGGACTGACGTTAAAAGTGAAGTGACTTACTTTTAACGTCAATTCTTTATAGAACTGACGTTAAAATGTTCACTGCTAACGTCAATTTTTTATTGAACTGACGTTAAAAGTGAGTCACTTCACTTTTAACGTCAGTCATTAAAACAACTGACGTTAAAATTGAATTAATGAAGTCTGATATTTACAAAACTGCCACCGCCTCCTTTTTAACGTCTAGCTTTTGGTTAACTGACGTAAACATTTACCGTCTAATGTATATTTTCCACTAGTGGAGGCAGAAAAATCCTTACCATTCTTTTCAGTTACAAGGGCAATATTATCCACATCATTCGGCAAGCAAGAAGCAACATTGACCACTTTAACAGGAATGTCTTCAATCTCTGGATCAACTAGATTATTGGTTGACTCAGATTTAAATCAACCCCTGCAACAACACCATCCACCTTACCATCATTAACAGGCACACTAGGTCCTCCCTGAAGCAAAACACTTGGACTATCGTCATTGATAATTCCCTTTCCTTTATGGATAGCATCCGCTTTGGAATTCTGAATAAAGTCTCTATCACATTCTCCTTCACGACATTATTCTTAGGGACATGTTTCTGAGTTGTTTTCTTTGCAGCCAAGATACCTCTTTCTTTCTTAGAGGAATCTTTATCTAAATTCATCCCCCTCTTGCACTCAGAAACTGAATGACCTATTGTAGTGTACACAGAGCAGAAAGCAGGGAGGAATTCATATTCAATTTTAACCAAAAATTCAAAGCCCTCCCTTTCTACTCGAATGTGATCTTGGATGGGCTTGATCATATCAATATCAACTAAGACTCTAGCATAATGGCCAAGAGTTTTGTTTTTTGTAGCATCATCAAGGGATAATGGAATACCAATTCCTCTTGCAATTACAAAAAGGATTCTAGGTCTCCAATACTCCTGAGGTAATCCTAAGATCCGAATCCAGTATTGAGCATTTGTCTGTTTCATCGAGAAAGGCTGAAAATCCGAAGACCAAGAAAAAGTCTCAAAGTCCCCGGTGCCAGATTCCAAGAACCTACCGATTCATGTCTTCCAATGAGGAGAATGAGAACTCATAAAACCCTTCCCAATTGGAGTCATTCTCCATTGATTAATCGGATTCCACAGCTTTAGAAGCTTTACACGCAAGTCACCAATCTTTATAGGCGCGTCACCCTTGAACAACATCAAACGACCATGCAGGTTATTTTTACAGCTTTCCACTCCAGCTATATATTCATCTTCAGGGATTTTTACGGCCAAAGTATCTCCTTTTAGACAAGGAACAGGTAACTGACTTAGACTTAGAGGAATGTCACATGCATTGTTCAATCCTTGTGCAAAAGTTTTGATAGGAGGAGGAGAAAGAAGGAGCGATGGAGAAGAAGATGGAGGAGGAATGGGGGGAGGGTCGGCAGGGGGCAGCAAAGCGGAGGTAGATTCAGGGAATATGAATTGCCAAGGATAAATCCATGGTGATCGCTGTAAAGGAGACCTAGTTTTTCATGCAAACCCTAGCAGATAGTTAAATAAGTGTTGTCAGTTGTGTATAGGGGTGTTTATTGGTTCGACCCGACCAATTCGACAATCCCAACCGAACCAATTAATTTGGTTCGAATTTTTCAGTGTTCGGATCCGATCCAAACCAACCTAATGAGGAACTGATGATGTTTGGTTCAAACATCGAATTCAGATATTTTGAATCTGAACAAAAATGAATCAAACCGAACCGAACTACCATACTTTATTATTTTCTAATATAAATATTTTATTTTATTTCCATTTCCTACCGGAAAAAAAAAATCCTATTCCTCCCTGTCACCCTGACCCACGCGACTCCTTCATATTGATCCAGGTTCCTTCACTTCCTTCTCCTTCCCCTCTTCAAGTCGTCTTTTTCCTCATGTTGTCATTCCACCGTCCCAACCGCACGCGCAGCGCCTCAAGCTTGCCTCCGCGTGGCACCGCCGGCCCTTCTCCGGGCAGTTTTGCTCCACTGTGATTGTCGTCCAGCCATCATCGTGTGTCGCGTCTCAGATCTCCAACCACGCACCAACAACCTTCCAGATCTGCACCAGAGTAAGCCACCAAATTGTGCCGTCGTGCGTCGACTGTTGCACCAGAACCCTCTAGATCCGCCATCTTTATCGGCCGGCCACCGCAAATAACACCCTTCGCCGCTCCTGCACCGAGCACAACCATTGTTCTCCCGTTCGTTACTTCTCTGTCGTCTTCCTCGTATTCACGCTTGTTTTAGTACATGGTTAATGTTGAACAAATGTAATTTCGTAGCAGTTTCTTCATTTTATTTTATTTTTCATTTTTGATAGGATTATATCTGAACTGAAATTGAACAGATCCAGCCCCTTTTTGAATGGATTGGTTTGGTTCAGATTTCATGGGGGAAAACACATATACCCGAACTAACTGAATGAATTGAATTTGTTTGGTTCAGATTTGTTTTTTGCTCAAATCCAAATCAAATCGATCCGTGAACACCTCTTGTTGTGCATATTTTTTTTTAAAATTTCGTCCGGCACATTTTCATGCATTGTGCAATAGAAAACAACATTCAGCAATCAACACCAATAATATCCCTAATACAATCAACATAAGGATATGAACTACCTCCATCCTTTTCAACACTAACCACCAAAATCTCCCAACTTGCAGGATGTTGCCATTTATCTACAACAAAAATAGAATACACAAGTAAAAAGTATGTGAAAAATAATAAGTGAAGGGTATATAGACGAAATAAATAAAAAGTGTCCCCTTTTAAAATTAATTAGAAAAAAAATACATGTTTAAGTTTATCTTTTCCTTTTCCTCATCAGGTTGAGACTCGTCTGTCCCTTAGGGGTACAAAATGATAATATGATCCCAATCCCATCATCATGATTATCCCTCATATACATTCCATCAAGGACAGACCCAGGATGGAATAATAGGGGGGCAGTATAAAAAATTACATAACAAAAATCAAAAAGAAGATTTAGAGTATATTGTGTTAAATGAGGCATATATGCACCAGCCAGTTATACCAAGATCACATGTTGTTACGTCTACTTTATATATATATATATATATATATATATATATATATATATGGGGCATATCTAGTGAGAGGGCTTTTTCTTATATGAGAGTGAGATGGATAAATCTTGACCATACAATCATATATGGATGGTCAAGATTGAAAGTTATTTGATAGTCACATGACCACTTAAAAAAGTCACATGACTTTATGTTTTAATCTTGATCATCCATGGTTTGATCTAATGGCTATGACTTATTCCTCCCACTCTCACATAAAAAAGTCACATGACCTTATGTTTTAATCTTGACCATTCATGGTTTGATCTTAATGGCTATGACTTATTCTCCTTTGTCAAGGTTTGAACCTTAGACCTCCTACTCCTCCACCTCCTTTTACCCTTAGCTCAAACCACTTGAGCTACCCCCTGACATCGTGTGTATTTGAGTTATTGTTATCCCTTCACCTTCTCTTCTTCCGGTGTGACGAGACTTTGAAAGCCCTATGGACTTGACGTTGGATAGGTATTCAGTATAGAATTCCTTAGCTTCTTCCACTATGTACCGTTCAACAATACATCCCTCCAGTCGTGATTAATTTTTCACATACCCTTTTAATATCTTCTTGTAACGTTCGAATGGATAAATCCATCTCATAGTCGTGTCTCTCTAACAAGGTGAATTGCTAGAGGAACCATTATGTCAAAGAATGAAGGTGGGAATGGAGGGATAATTGGGAGATTCAACGAGTATATGGATATTCAGAAGGTATTTAGCGATCGGAATTTTCGATCGCTAACGCATGAAAATTCTACCGGTCTCTTACTTAGTGAGCGAATTAGACACTGAATTAATGCGGTCATGAAAAGCCTAGTCATTGAGAACTTTGCGATCGAATTTTACTATTAGCGACAATCATATCGGACGTTGATCATTGTTAACTTTCTTCATGGTGACCAATTTAACAACTGATTCACGATCACGAATCAAGTGGTTTTGTCTCTAGTGACTAATTTGACGACCAAATACGCAATGAAGTTATTTTAATTATTCCATTGGATTGTGACTTGAATAGAGTGAATTACCATTTTGGTCCCTAAAATTGTAAGGTGGTGGCAAGTTGGTCCCTCACATTATGAAATAAGCAAAAAATTTCCCCAAATTGAATAAAAGTTAATCATATTAGTCTAATTTGGAAAAAAAATTTCAATTTGGGGACCATAACATAATGAACGTTCTTCAATTTGAGAGACGTTTTTTCCTATTTCTTATTATGAGGAACCAACTTGCCACCGCCCTACAAATTCATGGTTCAAAATGGTAATTCACTCACCTTGAATATATTTGAGTAGTTATTTATTCTAGGAGTGATAATTCACTCTGGAGCCTCGGGTACCCCCCATGGCTGGGCATCCTAGCCCCCAGGAAAGTCCTGCCAGCCAAATCCAAGGTCCAGCTCCTCCTCAAAAGGGTAAACAGCTCTCCGACCCTCATATGCAGCTTTGCTCTGCACTCTGAAGAAGTCCCCGGTGGCCACATACGACCTCATCATGGCCTGTATGTTATGCTGAATGGCCACCAGCATCTGATCCGTAGTCGGGCGCTAGGGTGCCTGAGCAGGTCTCTGCCTCTTGGGTGGTGCTGGCTCTCCATAACAATGGCGGCCAATGTGCTCTGTCGATCGGTGGTTGAGGAACTTTCTCAGTCTACTCTGACACAGCTATCCCCACCCTCGCCATCATCTCAGTGATGAGGAAACCGTGAGCCAACACCTCTTTAGAGTTCCCGGAGTTGGCCTTCTACTGTATATCCGTGGCTATGACCGAGCCCACGTCGATGGTCTTCCCCTCTATAATGGCATAGAGGAGGTGAGCCGTGCAACAGTGATGTCAGACTCATAAGAGCTGCACATCCGGTTGGCATGGATGAATGCCGACCATATGCGGACCACGAGATTAAGATCCCTCCTCCTCAGTCTGAGTAGGTTCCCAGAGGTCCCTACTTCCCACTGTACTCCCGGCTTGCAACAGGTCTCCAAGATATGCTGAGCTAGAGCCTGGATTGCCGGCATCAGAGCATGCTCACTCCTCTCACCCCAGGTGTTATGGACACCCAAGCAGTGGTTAATGTCGTCCGGGTGGAAAGTGATCCCGACACCCCTCACCAAGGTGATGCACCCTTGCTCCATCGGACGCTTCATTGCTTCAAACACATTGAAAACCACGTTCTCATCTTGCACCCGAAGTGTGAGCTTTCCTTGTTGCGCATCAATTAGTGTCCTTCCGGTGGCCAAGAAAGGCCTACATAGAATTAGAGGAATCTCAGCATCTTCATGTCAAGCACCATGAAGTCCGTCGGAAAGATGAATTTGTCCACCTTCACCAAGTCCTCAACCACCCCATAGGGGTATTTGATAGAACGATCCGCAAGTTGGATTAACGTCATAGTCCCCTTGTCTTCTTGAATACCTAGCTTCATCATCATAGAAAGGGGCGTTAGATTAATGCTTGCCCCTAAATCACACAATGCCTTACCAAAAGTCATCTCCCCAATTGTGCATGGTATGCTAAATGAACCTGGATCCTTCAACTTTGGAGCTAGTTTGTGTTGTAAGATTGCACTACACTCCTCGGTCAAAGCAATCGTTTCCTCATCAATGATCTTCCTTTTTTTTTTGGAGAGAAGCTCCTTCATGAACTTGGCATAGGATGGCATTTGGTCAAAGGCTTCCGCAAAAGGAATGTTGATTTGAAGCTTTCATAAAATATCAAGGAATTTTGAAAATTGCTTGTTTTGTAAAGGTTTCTTCAAGCGTTCTGGATATGGCCCCGTCATGTAAGAAGGAAAGTCCTTGGGCTCTACATACTTCTTCTTCATGAAGTTCTCATCAACCAACTTCAACTTCCCCTCTTGCTCTGGCACCTTTTCAATTATCACTTCTTCTTCCGCTACATAGTCCACTTCCACCTGTGGCACCTTATGAATTTCTTCCTCAATAGAAATAGAAGGACTTCCCTTTGAATCCAACACCTTACCGCTTCGAGTTGTTACGGCATTGCATTGGTTCTTGGGGTTGACTTCTGTATTACCTGGAAAAGAGCCCGGAAGATGCTTGTTCAATTGCTTTGAAAGTTGAGCTACCTGGGTTTCTAGATTCTGGATCGCGGCACCTATATGAGTTGCTAACTTGTCAATTGCTGTGGCCGTGTGCATTGTCAACTTTTCAGTGGCCGCACTAGTCTTCTCAAGAGCCAGCTCCCAAGGTTGCTTGTTTCCATCAGCTATTTGCAATTGATTCGACCTTGGGAGAGCTTGTTGATTGTTCTGGTTATTCCCATAATATGCCCTTTACTGTTGTTGTTGCTGTTGTCCTCCTCCCAAAACTCCACTAGTGCTGCTCCAAGAGAAACTGGATGATCCCTACCTCTGGAATTCTAATTCTGCCGCGTGGTGGTAGTTGTTTTGCATGTTGTTCTGATAATCATTGCGTTGTGGTATCGTATCATTGAAATTATTACATGAATCCACATGCTCCTATGAGAAATTACCTGGACAACTAGCACTATCATGATCACCATTACAAAAATCACAACACGAAGGCAACCCCCCACGTACTGCATTCACTTTCATCATGTTTGTAAGTGCTTCGTTCTGTTTCTTCAAATGTGTATTATTCTCAAGAATAGCTTCAATAGAACTAGCACTAAGCCCTGGTACAGAATGTTGAGGAGTTGTAAGTTGCATATTACGCTCCTCCTTGGCTCGATGGTACTCATTCTTGGGCATCTTCTCTAATAAAGCCCATGCATCCTCCGCTGATTTGAAAGAAAAGGAGCTGCCAACTACGGCATTTCAAATCATTTGATGACGACTTTTTAAACCATTGAAGAAGTTTTACACCTTCGTCACCAAATCTGTAACATCCCTATTTAAAGACTTTGTTTATACGTTTAATGACTATGTTTAAGACCTTGATTAGATGTCTAATATGCTTGTTTAGGCATTGGAAACCTTGCATGGAAAGCACACGAACGATTGACTTCGAATCGAGTAAGAATTAAAACTAGGGTTTTCGGGTCAGCACGGCACGCTCAAGCGTGCAAGGGAGCACGCTTGAGCGCCTAGACCTCCCCAGACACGTGTCTATGCAGCACCAGAACGAGGCAAGAACGCGTGTCAACGTTCCTTCGCGAGGAAGGGTTGACCTGGCTCGCACGTTCAAGCGTGGAGTCGGTGGCGCTTGAGCGCTCACACGCTTAAGCGTGGAGTAGCTCACGCTTGAGTGCCAGCAGGAAAAAAAAGAAAAAAAATGAGAGTGTAAAAGGTAACTTAAGTTACCTTATGTCAATAACTCGAAGACAAAAAGAAAATATAGAGAGAGAAAAAAGGCTTTGATAGAGAGTGAACTTCCGACCACGATTCCGATCAATTCGTTCGTCCTATTGCAATTCCGGCTACGTCATCGTGATTGTAGCAGCGTCATCTTCTTAACCCTAGCTTTCTTTCTTTTCTTTGGCTAAGGTAAACCTACGTCCCTATTATGCCTAAATGCCGTCGACAACGGTATTGATGTTATTTTTCTATTCGTTTATCGGTTTCCAATTCCATCTTCAGATTAGGGTTACCCGTAACGTGTGCTTCACAATGTTGTATTTAGATGAATTTTTGGATCCCCGGAGGGTGGTGAACCAGGCGTGGCAACAAGCGAGGATAGGGAAATGTTCGTTTCGTTGCTTCTAAGCTAGCTAATAACACTTTAGTGGGAGAAAGAAACCCCCTATCGTTGGAAATGGCTAAGTAGCGTATTTTACAATAATGGCATAAGGTGACCTAAACCCTACTAGTGGGCGAATAATTGACAATGTCAATATCACATTGGGGACTACTTAGTGGTACCAATAATGATATGGAGATTGTAAGTTTATCGTCGTTAGGCTAATTTTATGATATTTGAAGTTGTCCGATTTTATCGTATTTGAGCTGCTTGCTAGATGCTGGTTGTGATAATATGCTTTATGTGGATTTTCGTGATACTTGAATATTATAATATTATTTGTTTGATAACATGCGATATTTGTCGATATATGCTTAGTTGGCATCTAGGTGATGATATATGGTGTTTTTCAAAGATGCATGTCGGGGAGTGAATGATATGTGATTTTAGTAGTGCCTAGCCTAATTAAATGATATTTATTGATGATGAACCTATATAATGAGACTTGAGATATGATGTGATTTGAGATTATGATGGAAGGTTGAGGCACTAGGGTTGATCCGGCACGAGTCGGTGAGACTCATATGTAGTTTGCATGTTATTGTTCACAGCCGTGTGTATGTGACACACGAGGTCAGAGTATTCGATCACGGATACCGGAGACGGGTGAGTGCCCATCACACTGAGGTTGTGAGGAAGACTACCATAAGATATATCCGTAGTCCTTGTCGAGTTGAGCTAATGGGCAGTGCAGCTATTCCTTGATGGGATTGGGGGAATAGTCTCATTCTCTAAATGAGCACCTTAACGGGAATGGGGGTGTGCACCGATATATATATATATATATATATATATATATATATATATATATATATATATATATATATATATATATATATATATATATATATATATATATATATACGAGCGCTCCGCTTGGACGACTAACTAATATCCCAGATCAGACGAGGGATGTGTGACAGGATGGTAGTGGCGACGTCAGCATACAGGACTAGTTGCATGAGCGCGAATGGTAGATGATATTACTCTGAGTCGAGGATGATTGTTATTTATACGTGCTTATATGTGACGCATATCTGTGTGCTATTATTGTATGTATGCTGTGTAACCTTTTTCGCTTATGATGATAGCTAGTTTTTTTTATCTCCCTATCTCTTTCAGTGTATGTTTTATTTATGTGACCATTATGAGAAGACCCTACGGAGGAGCCAACTACTGAGGAGCTTGATGGGACCCCTTATGAGCCAGATGCTGGAGGACGAGTAGTGGACCCTAGTAGTTGAGTATAGAGTCTATACCCAGTGCGTCTTTTTGGAGCTGTTGTATTTTCAATTCTTTTGTCAGTTTGTACTTATGGGGCCTACTACGGTGGTACCCTAGACATTATTTTGTATTCTTATGTTTATATATGTGTATGGTGTGCTGTATATGTTAATATCCTTTATGCTTAAATTTTTTAATACTTATGATTTCCTATATACACGCTTAATGTTATTTTGCGATTAAGGTTTAGTTAATTAGGTTTTTCTTTAATGGGACATCGTGGTGTCTCAAAATCAAATAAAGAAGATGGACACCTCCTCAATAGCACATTATAGAAGGATTCTCTAAGATTGTGTTGCCGATGACGCAGTTGACGAGAAAAGGTAAAGCATTTGAATGGACACATGAGTACGAGGCTAGTTTCCAGGAGTTGAAGAGGAGGCTTACAACAACTCCAGTTTTAGTCTTGCCAGATCTGTTAGCACCGTTTCATGTGTACTATGATGCGCCACATCAAGGCCTGGGTTGTGTGCTCATGCAAGAAATGAAAGTTATAGCTTACTCCTCAAGGGAATTAAGAGTACATGAGCGGAGCTACCCAACCCATGATCTCGAGTTGTCCGCAATAGTGTTTGCATTGAAGATATTGAGACACTATTTGTATGGTGCTAAGTTCACGGTCTATAGTGATCACAATAGCTTAAGATATTTATTCGATAAAAAAGAGTTGAACATGAGGCAACGGAGATGGATGTAATTCATAAAGGATTATTAGTTCGATCTCCAATATCATCCAGGAAAGGCAAACGTCGTGGGAGGACACGGTTCTAGAGATGTGGTAGAGACGTGGCATTTAAGGGGCCACGCTCTAGCATGGGAGGACACAGCGCTAGAGCGTGGGCATGCTTTAGCGTGCTCAATAACTATTATAAGCTGCAACTGAATCTCAGATTCTAATAAACTACTTACACGGGTACAAAATCCATTGTGGCTTTTTTTTACCTGCCTTGGGCCTACTTTTACCCTCCATGATCCTATGTTCCTGCATAGCTCTATGATAAAAAAAATATTCATGTAAATTATGTTGAACAGAGTAATAATACATAGATATCACTAAGCAAATGTATTACAAATTAAATAAAAGCTTAAGTATCAATTATGTCCTTGAATGATACCCTATGCAACAAACACAAGAAGACGACACACTGACGAGAACAAAGGATCGACAATTGCCAGATAACACTGAGGTGCGGTGCCCGATAACACTCTCTTTATCTTTCATTAAGCATCTTCTGGATGTATGTCTTGACTGAAGCAGCATTAGAATCCTCTTCGTTATAAGGCTAGGGTCTAAGTATTTATACAATTCTAGGGTGCCCTTTTGTACACTGAGGCGATGCAGATGCCTGACATATTGAAATATAAGGATGTTAATTGTAATAGTTTAATACTAATTAATCAGTTAACTAAATTACAAATAAAATGTACTTACGTGCACCATAATTGTAGAACCGACAACCATGCTTCAGCACCAGGAGTGCATACATCCATAAGATCCCTCGAAGTTACAAATAATATCATTACTTCTTTTCTACCATTGTGTTCCAGTGGCATAGTTAAGTCTTGAGTCCCAATTTGTTGAGTCACTAGAACCAAACTTAATAACAGTGATTGAGGTTGATCATCTTTGTCAATGTCCTAAAAAACCAAGATGAAGCATTAGTAAACATGGTTAAATTATTTCAATTGTAAATAGAGAAAGACATATATATATATATATATATATATATATATATATAAGTAATTGACTGATTATGAATATACCTTGGGTGAAAAAGACTTCCCATGTCTTCTCTACTACGACCTTTTAGGTGGACCAACGTTGTCCATATCCTAAACAACAAAGACAAAGCATTAGTAAACATGGTCAACTTATTTCAATTGTAAATAGTGAAATACATAAGTAATTGAATGATTACGAATACTTTTCTTGAAAGAGGCTTCACAAGTCTTCTAGCCCATTGAATGAAGTGGTCGGGGGACCTGATCCACTATTTTAACATCCTCAGTGGGCACAGGGACTTTAGCAGAAGCATCTACAACTCCTTCAACTGCCACCCTCACCAGATCATGCTCTAATGTCTTGTGGTGCACGATTTCCTCCAAATTGTATACCTTCCCCAATGCCACTAACCGGCTACAATGATCACCAATATAAAGCTCACTCATATCCTCCTAGCCCTCAATAGTATCATCCTCCTATGCCTCAGCCGACATGCCGGCTTGGTCACAACTCCCCTTTTGCTTATACGAGTAGAAGGTTGGACATTTGGATTTTGTTGGGAATAACCCATAGATGACATTTTCGCTCGAACCGACTCCATAATCTGCGGAACGACCTTCCATCTAACCTCCCCCATAACCAGAGGCATAACCTCCTGTCTAATCTCCTCCTTGATGATCTCTTCCATATGTTCCCTGGTGACACCTCCTACCATGGGGCCATGATGTGAAGGTGGTTTGTGGTATTTGTGAATGCCCATGTAACACCCCCTGGGTATTACTACGTAACACATGCGGAAGTAAATTAAAAAGATAATTTGCTGGTTGCTTTAGGAAAATTGTTTTCTTTTAAGTCAGAAAACTAAGGTATAAAATTTTTCTTTAAGGATAACTCTGAAATCCATAATACATACATTTAAAACGTAAAGTCACATTCGTAACAAAGTTACCATTTCACACAACATTTCTCTAAGTTTCCATTTTCGAAAGAAAAAGTTTAAACTACAGATGGATGTATATAACACTACATTCACCGACCTATTTAGATATACAACCCAACTCAGCCTCCTAAGGTAGTCATTCTATCAAATATTCAATGGAGAGACCCCCACCGTGGCCATCCCCCAATCAGAATACTTTTCCAACCTCTAACACTAGGTCTTCAAGTGACTTAGAAAGACTCCTATGCAATATCGGTACTAGAGTACCAAGGTACTACAGCACCAAGGTACTACAGCAAAACTCGAATAGACCTGATATAACTGTAAGAGTGAGACACCGACAAATGGATATATCATACAACAACCATATACATGATACGTACAACATATTGGCATATTAGCATTTAAGCATTATTCGTAGATAAAACAAGTTCTATATCAGTGGGTCTCGTACCCGAATCAATCATTTTTATAAAGATAATGCATGACACTTAAATCATTAGGCTCTAAACTTAATCTCCGGAGATTCCAACATCCTCAAAATGAGTTGATCAGGCTTGATACACCGTCTCATTGGCTAGCTAAGCACAACGCTAATACACCGTCTCATTGGCCATTTAGGCACAACGATTATGCACACCGTTTCATTGTCCATTTAGGCACAATGATACATGTACATCGTCTCATTGTCCAGTTTAAGAACAACAATAATATACCGTCACATGATACCTTTCCTTTTAAGGTCTCACGTTAAAACCACGTCGGGCACGTCTGCCGTAAATGCAAATGTAAAACATTTAGTTCTTGATGTTTTCTTTGTGTTCGTTCTCATTTGTTGTCAATGCTCAAAGCTAACGACCATTCATAATTTTCATCACTTGAAATTACTCAACATCAACACAGGACACACAGTCCGAGTGCTCAATCACAACACCTTAGACCGATGCACCAGTCAAGACTTGTGGTCATAGAAAACAACATTCACTTTAATAATGTTTATCACAACGTGATTAGGACATACAGTCCACAACAAGGTGAATAGGACACAGTCCACAACAACGTAATTAGGACACACAGTCCACAACAATGTAATTAGGACATACAGTCCACAACAACGTGACACGGATCAAAGATCTACGTGTAAATTACAGAACACTAGTATTCCGATGTCTCGTATACTAGATTCGATTTCACCTGTTCTTACTTTTCGTTCAGTGAAAATCAAATACCAAAATAAAACCTCGGTAACACATCCAAGTTACCGGAACGTTTCCAAATCATTTAGGATAAAATCATTTTCCTTTACAAAATCTTTTATAAAGCAATTAGGAAATTCGTTTGTTTTTGGAATCCTTGATGGAATAAATTCAAATATTTTCAAAGGGTTTTTCTTTCATAAAACACATAGTTCGAAAAAGGTTTTCTCTCGTACAAAACTTTAGATCATGAAAGGGTAGTCTCCGTTGACTTAAAATCATTTCAACATTTCTTTTAAAAATGAGAATCTTATTCTTTTTGAAGTAAGCACTTTAAACACGGAACTTTTATAAATGAAACCAAAACTTTGAAAGTTCTATTCAAGGCTTATTAAGACTTTTAATCCTTATAATCATTGAGCATAGACTCAAGTTCGGCTTCTCAAACTTCAATCAATAGTAATATATCTCAAACAGTAATATCATAGTTAATGACAGTTCATCACATATATATAATTCACAATACTGTAAAGCAAGTAATAATCAACTTCAAGTAATAATCACAATAGCTCAAGTAAACAAGTCATTCAAGTATTGACTCCATATCATAATAATATTCAAATCACTCAAGTTAAACACATACACACATGCATATAGTCATTGAATATCCCTAGGCAATCCCCTCTTACCTTTGGTTAGGTAGAGATATGAGATGCTTGGATAGAAGTACCGCAGACGTCCTCGCTTTCTCCGCGATAGAAGTCTAAGGTTATAAACACAAGATCACAAGTTAAAATCAACTAATAACACTAAAACGCAAGGTATTAGGTTCGATCAAGACAATAAATTAGGGTTAGAGATCCCCGAAAATTATACAACTCATGGATTTATGATCCTTAAGTGTTGGGAGTTCATAAACAATGATCATTTAACAAGGTTGAATTAAAATCCCACTAAGTTATAAACTTAGGGTATTCGGCCAAGGCTATTAAAATAGGCTAGCATTCTCTAAACTTTCCAATCTCTTAGGTCTAGCATCCACACATAGTAAGGAGCTCAAAACCATGATCATTTTGGAAAATAAAAAGCAAAGTATCCTAGGTCCATAACCTTCTAGGTTCGGTCTTCATAGGATTTATAGGCTATAAATCTCTAAACTTTCCAATATCTTAGACTTAGCATCCAAATATCTTATGGAGCTCAAGTCCATAACCATTTTGGAAAACAATGGAAACTTAAACATTCCAATCTCTTAGACTTAGCATCCAAATATCTTATGGAGCTCAAGTCCATGATCATTTTGGAAAATAAGAAATAACACATCCTAGGTTCAATAACATACAATCAACAAGTTAGAAATCCTTAAACTTTCCAATCTCTTAGACTTAGCATCCAAATATCTTATGGAGCTCAAGTCCATGATCATTTTGGAAAACAATGGAAACTTAAATATTCCAATCTCTTAGACTTAGCATCCAAATATCTTATGGAGCTCAAGTCCATGATCATTTTGGAAAATAAGAAATAACACATCCTAGGTCCAATAACATAGAATAAACAAGTTAGAAATCCTTAAACTTTCCAATCTCCTATACTTAGCATCCTTCTATATTAAGGAGCCTTAGTCCATGATCTTTTTGGAAAATGAAACTCAAACATCCTTGATCTAAAACATTTAAGTTTTGGCCTACATAGGATAATGAGGAAAAATATTCTTTGTTTGATAACAACTCTTACGTTTAGAATCACAAGGTATTAAGAGTTCTAAATCCATGATCATATTTGGAAAGTTGAAACATAGTATCCTAGGCTTACTTGTACATATTTTCGGCCATCATAGGAAAACAATCTATCAAACCTTTCAAGATTTATAGATTTTAGCTCAAGGAATAGTTAGAAACTCAAACACATGATCATATTCCAAAAGTTGAAGTAAAACCCTCCTAGGCCACATATGCTTAGCATTCGGCCTTCATAAGAAGAGATAGGTAGAGATTTTTGTTTTACACAACTTCTTAGTATGTGAAAATATAAGTTAATACAAGACTATAGAAAGTGGTTTCAACTCAAAATGAGTTTTCTACCATTTTAGAGAGATTTTAGAAGTTTAAAGCATATAAAGAACACATAAAGCAAACTAAGAAATAAAAGATGAAACTTGCAAAAAGATTCATATGAGAGCATTACCCTTAGTATAAGGAAGAACTTTAATGAAGAACTCAAGTGGAAAAGACTAATAAAAATGGAAGCTTTAAGTATTTGAAAAAAAGAAGAAATAGAAGAAGTTGAAGAAATATGAAGATGAAGGAAGAAAATGAGAGAATGAAGATGAGTGATGATTATATAGAGGAGGGAGAGGGAAGCACTGAATTTTGGAGAGAGGATGAGCTTGGAGAGAAAGTTTTGTCTTTAAGACTTGTTTGGTTGAAGAGGAAAGAGAAAAATAGGTTTTTAGAATATAATATGATATAATTTGAAAAGTGTGATGATTACACTTTTGGAGTGTGTCATAAACCTTTCCCATCATGTCCCATCAAGTCACTTCACTTCTTTTGTACTCCCTAATCTGCTCCATTTTGTACCCGGTTGCATTTTCGATCGTAATTCTTCCGACGTTTTCACCCAAATAAAATATTATTTGAACGAAAATTTTCAAAATAACCAAAGTTGAAGGAAACATAATAAAAACACTAACCGTCTTGTTCACGGGTCAAAATTAGGTTTTCTGCATAATAACTTGTACCGGCAGTAAAAATGCAGACCGGCTTCCGTTTGAATTTTCAACCGAAAATTTTACCATGACTTCATATGTTACAGCAACACAAGAAAATGATTTTAGTTTAATTAAAATCATTCTGAGTTTAATCTAAAATAAACACATTTAAATATGTATTTACTGCTATAAAAAGCATAGGAAAAACAGGGTGTTACAGCCCACGCCCCATCCAACACTAAGGACACGGACATGATGATTAGGTTAACCCTATCACAACTAAGAGAGATAAATAACAATAATTCTGATTTGTCAAGATATTATTAGATGTCTTTGTAAAAATACATTACACTGACACTGTATAGAAATTAAACCCTTACACAAATATTGTCTATATTTATTTATTTATTTAAATAGTCTAGATTTTTTTTGACGAATAAATAGTATAGAGTTGTTTTATAAGATATACTCTACTAAATACAGAAATCTTTTATGAACAATATTTTTCAACAATAAATACATACTGACACCATATATATTCTTTATTAAACAAAAAGATATCCTCTCTTCTAGCATTATGCATCCAATAACAAAGCGTGCCATCTCTCTTGCTGTGATAGCTTTTGAAGTCCATTTTTTTACGTCAAACTAATGGTGTTCTGCGAAATGGCTATTGCTGTTTCCATAAAATTCAACCTTGATTAATTGATAAAGACTTATGAAATTAAAAAAAAAAACAATTAAATCAAAAGTTACATGATTGATCCTTCATGAATAATAAGTAATGGGAGGACTTATTTTGTCCAGCCAAATAGGTATGCAGTCCTACTACATCAAACAATATAATAAATCTAAGGATTAAAGTAGTATATCTTGGTTTTAGGTCCTATTTTTCTAGAAAATGTTCCTTTTAATTTTCAAAATTTTGGAAAGAATTTCTATTGTCATTTGTCAAGTAGATCCGTTATCTATTGACGTGGCTGACGGGTTTCAATGTTAACAGTGTCACGTAGCATTCAATATATTTTGAGTAAATTACATCCCACCATCTTAAGGTTTATCAAAATACTAACAAACCTCAAATATGATCATAAATTACACTCCAACCCAATTTTTGGTGTTGACTTTTTTTTTCGATCTACTTTGAGGAGTATCCCACCGCGACTAATCTCCCACGGGAGTTTACTCGGCACCTCGATGAGTGACATCCCTCCCAACTGAGATTTTTTCCATACCCAAAACTCGAACCCGAGACTTTGGTTAAGGGGCGAGAGGCACCATTCACTTAACACCGTTAAGTCACTAAAAACAAAAAATAAATATTTATAATTTGTTAATTGATATTTATAAATTAAAATATTTTTTTAAAATGAAAGTTAGGCTTTCTTGTTTACAAAATAAATTTAATTTTTAGTTTGAAAATAAAACGTACAATTTGACAATCTTATGTGATGAAAGAGAATTCATTTAAATTTTTTTTTTGAGAAATTTATTGAACATATATTTACTTTTCTCAAATAGATGATTTTTTCTATAGAAAAATAGATGAAATTTTAGTATATATTCTAATAGATGATAAATATTAAACGTATACCTAAATAACAATAGATGATATTTATAGTATACACTTTTTTTCAAGTCATTTAGTTCAACAACTTCAAAACAAATATCACACTTTCAATTATTTTGTCTATAGAATATTTGATTTATCCTAGTAATTGTCACTAATAAAGTTAATAAAAATATTGTTTAAATATTTAAGTACAAGAATGAAGATAAATAATTACACTCTTGTTTTGAATAAATAATTATGTATAAGACAGAATATAAACTTGTTTTGAATAATTATATGATTTATATATAGTTATTAATTTTAATTTAAAAAATAATTAACATGTATTATGGTCATTATGTAACAAAAATATATATAATACTTTTTTTTACTCGATTTATTTATTTAGTTCAACCTATAATTTATTTGTTTTTTTGGCGAAATTCTTACTTCGAATTGCTTTATCAATTCTTGACAAAATATTATAATATGAACATATATATTCCGTATTTTTTTACACTAAAGTTATTTTTATAAGTTTATATATTAAGTATGTAACACCCCCCTTGGGCATTATATTACTACTCGTTGAGGAAAATATAATTAATATAAAGGCTGGTTGTTTTCGAAAAATAATTTATATATTGACTACGTTCTAGAAACGGCGTAAAAATTTTCTTCTTCGATATCCTCACCCATAAATCTATAACCAATGATATAAAACAAAATATTACGCATGCCTCCATTCTTGATAGTAATATCAAAACATTTTGAATCATGACAGCGTACACGTTTTCTGAAAATATTTACTTATCCACAAGAAAAAGACATCTTAGATATCCACTCAAAAGAAAAGTTCTTCGAGCCATACGTATACATATGTACTATCACCAAAACAATCACCTTTCAAAACCTAAGTTGGTCGTTATACAAAACATCCACCGAGAATGCCCTAAATGGTCATCTCATCAACGTAAGTCCCCTTCAAGGATCAGGATTAGTATCTCCAAGTGAAACCGGTAAATCCTCTGCATCATCTGTAATCGCGTACCAAGGTACAACAATAAAACCACAAACATATATAATGCAAGGGTGAGAGACCGACATATGAGTTTTATCATGATAATCCCATGCGCGACACACATAACAACACATACGTATACTCACAACATATGGAATTCTCCAAAACAACATAATAGTTTATCAATGAGATTCATACCCGACAGTCATCGCAATTTATAAAAATGCACGAAACTTCAATATTCGGGCTCTAACTTTGATATCTAATCTCCAGAGACCCAAACTTCTTTTCGTTTGAGCAGATCAGGCTCTTTAAATGACCCATTGTTAATGAAAGAAACAATGTCCAACTCAAGGCACAATGGTCAACAACTCATAGTACATTGTCCATTACGGTACCGAGTTCCAACTACTTAAGTAACGTAACTCGGTAGGACGTGAGCTCCAACTATCATTGTAACGTAATTCATATGAACTCCAATGACAGTCATAACGTTACTCGGCCTATAAAATATCTCAAATATCCGAGCTCCAGAAATAGTCTTAGCGTAGCTCGGCCTTTCCTTGGCCCACTTGCTAATACACCAAAGGCACGTCTGCCGGCTCATGCATGTTAAACTTTTGTTCACGTCACTTTTCTTTTTCGTTCATTCTTCCCTTGTCGAGGCTCAAAGACTCACGACCATGCTTAAGTTAATATTAAGTCTTTTCAACTTCAACACAACACAGGACACACAGTCCGAGTGTTCAACTCAACATAGGACACACAGTCCGAGTGCTCAATCACGAAGCCCTAAACCGATGCACCAGCCTTAGGCTCGCGGATATGGGATACAACATTCACCATATCAATTATAGGACACGAAGTCCACAAAATCTTTTATAGGACACACAGTCCACAACAACTAACACGGATCCATGATCCACGTGTTAACAAAACACTAGAATCCCGACGTCTCGGTTACTAGGTTCACTTTTCTTTTTTAACAACATTTTCGTTCTGTTAAACAACAAATATAAAACAAAACCTCTGAAACTTATCCAAGTTTGTCGGAATTATTTTCGCTGAGTTAAACTCCTTTGCAGAAAATCTTTTCCGTTGAAAATCGTTTATAAAACGTTAAATCACAGAAAAATCCATTTTTCCCAAATCCATTTTCTTTTGGAAACTTCTTTTTCCGAAACAACATCAAATCCTTGTAAAAATCATTTCCAACCCATTTCTATCCGAAATAATAAATTGTTCCTCATAGTTTTCACCGTAAAATAATTTTCTAAATTATTTTTCGTTTAGAAATAAAGCTATTTATAAATCAAATGATTTTCTCTTTTCCAAAAAGTTCTTCACCATCAATGTTAAAATATGTTTGACACTTAATTTCTGGTAATATTTTTTCATCTTATTTTTTAATTTATTTTGAAAAAGATAACGTAACTGAAATATTTTCATGATTTCGTCCTTGTTATTACTCATTAATCACTCTTTCACCGAAATATCATCATATAATATTATTTTCAATATTTTCTTCCACTTACATAAATCAAATCCCTTAAATTTCTCCTCAAGCTTTTCAATGCTTTTATCTTTAATTTAATCGAGCACTGACCACTGTCAGGCTTTCAGTCAATAAATCAAACAATAGTTATTCCATACATCACAATTATCCATACATCAAAGTTATAATCATGCTTTCACAAACATTAATAACCACATAACAGTCATATAACAATTTAATATAATACCATACATCACAACAAATAAAATCACATATGACCCACATATAGCATGTAGCTATCAAAACCCCTCAGGTAAACTCCCCTTACCTTTGAAGACAAGAGAAAGATCGTTCACTCTGGGTTCCTCTAACACTTTGCCACGCACTTATGAAACTCCGAGACAGCTCCAACAATGTACACTCTGCTCTTCCAACCATGACAGTGACATCCACATAGATGGTAATTGGCCATCAACATAACCAATATCAAGAAAAATAAAAAAGCAGAAAATTATCACCACAAAACACAAGTTTGTGCAACTTAAGTAACTGATTTAACTAAGAAATCAACATTAGATTTTTCACTTAAAACTGATTGTGGTTTTAAAGTTTACTAAAATTTTAGGGAAAACCAATTGATCAAAGAAATATGAAATGAGGCTAGGTAATCATCAATTAACAATTCTAATTGAAATTAACATAATCAAATTGAGAAATAAAAATAATTTGATCTTAGGTTTCAAATCGGGAATTTAAGGTTTTAAACAAAATTGGGGAAAATCTGATTTGATTGGAAGATCGCGAAATTAAACTTAGAAATTATCCATTAAAAGTCTCAATTGCACTAAAATAGAAACAATTTTGAAGTTAAGATGATAAATTAGGTTTATTGTGAAATTGGGGAAATCCGAATTTAAAGAGGATTTGAGCAACTACATAGGGAATTTGAAATTGACATACCCAATTTACAAGTAACATCATCAATTTGGGGGATTTAAGTTCTAATCTAGATCTTAGGGTTAGGGTTTGAGAAATTGGGGATTTTGAAATTGCAAGCTCATTAGGTGAAAACTTCACTCACCCACTGAGAAGGAGAAGAGGACGTGGTGGTTGTGATGTCCGGCGCGGCGGTGGCATGGTGACAGTGGCGGAGGACGGCGGTGGAGTGTTCTGTAGCAGCCATGATCCACCAAGTGAAGTTAAGCTTCATAGAAAGGGAGAAGAGAGCTCGAAACACCAAAAGAATGGTGGAACCACCATGGACAGCGACCAAGAGGTGTTACCGAGGCGGAGGCGACGACGCACAAGGGTGGAGCCAAGACATGTGATCATCTTCTCCAGTTCAAGCGGCGAACGGCGGTGCTCCTAGGCAGATGGATGTGCTCCGACGCGGTGGCTGCTTTTTGAGGAGGAGAAAAATAAGTGATGAGGATAGAAGTTTGGTTCAGCAAGGAAGAAGAAGAAAGGAACATATAAGAAGAGAAAGGGAAAAGGGGTTGTGCGCGTGGGACATTCAGCCAGGGAAGAGGGATTTCAACTTTTCTTTTCTTTTTCTTAAATTAGTTATAGGTGCAAAAATACAAAAAAAAAAGAAAAAGAAAAAGAAATAAGTTTATGGTCTTTGGATCTTAAAACAATGAGTGAAAAATATATAATTTAAAAAATTTCAATTAGAGTAAAGATTGATAGTCGAATTGATCAACCAAGAAAATCAATGATCCATAATTAATTTCCGATTAATTTTAAACCAACATATTTTCAAATCTAAAATTAAATAGAGTAAAATATGAAAATAATTTTCTTTCAATCATATTATTTAAAATATTTTTCTAAACAAATACTAATAGTGACAATAACATAATATTATTATCTAGTAAGCGTGCATACACTGCAATAAGGAATTGCTAACGCACTCATTGAAATAATTTTAAAAGAGTAAATAAAATTACTCAAATTAAACATCATACAAATAAACAAAATAAACATCCAGATAATTAATCACTCCAAATAAAATAATATAAACAAATACGTAAAAACTGGGCTGTTACATTACTACACCTCTTAAAAAATTTCGACCTCGAAATTTCGTAACTCGAAACTAGGCAGGATTATAGTATTCGCATCTTAACCCCAAGATTCTACTTTGTATTTCTCGTCGCTTCATTCCTCTTATCGACAACTCTATAACAGAATCGATTCTTATGTCGTATTATTTATCCTCGAAACTATCTACCACAACATTATATGCATTATCCTTGACATTTAACTTAGTTCCTAACACACGAAGGGCAAAATCAAAACTTAATCATCTCTATTCTCAATATTGTTCCATTAGAAAACCTTCTTCAACATCTAACTCTCACAGCTAATACCAAGATCAACACTAACTTTACCGCAACATGCATCGTCTTCCTACTCAAGGTATCCAATCATAGTCTTAGGCCCTCTGAACGTAGTCTACTTTTCCAAGTTATATCAAAACCACACATTTCAAGTCTCTAATCAAAGCATCGTAATAATTCTTAAGGTAAACTGAAATCAAAATACACCACGCAAGGTAGGATTATCTAACTCATCAACTTTGAATTTCCCTAGCAAACTTAGATAACAAAAGAGTTTATCTCTTTCGATTCGAATCCACTTAGGTGAAGCTACTATAGACACTTACCTTTTTATCTTCCAAACTCACACGATCAATCTTAACTACAAGTATTTGATAATTACTCTAGATTCCTTTAGTGATATTCTGCCTCGATCGTAATATGTTCTAGTGTAATCGTCTTACTTAATGATGTAACACCCCCCTTGGGCATTACTTTGCAACACATGCGGAAATAAATTAAAAATTCTGTTTGCTGGTTGCTTTCGTAAAATAATATTTTCTTAACATTTATTCCTTGAAAAACACGGTGATAAATTTTTTTCTTTACAACACCATAACAACAACGTAATCAAGACCACACTTAAATATGTAACACCCCGACTTTTCGCTGTTTTCTAATATCAGAAATTTATATAATTATGTTTATATTTTTATCTGATACTTAGAAAACTATTTTAAATAAACAGAGTTTACCACTCAATCCTACTTGAATGTAGGAAGCTACGATTAAAATTTAGGTTAGAAAGTCAGGCGAAACCCGGCCCGCGAATTCCATTGACAGTATGATAATACTGCTCAAAAGACCTAATTTTAATTCGTGAACGAAAGACTTAAGATTATTATTTTATTTTCTACAATTATGTATTTTTATAAATTTTTTTTCCATAAAAATTAAAATAATTTACGTTTTTCGGGCGGAACGCGTAATCGGGTAGACGACGGAAGGGATTTTGGAGTTTCTAAGAGCCGATAGAGGGTTTATATTAGGATTTAGAGATGATTCAAAGGTATGAATCATATTTTTAATTTTAGAAGGTTTTTCAAGGTTAAAGTGAAAATTTATGAATTTTACGTTTAAACCCCTGAACTTTCTGTAAATTACCCTTTTGTCCCTAAATTAGTTTCTAAGTTTTTTCAAGTGAATTGGGCTAGAATCCTTGCTCCCAATCTCTAATGGACGTGGCTTTGAAGCCCAAAATTTCCTAGTTCATGGATTGATTTTATAAAGCCCATTTGAAACTATACAAGTTTCCTATGTCATGCTTAAGCTAAAAATCTTTTAGTGGGCCCCACAAAAATGAATCCAAGCCCAAATATGCTAGGCCCATGCGCAAGCCCATGAGGGAGTGGAGGATGCCCTCATATTGGATGAGCCAAGTTTTATTCTAGGATTTTCTACAAAGTTCTCCATTTTTCTACAAGATTCCACATCATTCTACTACAATCCACAATGTTCTACATGCTTCTAGGTTCTTCTTCTAAAAATCTCATGACAAAATCAGACAAAGTTAGTCAAGATAAGACCACATTTAATGTGGCAAATAGTCATCATTACAATTTATTGGCAATTTGCAAAATAGTCCTTATACTTTTGGAATCTTTGCAAAATGATCCCTATGAGTTAATTTCACTTAAGTCCTTAGAAAAATCACCTCCTTTCTATTTGATCCTAAAAAGTGGCGCAGCCACATGCCTATAAATACCCTCCCTCATGATTCATTTGATTCGTATTGCCTTTTTGTTCAAAAACCTAAAGTTCATAAGTCTTTGAGTGTCAAGTTTGTGAAGCAAGTTCTTGGATCTTCACTTGTTTTTGATCTCCAAGAGGTGAATCCTATTCTTATTCTTTAATCATGTCTATGTTCTTCAATAAATTTCTTGATTCAAAGTTTATTTCATAGTTGTTCATCACTTTTAAGTTTCTAGATCTAGAACTTTGAAAATTCATAACTAATTCTAGAAAAATCCTTTTGACATGAAACCAATTGATATGATCTTATAATCATCTCTATTTTCATCATCTAGAAGCATATGATCATGAGAAATTTCTTTCCTTGATTTCTGTGTTGGGCCGAATTCATTGAAAAGTGAGGTTCATAGGCTTTGTTTCATTTTTATGTCTTGATTCATGATTCAATCTTCTAGTACTTTGATAATTCTTGTATAGAAGATCAAAAATCAAACTCTAACCTATTTGTTTCATAAAGGCCGAACCCTAAGTGGATGAAATTTGATGAGTTTTTGTTCAAAGTTTTCCTTAATGATCTTGTTAATCAAACTCTTAGTATGTATGCTTAATAAATCCAAGTTGGTTTATTAAACTAAAAACCCTAGCCCTATGATCATGTCAAGGCCGAATCTAGGTATATGAGGGTTAGGAAGTTTTGAGTTTAAAATTTAGTTTTTTAGCCACTAATCCATGATTTAGGTTAATCAAGGATCATAAATCCATGACTTAATCATGATTATAAATTTTGGAGATTTCTAACCTCAAAACTCAGCCCTTGGCCGAAACCAACATGTAGGATTTTAGGCTTGATTTAGTTGTTAGTTTGTTGATTGAGTGTTATGTTTGATGAAGGATAAACTAGATTATCGTGTACGTGCGTTGACGGTTCCCAGATTCACGACAAAGTTTTGAATCGGAAGCTAAGTTCTTCAAGAGGTAAGGGGAGCTTACCTGAGGGATTTTCTCAATAACTATTTGTTTGTAGTGTGGTTTATATGATTTATATGTGGTTGTGGTTATTTGTTTTGTTGCTTACGTTGTGTTGTTTATCTGTGTATCGGTGTTTGATCTGCTTTTAATTTATTTAATTATCTACAGTCGTATATGATATTGTTATGATGCATGATCTGCCTGGGGATATAATTCTGATAATTGTTGTTGAATGTTATTTGTGAGTGTTGTTTGAGAAGCCTGACAGTGGTCAGTGCGCAACCGATTAATCAGATAAAAGCTTTAATAAGCTGTGTAAATTATATTCAATGTTTTATGGGAAATGTTGGAAGATGAGAGTGGTGGAAAATATTATTTTGGAAAAATAATGAGTTTTGAGAAATATTATTATTTTAATAATTTGTTAGTGTAAAAGTAATTTATGAGTCACAATGAGAGCGAAACCGTGAAAATATTTTTACACTGCTAAGTTTTACGTAAGAAATTCCGGAATATTATAAAATAGTATTTTATGAAATTAATGAGTGAAAATAAGTTAATTATGATTTTAGAAAATTAATTAAGTGGAAAAAGCTAAATTTTGGCTTAAAAAGATTTTAAAATGAAAAGTGACGGCAAATTTGGAAAAGTGTAGACGGCAAGAATTTTGAAACGGCAGTGCATATTTTGAAGAAGTTAAAACCTCAAGTGACTCATTGGTCTGTGAAAAACTAAGTTTTATTATTTAAGGATTTTATTAATGAATTTCCAATTTGAAAAGAATTTCTGAAAACCAAAAATTAATTTAACCGTGTTAAAAGTGTTGTTGAACTTAGTAACCGAGACGTCGGGGTACTAAGGTTCTGTGTTGTGATGAACTTGAGGTCATTTGGACTTTGAGGTTCTGTACTGTATACGTGGTGTATACCGTATTTAAACATTTAAGATGTTTTCTATTACCATGAACCTCTGACTGGTGCATCGGTCGAGAAGTGTCGTGATTGAGCACTCGGACTGTGAGGTCCTGTTTTTTAATGAAAGTTTTAAAGTTGGTTAAAACTGTGTGAGTCGTAAACCATTTTGAGCTTCGGCAAAGAAAGATTGAACACAAAGAAAAGCGTCAAGAACAGAGTGTTTTCCATGCATTTGGCAGACGTGCCTGGTGTTCTGACTGCGTGTCTGTGACTGTGCGTCTGTGACTGAGCGTCTGTGACTGTGCGTCTGTGACTGAGCGTCTGTGGATCTTGATCGTGCGCTCGTGGTCTGTGCGTCTGTGGTGTGTGTGTCGTGTGATCGCGGCGTCTCGCGGATCGCGTGCTGCGGGCTGCGGGCCTGTATTCTGGCTGTGGGCCTGTATTCATGCATAGTTTTCCAATGTTGATGTTTGGGGTGTGAAACCCACTGATAAACTGTATGCTATAATTGAAATGTTTATGTATATGCGTATGTGTCTTCTTTTGTGCGAGCATTTAGTTATCGTGTTAAATCCATATATTGGCGTCTCACCCTTACAAACATATCAGAGTCGCACAAGGGGTATGACCTCTACAAGAAGAAGGAGAGGGCTGTCTAGTTCGGGGCATCTTTGTCTTTGCTCAGGTTGTAGTAGTGTCTGTTAGTTATGACCAGCTTAGGTCCTATTTTGATATATTGTGTTTAGGAGAATAAAACTAATAATTATCTAAGTGTAAAGACATATGAGGCAGTATAGTTGTATGACTTATATACATTATGTATTTAAGTGTGATTTGATTATGTTGTTGTTGTTGTGAGGTTAAAAGAAAAAAAAAATTATCACCATATTTTGAAAAGATGAACGTTGAGAAAACATTATTTTCCGAAAGTAACCAGCAAATTAAGTTTTATTTCCGCAATCGGGTAACCATGTGATGACCCGAGTTTAAGGTGTCACAAAATATATGAACATATATATAAGTCATACAACCATCCCGCCTCGTATCGTCTTCACACCTAAATCTTTATAAGTAAAGCTCATTATTGAATGACAACACATTACATTAAATAAGACCTAAGCTGGTCAAAACCATCAAACATTATAATAATAGGAGGTAGCATCAGTATGCTCCAAACTAAGTAGCCTTCTTCTTGTATGTGTCATATCCCTTGAGCGGTTCATCTGAACTCCCCGATATAAAAGCAGCAAAGAGACCACAAATAAAACATGCAAGAGTGAGAAACCAATATATGGATTTAACTCGACGACCACATGCACGACACTACACAAAACATATTCATATATACATGGTGATAACAATATACGCATTCACAGTAAAGCAAGTAGTTTATCAATGGGTTTCACACCCCAAACATCATCGTTTGAAAATTATGCATGAACTCTTCAATATTCATCGACTAACATTTTACTTAGTCTTCGAAGACCCCAACGTCGTGTAAATGAGTTGATCAAGCTCGATGGCCAAATGATACGTCGAGACATGCATGACTAAAAATACGTCGAGACATGAATATCATTAAGATACCATGATTAACAATGCGTCGTGACCATTCAGATACCATGATTAACAATGCGTCGAGACATGAATACCATTAAGATACCATGATTAACAATTAAATCGTGGAGTAAAACTAATTTACAAAAAACGTTTCCGTTGTAACTCGTTTTATAAAACGTCCAATCTTCGTAAAATCATTTCTACTGTAAATTCCTTTGTCAAACCACTAAGAAACTCATTTTCTTTCAAAATCTATATTTGGAACCTTAGTTCCAAGAACATCATTTAAGGCTAAATTGTTGTTAAAACAAATACTGTCGTTTTCAAAAATTGTTTCCGTAAATATTTGCGGAATTATCCGTCATTTAACATTTTAAAACATTTTAAGTCAAAACTTGATCTTTTCCACTCAAATAATTTTCTAATTTCATAATTAACTTATTTTTAACATTTAATTTCATAAAATAAATTTTTATAATATTACGAAATTTCTTACGTAAAAATTAGCAGTACAAAAATAATTTCACGGTTTCGCTCTCACTGACTCATAGTTCACTCTTACAGCGATAAATCATTAAAATAATGATATTTTTTTCCAAAATTCCTTATTTTTCTAAATAAAATTTCCATTAATATTATATTCCAATATTTCACCGTTAAAACATTGAATATAATTTATAAAGCTTCTTAAAGCTTTTATCCAATTAATTTAATTGGGCACTGACCACTTTCAGGCTTCTCAAACAACAATCAACAACAATATCACAGAAATATTCCCAGGCAGATCATGCATCACAACCATAGAATATAATTGCAGATAAAAAATTCAAATGCAATTAAATCAACACAGATAAAAATAGGCCAACTCAAACAACTTAAACAAAACACCCCAGATAAATAAAACATACAACAACAGATAGCATGTAGCCATCGAAAAAATCCCTCAGGCAATCCCCTCTTACCTCAAAAACACATATTCTTCAGTGAATAATTTCTGACAAGTCTCGCAGTGTCGGCAACGTGCGTAAACGGTAATCTAACTTTATCCTTCATTAAACACAACAACTAATCAACAATCAAACAACTTAATCAAACCTATATTACTACATGTAGGTTTCGGGCTAGAGCTGCCCTTAGGGTTAGGAATCTCTAAAAATTCTAAACTTTTGGATTATCACTCCTAATTACTCAAAACCCTAAATCAACGGTTATTGAACAAAGATTGAATTTAAATCTTCCAATCCCTCATCAAATGAATTTCGGCCATGATCAATAAAATGGCTTAGAGACCTTCATTTGGTTCATACAATATAGATTCAATACCTTTTCAACTAATAAGATTGAATCATGACAAACTAGTTAGGAAAAATTGGAACAAAACCCTAGTTTTCTAGAGTATAGGTTCGGCCTCTTTAGGTTTTAAGGGTTAGAAAATTTTGTTTGATGCAAGCTTCTAGATCTAGAATGCATCATATTGAAAAAGACTTCAAAATGAAAAACTTATTGAAGAACATGATGCTAAACAAGGAAGATGAGTAAGGTTTACCTCTTGGAGTCAAGAAATGAGCAAGAAATCTCGTACTTCCTTCACAAATCAAGCCTAGGTTTCTTAGTGTTTCAAAGGTGAAAATTCGCAAAGTTTGGATGAAGAAGATGACTTAGGCTTTTATAGAAGTGGGAATGGACTCTTGGCTGGTTTGGGCCGTGGGGAAGCAAGGGGTTTTGTGTCCAAAACACAAAAATTCAAGGGTAATTTAGTAATCTTGTACAATGGCAAACTTGTGAATAAAACCAACATTAAGGGTATTTTAGTCTTTTCCTCTTAAAAACCATCATGACAATGAGGAGTCATCCCATGACTCACCCCTTATGACTCATCATGATTTGACATCCTATTTATCCGTTAGCGGGTCCCGCAAATCCCGTTTTCAGCTCTGTCGTTTACCCGATTTCGTATAACACCCGCATAATATATATTATTTCACTTTTTAAGTGAAAAATTTTAAAATACCCAAAGAAGTTGGAAACTTCTTAAAAACCTTAAGTGTTTCGTTCTCGAGTCAAAATTAGGTCATTTGAGCAGTAAAATCTTATTGTCAGCGAAAACGCAGACGGGGTTCCGTCTGAATTTTCAACCAAAAATTTAACCATATACTTATAAAAATAAGTATGATATTAATATGACTTTGGTTTTCCCAAAATCATTTTCTAAGTTTCCGATAAAAATATAAACGTTTATTTATATTTATACCGATCTTAGAAAGCGGAAAAATTGGGGTGTTACAAACGACGTTGAATTTAGGGGTTCTCATCTTACGTGTCACATCTACACCTCAACAAAACTCCTATCAACTCTTTGTAAGACTAAGCCCTCATTCATGTTTTGATGTATGACAAGCAAAGTGTATTTTGTATAAGATTTTTGATTTTGACTATGTACTTATTACGTGTTAAGTTGCATGCAAGATCACTCATGAGCAGACGTCCAACAAAGTAAAATGAGTAGACGTCCAACAAAGTGAAACGAGTAGACATCCAACAAAGTAAAATGAGCAGACGTCCAACAAAGTGAAACAAGCAGACGTCCAACAAAGCAAAACAAGCAGACGTCCAACAAAGGGATAAAAATAGCGCGTCTACTAAAAGTAACAGAAGAGCGCGTCTACTAAAAGTAACATGAAGAGCGCGTCTACTAAAAGTAACGAGAAGCACTCGTCTGCTGATGTGGCACATATAGCTCGTCTAACAAGAAGAGCGCGTCCACTAAAAGTAACAACAAGCGCTCGTCTACTGACGTGGCACATGGAGCTCGTCTAACTGAAAATAACAAGAAGAGCGCGTCCACTAAAAGTAACAAGAAGCGCACGTCTGCTGACGTGGCACATGGAGCTCTCTACTGAAAGTAACAGAAGCGCGCGTCTACTGAAGTAAAAAGAAGAGCTCGTCTACTAAAAGTGGCATATGGAGATCGTCTACTAAGGTTACGTGCTTTGGACTTACTAAGATCTTAATGAGAAGCTCCGTCCACTAGCATGTCATATGAAACTCGTCTACCAGTTGAAGCACGTCCAATAACTTGTGTTAGCACTCTTGTCTACTGATGTGGCAAAATGGATGCGGCTATTTGCTATTCTTTCAGATAGAAACGTATATTTTACTCTTCAATTAGACTTGGCTATCCTTTCAGATGGAAACGGATATTTTACTCTTCAATTAGACTTGGCTATCCTTTCAGATGGAAACAGTTATTTTTCGAGAAGGACACAAACTCTACAAGAATCAAGAAAACAGATTTTGTTAAATCAGATCCAAATCTGTTTTAAATGATCCCAACGACTATAATTTGTCTTCTATATAAAGAGGGATCAAAGGAACACTTTTCATAAACCTAACTCATTCTGATTGTGAAACTACGAAAGATCCAAAAGTGCTTCATCTCGGAGAAAAATGTGATATTAGTTAGAACTTCAATTTGTATAATCATACTTTTAGAGTCTTTCTTCTGCTCAATTCTTTTCGTGAATTAGTGTGATTAAGAGAGGGTATCTCTTAGGCTTGAACAAGGATAGAAGGGATCCTTGGGTATAGAAAAACAAGTGTGCTTTCTGGTGAATTCTTGAGCAAGGAGGTTATCCTTGTGTTGCTGTAATTGGAATTTTGTAATTACTGATTATAGTGGAGAAAACCATAGAGGTGTGGGACTGGATGTAGGCTTACCAGAGGAGGTAGCCGAACCAAGATAAATCGGTTTGCGTGTTCTTCTTATCTCTAAACTCCATATACTTGTTATATGCACTTGTGTGTTGTGAATGAGTTTTTAAGAATACTTGTTAACTTGAATCTTTGATCTACAATCTATGTTAAACTTGTTGTTACTTCTTATAATTCTTCTTAACATCATCACTTGTTACATAACCTGATTCTTGGGAATTAAAATTGAGTGAAAACCAATTTTCTTTAAGAAAACTCTGTTTTGCTTTAAATTGTTGAAAAAGTTTCCAATATCTCAATTCACCCCCCTCTTGAGATCGTAGCCACCAACAACAATTAGCATCAGGGCTAAAACTCTTGTTACAAAGCTTAATAGCTTCAAGAGATGGCTACAAATGATATCCTGGGTGATGGGGCTTCACTCACTAGACCCCCTGCCTTTAATGGCTCCCAATACATGTATTGGAAAGAGAGAATGCTTATCTTTCTTGATGCTGCAGGTTTAGATGTATTAGATGCTGTTGAAAATGGTCCCTATGTTCCATTTATTCTTGATGCTAAGGGAAATAAAAAAAACTAAACCAAAAGATGGCTGGAATGATGATGATAAAAGAAGAGTTGGTTATAATGCTACGGCAAAAAATATTATAACAGCTGCTTTGAATTATGATGAGTTTTTCAGGGTCTCCAATTGCAAAACTACAAAGCAAATGTGGGATACTCTTCAACTCACTCATGAAGGAACCAATGATGTGAAAAGAGCAAGAATGAATGCACTAGTCCATGAATATGAACTCTTTCACGTGAAGAATGGTGAGGAGATAGATGAACTGCAAAAGAGGTTTACACACATTGTGAACCAGCTAGAAGGACTCGGACACACAATCATAGATGAGAAAAAGATTAACAAGATAATGAGATGTTTGAGTCGTGAATGGCAACCAAAAATTACTGCAATTGCTAAAGCAAAGGATCTAGACACCATGAAGATTGCTACTTTATTTGGCAAGTTGAAAGAACACGAATTGGAACTCAATAGATTGAAAAGTCATGAAGATTAGGAGAAAAATAAGAAAAGACTCTCACTCAAGGCTCATATCTCCAAAGAATCAATAGAAAGTGATGAAGATGAACACTTTGATGAAAGTGAAGAATTCGAAGAAGAAGACATGGGATTGCTTGTGAGGAAATTTAGAAGATTCATCAAAAAGAATAGAAACAAGAAGCAATTCAGTTTTTCTACCAAAAAGAACACGAACAAAGGTGAAAGCTCTTCCTCAACAATCAAATGCTTTGAATGTGGAAAGCTTGGACACTACAAAAGTGAATGTCCAAAGCTACAAAAGAAAGAAAAGTATGAGAAGAATGACAACAAAGAGAACTAGAAGAGCATACATAGCTTGGGAAGAAAATGATATGGATTCCACTAGTAGTGAATCTGAAAATGAAGAAGCCAACCTATGTCTCATGGCAAATCAACAAAGTGATAGTGAAACCGAGGTAAATGATTCTTCTCCTACCTATGATGAGTTACAAGATGCTTTTAATGAATTGCATGAAGAATATGTTAAAATTGGTAAACAACTTATATCTTCTAGGAAGATCATCGCAAAACAATGTAGTGACTCTGCATCTTTACAAATAAAGCTTAAAGAACTAGAAGCTGAAAATTCAAAATTACTTACATCTAGTTCAATTTGCAACAAATGCACTACACTAGAAAAGGAAGTTGAAAAACTGAATACAACTCTATCTAAGTTTACTTTGGGTAGAGATAACTTAAATGCTATATTAGGATAGCAAAAGGGTGTGTATGACAAAGCTGGAATTGGATATAAGCCAATGGTACATGAAAAATCTTTTAAGAAGCTTTTTGTTGCACCTATTTCCTCAACTAGTCCTTTTGTTAAATGCTATTATTGTCTAAAGAAAGGTCATACAGCTGCTACTTGTAGACTTAGAAAGAACATTCATGTTGGCATTAAACAAATTTGGGTTCCAAAAGGAACTTATGTTGCTACTAACACCAAAGGACCCAACCAGATTTGGGTACCTAAAGGAAAAGTATAAAAAAAATATGTTTTGTAGGTGTGTTTGAAGGCCAAAATCTCAAGCTGGTTTTTGGATAGTGGCTGCTCCAAACACATGACCGGAGACATCACAAAATTTACATCTTTCACTCCCAAGGAAGGTGGAAATGTCACCTATGGAGACAACAACAAAGGAAGAATTCTTGGTGTTGGAACAATAGGCAAAAGTCCAGCAATCAAGATTGAGGATGTTCTCTATGTGGAAGGGCTCAAACACAATCTACTAAGTATAAGCCAATTATGTGATAAAGGCTACAAGGTAAACTTTAACTCAAATTTGTGTATGATTGAATCTATTCATGATAATAACATAAAATTGATTGGAAATAGAATCAATAACATCTATATGCTAGACTTAGACAATTTAATTTCCAATGATGCATGTTGCTTAATTTGCAAAGAAGATGAAAATTGGCTTTGGCATAGGAGAATAGCTCACATTCATATGGATCACTTGAATAAGTTGATTTCCAAAGAACTTGTAAATGGTTTACCAAATAAAAAGTTTGTTAAAGAAGGGTTATGTGATGCATGCCAAAAGGGAAAACAAGTGAAAACCTCATTTAAGGCTAAAAACACTGTTTCAACTAGTAAACCCTTACAATTGCTGCACATGGACCTTTTTGGACCTTCTAGGACAAAAAGCTTTGGTGGAAATATTTATGCTCTTGTAATTGTTGATGACTTCTCTAGATTTACTTGGACCTTTTTCTTAGCACAAAAGAATGAAGCTTTTAAAGCTTTTAAGAAAATGGCTAAGGTTGCTCAAAATGAGAAAGACGTGAAAATTGTTTCAATTAGGAGTGACCATGGAGGAGAATTCCAAAATGAGGAGTTTGATAACTTTTGTGATGAACATGGTATAAAACACAATTTTTCTGCACCTAGAACTCCACAACAAAATGGAGTAGTTGAGAGGAAAAATAGGTCACTTGAAGAAATTGCTAGAACCATATTAAGTGACTCTAATTTACCAAAGTATTTTTGGGTTGATGCTGTGAGTACTGCATGTTATGTTTTAAATAGAGTTCTAATAAGGCCAATTTTGAAGAAAACTCCATATGAACTTTGGTTGTAAGTGTTTTGTGCTAAATAATGGCAAGGATAATCTTGGGAAATTTGATCCCAAAGCTGATGAGGGTATTTTCCTAGGTTATTCATTAACTAGCAAAGCATATAGAGTGTTTAATAAGCATACTTTATCAATGGAAGAATCTGTTCACATAACATTTGATGAGTCTAACCCCAAAAGGTTGGGAAAGGACATTTTTGATGATGCAGAAACTCTTAAGGATGAAGTGAAATCTGATGAAGGAAAGGAGAGCAACAAGGAAAATGAAGATGAAGAGAGCAATAAAGAACCTCAAGAAGAACTTCAACAAGAAAATATTCCTAAGGAGTGACAAGTTTCAAAGAATCATCCCCTAGACAATATCATTGGTGAGATCACCAAAGGGGTAACCACTAGAAACTCTTTAAGGAATATTTGCAATACCATGGCATTTGTATCTCAAATAGAACCAAAATGTGTTGATGATGCTATTAATGATGAACATTGGATGATTGCAATGCAAGAGGAGTTAAATCAATTTAAAAGGAACAAAGTTTGGGATTTAGTTCCAAAACCCAAAAGTAACCAAATAATCGAAACTAAATGGGTGTTTAGAAACAAAATGGATGAGAATGGAATAATAGTAAGAAACAAGTCTAGACTAGTAGCTAAGGGATATAATCAAGAAGAAGGAATTGATTATGATGAAACATATGCTCCCATAGCTAGATTAGAAGCCATAAGAATGCTCTTAGCCTATGCGTGTATAATGAACTTTAAACTGTACCAAATGGATGTGAAAAGTGCCTTTTTAAATGGAATAATACAAGAGGAAGTATATGTAAGCCAACCCCCTCGCTTTGTTGATAGTGAGTTCCCAAATCATGTCTATAAACTGACTAAAGCCCTCTATGGACTCAAGCAAGCTCCTAGAGCTTGGTATGAGAGGTTAAGCAATTTTATCCTAGAGAAAGGCTTTAAAAGAGGAAAAGTTGATACAACACTATTTACTAAAACAAAAGCACATAATATCTTACTTGTTCAAATATATGTTGATGACATTATTTTTGATGCTACTAATGAGTCTTTATGCAAGGAATTTGGTGAACTAATGCAAAGTGAATTTGAAATGTCCATGATGGGAGAGCTTACCTTCTTTCTTGCACTTCAAATTAAACAATGCCAAGATGGAACCTTCATAAGACAAACAAAGTATTGCAAGGAACTACTAAAGAAGTTTGGAATCGAAAGCGCAAAGGAAATGGCAACACCAATGAGTCCAGCCTGCTACTTGGACAAAGATGAACATGGTAAATCTATAGATGTATCCAAGTATAGAGTTATTATCGGATCCTTACTTTATCTCACTACAAGTAGGCCAGATATAATGTTTAGTGTGTGTATGTGTGCAAGGTATCAAGCTAATCCTAAAGAATCACATCTTACTGCAGTTAAAAGAATCATGAAGTATCTTTTAGGAACAAAAGAAATGGGGCTGTGGTATCCCAAGGGATCCACTTGCACATTAATAGGATATTCTGACTCTGACTTTGCTGGATGCAAGTTAGATAGGAAGAGCACAAGTGGAACATGTCATTTATTAGGAAATTCCCTAGTGTCCTGGTTTAGTAAAAAGCAAACTAGTGTGGCCTTATCCACAGCTGAAGCAGAATATGTTACAGCTGGGAGTTGTTGTGCTCAAATCCATTGGATGAAACAACAATTAATTGACTATGGTGTTTATCTAGATATTGTACCAATAAAATGTGATAACACTAGTGCAATTAATCTAACAAAGAACCTAATTATGCACTCAAGAACCAAGCATATTGAAATTAGGCATCATTTTATCAGGGATCATATTCAAAGTTGTGATGTTGTGATTGAACATATAGATACAACCAAGCAGTTAGCTGATATATTCACCAAACCACTAAATAAGGAGAGTTTCTTCCTTATAATAAGGGAACTTGGCATAATTGATCCTCAAAATAATTGATATCAGATGTTATTTTTGATAATATAATCAATATGGCATGCAAGGCAGCACAAGTTGCTGATAATTATGAAGGACATGGGCAAGATGCTTTTATCTAGTCTCAGTTTAGACTAAGTGTCCTTAGGTGTTTGTAATTTTTTTTTTCTTATTTTAGTGTTTTGGATGTTTTGATGTATTGCATAAGTTCTGAAATGATTTATTATCAATGAATGCAAGACTGTTTTTCAGTTTGATTTCAATATTCTCCATAGTTTCTTTTTGATAATGACAAAGGGGGAGAAAGATGAACCATACAACCATTAATTCTGTCTTGCATTTGCTGTAATTTTTTTCTCTGATATGTAAATTTTTTCTCTCTGATACCTGAGTATGAATTGCTTTGAAAAGACATACTTGAATTTATAATAAATGCAAGATGATTTCTTTTTCATGATAATGATATGATAACACTTGATTTTTTTGAAAGATATCAATGACACAGGGGGAGGATGAAAAAGACTCAAGAACCATGCTTACTGAACAGCTGCACTCTGATTTCTTAATAACTAAGGATAAGTATGGTAAGGTTTGTCATAATCAAAAAGGGGGAGTTTGTAAGACTAAGCCCTCATTCATGTTTTGATGTATGACAAACAAAGTGTATTTTGCATAAGATTTTTGATTTTGACTATGTACTTATTACGTGTTAAGTTGCATGCAAGATCACTCATGAGCAGACGTCCAACAAAGTGAAACCAGCAGACGTCCAACAAAGTAAAATGAGCAGACGTCCGACAAAGAACAAGCAGACGTCCAACAAAGTGAAACAAGCAGACGTCCAACAAAGCAAAACAAGCAGACGTCCAACAAAGTAAAACAAGCAGACGTCCAATGAAGGGATAAAAAGAGCGCGTCTACTAAAAGTAATAGAAGAGCGCGTCTACTAAAAGTAACAAGAAGAGCACATCTAATAAAAGTAACGAGAAGCGCTCGTCTGCTGATGTGGCACATATAGCTCGTCTAACAAGAAGAGCGCGTCCACTAAAAGTGACAAGAAGTGCTCGTCTGCTGACGTGGCACATGGAGCTAGTCTAACTGAAAATAACAAGAAGAGCGCGTCCACTAAAAGTAACAAGAAGCGCTCGTCTGCTGACGTGGCACATGGAGCTCTCTACTGAAAGTAACAGAAGCGCGCGTCTACTGAAGTAAAAAGAAGAGCTCGTCTACTAAAAGTGGCATATGGAGATCGTCTACTAAGGTTACGTGCTTTGGACTTACTAAGATCTTAATGAGAAGCTCCGTCCACTAACATGTCATATGAAACTCGTCTACCAGTTGAAGCACGTCCAATAACTTGTGTTAGCACTCTTGTCTACTGATGTGGCAAAATGGATGCGGCTATTTGCTATTCTTTCAGATAGAAACGTATATTTTACTCTTCAATTAGACTTGGCTATCCTTTCAGATGGAAACGGTTATTTTTCGAGAAGGACGCAAACTCTACAAGAATCAACAAAATCTCATTTCAAGAACAAGAATCAAGAAAACAGATTTTGTTAAATCAGATCCAAATCTATTTTAAATGATCCCAACGACTATAATTTGTCTTCTATATAAAGAGGGATCAAAGGAACACTTTTCATAAACCTAACTCATTCTGATTGTGAAACTACGAAAGATCCAAAAGTGCTTCATCTCTGAGAAAAGTGTGATATTAGTTAGAACTTCAATTTGTATAATTACACTTTTAGAGTCTTTTTTCTGCTCAATTCTTTTCGTGAATTAGTGTGATTAAGAGAGGGTATCTCTTAGGCTTGAACAAGGATAAAAGGGATCCTTGGGTATAGAAAAGCAAGTGTGATTTCTGGTGAATTCTTGAGCAAGGAGGTTATCCTTGTGTTGATGTAATTGGAATTTTGTAATTACTGATTATAGTGGAGAAAACCACAGAGGTGTGGGTCTGGATGTAGGCTTACCAGAGGAGGTAGCCGAACCAGGATAAATTGGTTTGCGTGTTCTTCTTATCTCTAAACTCCATATACTTGTCATATGCACTTGTGTGTTGTGAATGAGTTTTTAAGAATACTTGTTAACTTGAATCTTTGATCTACAATCTGTGTTAAACTTGTTGTTACTTCTTATAATTCTTCTTAACATCATCACTTGTTACATAACCTGATTCTTGGGAATTAAAATTGAGTGAAAACCAATTTTATTTAAGAAAACTCTGTTTTGCTTTAAATTGTTGAAAAAGTTTTCAATATCTCAATTCACCCCCCTCTTGAGATCGTAGCCACCAACAACACTCTTGTCTATCCTACTATAGGGATGAAGTCTAATCAGTCCTCTGATACATACTTTGGTTAACTTTTTCACTACATAGCGGATATTAACAAATAAGAAAGGTGCCTTCCTCGTTAGCCTAACATCGATCTTCCAAAATGAATAAAAACTCTTAGAGGTCTTCGGTAAACTCATAATGAAATTCATTGCAACCAGGGAAGGTCTCAAGCATCAAGTTATCTCTTTTCACTATATTCGACTAACTCTGACATCCTGATATGGATCAAATACCCATCCTCACGACTCATGAGATAGGTCACATGTCAATGACGTTTTTGAAAAGATATAGGGTAAAATTGATCAAAAGAAACAAGTTTTATTGAACTACGATAAGGCAAGCTCTTGAAGATTAAGAGAATAAATTTTCAAGAAAGAAAATTTTCTAGACTCTACCTTCACAAGAAAGTAGAAAGAGGAATTTTACCAAACGTAAGATAAAGGAATATTCGGCATGTAAAAAGAGTCTTCAATAGATTCGTCAGTGTAAAAATGCATGGCCATTACATGTTTACAATCATGACTCTAATAAATTTCCTCCTTCCATGAGAATTTTTTCCCGGATAGGAAATCAAGAGATGTACAGTTTCTAACACCAAGAGGATTCAACATACTACAAGATATTCGCCAAAGGATGATTTGACTGGGAATTAACCTGACCTAAAAAATTTTAGACTGGATCACTTCTACTAAGAATAGAATTGACTAGTGTAAGTTCAATCAATAAACTTCTGTTATAAAAAAGTCATCTGTATTACAACTCAAGAAATAGTCATAACAGATTTTTCAACGAAATACTAAAATATGAAGACCGATGGATACTATCAAATCTATCCACTCAAATGTCTAATACATTGCGGGTTATTTAGAAATGTGAGCACAACTTCTCACATACAAGGAAATCCATTAGTGTATATTGAGATTACAGACTAGCATAACCAATGAATGAGTCCTGATAGATTTCAAATCAGAGTCATACGAGTCGGTTCGACACGTACAAAATTGTTCGTTGTGATTGTTTAATAGAACAATAGGAACTCGAGGAACAATTTTCAATCTACCAGTCCATAAAGGATCGAATAGTACAGTTAAGAGTTTTCTTAATCACGAGACACTCACCTAAGGTTGAAAATTCAAATCGATTCGCCTTGGTTCCAACAAGCACAAAGGTCTTTCCAGACACGCTTAGTATGGTCACCTTGAATCGGGCACGATCAAGGACTACTTAGTCAGTCTCTCAGACATACAAAGAGTTGATCTTTACTCATAAATTGAGTCAACGACGCAAAATCTTTAATAGGTCCTCACCCTAATCTGGTGATAACTCATCCTCGAGTCGATCTTTGAGTAGACAACAACTCCTCGCAATTGATCTATCAGATCAACTATGCACGACAGAGAATACTTATTCATAATCGTCACTTTGTTGAGTTGTTATAAATCCACATGGAGTCTCGAACCTTCACACAGCATTGGTGCTTCCTATGGAAAACACTCGGTCTAACAAACTGTTTAGACCACAGATCTTCCAGTTGAATCGAGTCGTCTAACTAGATTAACTTTGTAGGTGACATCCTACACAAAGAGATTAGAAATCGGACTGAATCTAGAAACTAGATCGATTGAAAATCAATATCCTTTGCTAGCAGCAAACCTGGAACATTTCCAGGGAACACTCCCGGAAAATCCTTTACAACAGACAAACTATTCAAATGTCTGACACAATCCAAAAGGATAACAGAATGTGTCACACATGAACCAAAACACAATTTATTAGCCATGGGTTCCTACAAGTCAAAACCCGTGTAACCCAACAAGATAAAAACACATACTTATAAGCCAACACACATTGTTTCGACAAGGAAAAAATTCAAATAAGGTCCAACCAGAGATCACACAACACAAACATAACAGACCTATTCCCCAAGGTTCCCGAAAGACTTGACCAGCTTTGACACCACTAATATAACACCCCCCATTGGGCATTACATGACTACTCGTTGTGGAAAATATAATCAAAATAAAGGTTGGTTGTTTTCGAAAAATAATTTATATATTGACTACGTTCGAGAAACGACGTAAAATTTTTCTTCTTGGATATCCTCATCCATAAATCTATAACCAATGAAATAAAACAAAATATTACACATGCCTCCATTCTTCATAGTAATATCAAAACATTTTGAATCATGACAGCGTACACGTTTTCTGAAAATATTTACTTATCCACAAGAAAAAAAATCTTAGATATCCACTCAAAAGAAAAGTTATTCGAGCCATACGTATAAATATGTACTATCACCAAAACAATCACCTTTCAAAATCTAAGCTAGTCGTTATACAAAACATCCACCGAGAATGCCCTAAATGGTCATCTCATCTACGCAAGTCCTCTTCATGGATCAGGACTAGTATCTCCAAGTGAAACCGGTAACTCCTCTACATCATCTGTAATCACGTACCAAGGTACAACAATAAAACCACAAACAGATATAATGCAAGGGTGAGATACCGACATATGAGTTTTATCATTATAACCACAAGCACGACACACATAACAACACATACATATACTCAAAACATATGGAATTCTCCAAAACAAAATAATAGTTTATCAATGGGATTCATATCCGACAGTCATCGCAATTTATAAAAATGCATGGCACTTCAATGTTCATGTTCTAAGTTTGATATCTAATCTTCGGAGATCCCAAACTTCTTTTCGTTTGAGCATATCAGGCTCTTTACATGGCCCATTGTCAACGAAAGAAACAATGTCCAACACAAAACATGGCACATTGTCCTACTCAAGGCACGATGGTCAACAACTCTTAGTACACTGTCCATTAAGGTTCCGAGTTCCAACTATTTAAGTAACGTAACTTGGTAGGACGTGAGCTCCAACCATCATCGTAACATAATTCATATGAACTCCAATGGCAGTCGTAACGTAACTCGACTATAAAATATCTCAAATATCCGAGCTCCAGAAATAGTCGTAGCATAGCCCGACCTTTCCTGGACCCACTTGCTAATCCACCAAAGGCACGTCTGCCGGTTCATGCATGTAAAACTTTTGTTCACGTCACTTTTCTTTTTCGTTCATTCTTCCCTTGTCGAGGCTCAAAGGCTCACGACCATGCTTATGTTAATATTAAGTTTTTTCCACTTCAACACAACACAGGACACACGGTTCGAGTGTTCAACTCAACATAGGACGCACAGTCTGAGTGCTCAATCACGAAGCCCTAAACTGATGCACCAGTCTTAGGCTCGTGGATATGCGATACAACATTCACCATATCAATTATAGGACATGAAGTCCACAACATCTTTTATAGGACACACAGTCCACAACAACTAACACGATCCATGATCCACGTGATAACAGAACACTAGAATCCCGATGTCTGGGTTACTAGGTTCAGTTTTCTATTTTAACAACATTTTCGTTCTGTGAAACAACAAATACAAAACAAAACCTCCGAAACTTATCCAAGTTTGTCGGAATTTTTTTGAGTTAAAGTCCTTTGCAGAAAATATTTTCCGTTGAATATCGTTTATAAAACGTTAAATCGTAGAGAAATTCATTTTCTCAAATCCATTTTCTTTTGGAAACTTCTTTTTACGAAACAACATCAAATCCTTGTAAAAATCATTTCCAACACATTTCTTTCCGAAATAAATAAATTGTTCCTCATAGTTTTTGCCGTAAAATACTTTTTCTAAATTATTTTTCGTTTATAAATAAAGCTATTCATTAAATCAAATGATTTTCTCTTTTACAAAAAGTTCTTCACCATCAATGTTAAAATATGTTTGACACTTAATTTCTGGCAATATCTTTTCATCTTATTTTTGAATTTATTTTGAAAAAGATAACGTAACTGAAATATTTTCATGATTTCATCCTTGTTATTACTCATTAATCACCCTTTCACCGAAATATCATCATATAAAATTATTTTCAATATTTTATTCCACTTCCATAAATCAAATCCCTTAAATGTCTCCTCAAGCTTTTCAAAGCTTTTATCTTTAATTTAATCGAGCACTGACCACTGTCAGGCTTTCAGTCAATAAATCAAACAACAGTTATTCCATACATCACAGTTATAATCATGCTTTCACGAAACATTAATAACCACATAACAGTCATATAACAATTTAATTTAATACCACACAACACAACAAATAAAATCTCAAAATCACACATTTCAAGTCTCCAATCAAAACATCATAATACTTCTTAAGGTAAACTGAAGTCAAAATACACCACGCAAGGTAGGATTATCTAACTCATCAACTTTGAATTTCCCTAGCAAACTTAGATAACACAAGAGTTTATCTCTTTCGATTTCATCCACTTAGGTGAAGCTACTATAGTCACTTTCCTTTTCATCTTCTAAACTCACACAATCAATCTTGACTACAAGTATTTGATAATTACTCTAGATTCATTTAGTGATATTCTCCCTCGATCGTAATATGATCTAGCGTAATCGTCTTACTTAATGACGTTGAGTTTAGGGGGTTCTCATCTTACCTGTCACGTCTACACCTCAACAAAAATCCTATCAACTCTTGTCTATCCTACTATAGGGATGATCGTACTTAAGTACTACATCTACTCCGACTAACCTTCTAAGGATGGATCATTTCTTACTTACCCATCGAGTTGAGGGTGATAAATTAATCTCAGTCTCAACTTGGTCCTCTACACTTAGAGCATACTTCACCAAAAACGTTAGTAAACTTCGGGTCTTCCTTCGAAATGATGCTTAAAGATACTACATGAAGTCTGATCAGTCCTCTGATACATACTTTGGTTAACTTTTTCACTGCATAGCGGATATTAACAGATAAGAAAGGTGCCTTCCTCGTTAGCCTGACATCGATCGCCCAAAAAGAATAAAAACTCTTAGAGGTCTTCGGTAAACTCATAATGAAACTCATTGCGACGCTATCATCTTAACCAGGGAAGGTCTCAAGCGTCAAGTTATACCTTTTCACACTACTCGACTAACTCTAACATCCTGATATGGATCAGATACCCATCCTCATGACTCATGCCCATCCTCACGGCTCATGAGATAGGTCACATGTCAATGATGTTTTTGAAAAGATATAGGGTAAAATTGATCAAAAGTAACAAGTTTTATCGAACTAGGATAAGACAAGCTCTTAAGGATTAAGAGAATGAATTTCTAAGAAAGAAAATTTTCTAGACTCTACCTTCACAAGAAAGTAGAAAGAGGAATTTTACCAAACGTAAGATAAAGGAATGTTCGGCATGTAAAAAGAGTCTTCAATAGATTCATGAGTGTAAAAATGCATGGCCATTACATGTTTACAATCATGACTCTAATATAGTTCCTCCTTCCATGATAATTTCTTCACGGATAGGAAATCAAGAGATGTATAGTTTCTAACACCAAGAGGATTCAACATACTACAAGATATTCGTCAAAGGATGATTTGACGGAATTAACCTGACCTAAAAATTTTTAGACTGGATCACTTCTACTAAGCATAGAAGTGACTAGAGTAAGTTCCATCAATAAACTTCTATTATAAAAAAGTCATCTGTATTACAACTCAAGAAATAGTCGTAACAGATTTTTCAACGAATTACTAAAATATGAAGTCCGATGGATACTATCAAATCAATCCACTCAAATGTCTAATACATTGAGGGTTATTTATAAATGTGAGCACAAATTCTCACTTACAAGGAAATCCATTAGAGTATATTGAGATTACAGACTAGCATAACCAATGAATGAGTCCTGATAGATTTCAAATCAAAGTCATATGAGTCAGTTCGACACGTACAAAATTGGTCGTTGTGATTGTTTGATAGAACAATAGGAACTCGAGGAACAATTTTCAACCTACCAGTCCATAAAGGATCGAATAGTACAGTTAAGAGTTTTCTTAAACATGAGACACTCACCTAAGGTTGAAAATTCAAATCAATTCGCCTTGATTCCAACAAGCACAATGGTCTTTCCAGACACGCTTAGTACTGTCACCCTGAATCGGGCACGATCACAGACAACTTAGTCAGTCTCTCAGACATTCGAAGAGTTGATCTTTACTCATAAACTGAGTCAGCGACGCAAAATCTTTAATAGGTCCTCACTCCAATCTGGTGATAACTGTAACACCCCCTTAGGGTATTACTATGTAACACATGCGGAATTTAAATTAAAGAGATAATTTGCTGGTTGCTTTCGGAAAATTGTTTTCTTTTAAGTTAGAAAACTGGGGTATAAAATTTTTTCTTTAAGGATAACTCTGAAATCCATCATTCATACATTTAAAACATAAAGTGACATTCGTAACAAATTTACCATGACATACAACATTTCTCTAAGTTTCCATTTTCGAAAGAAAAATTTCAAACTACAAATGGATGTATATAACACTACATTTACCGACCTCTTTAGATATACCACCCAACTCAGACTCCTAAGCTGGCCATTCTATCAAATATTCATTGGAGAGACCCCCAATCAGAATACTTTCCCCACCTCTAATAGTAGGTCTTCGAGTGACTTAGAAAGACTCCTCTGCAACATCGATACTAGAGTACCGAGGTACTACAGTAAAACCCGAAGAGACCTGATATAACTGTAAGAGTGAGACACCAACAAATGGATATATCATACAACAACCATATACAGGATACATACAACACATTGGCATATTAGCATTTAAGCATTATTCATAGATAAAACAACAAGTGTTATATCAGTGGGTCTCATACCCGAATCAAACAGTTTTGTGAAGATAATGCATGACACTTCAATCATCAGGCTCTAAACCTAATCTCATGAGATACCATCATCGTTTTATCATCAAGAAAGAAAGAGTTGATCAGGCTCGTACGCCACATTTGGCAAGTTGTCTCTGTCACCTCATGCACCCGGATCAACATCATCACGAATCCCTTATAACGGCCATTCGGATGTATACCTCATTGAATACCACATCTTAAGCGGGTATTCGGTTAACTCAAGCACGTCTGCTAAGGGGAAATGCATATGAATAAAAGACTTTTCATTATCGAGACTTTTCTTTGTGTTCACTCTTTTCCGTTGTCGAAGCCCAAAGCTAACGACTATTCACAATTTTCATTACTTGAAAATCAATAACATAGGACACGCAGTCCGAGTGTTCAATCACAACACCTTAGACCGACGTCTCGCGAACTAGCATTCTCTTTCACATGTGTTTACTTTTCGCTCAGTGAAAATAAAAAACCAAAACAAAACCTCGGTCACTTATCCAAGTAACCGGAACCTTTCTAAATCATTTAGGAGAAAATATTTTCCTTTACAAAGTCATTTATAAAACATTTGGAAATTCGTTTGCTTTTGAAATCCTTGATGGAATAAAGTCAAATATTTTCAAAGGGGTTTTTCCTTCATGAAACACATAGTTTGAAAAAGGTTTTCTATCGTACAAACTTTGGATCATAAAAAGGTAGTTTCTATTGACTTAAAAACACTTCAACATTTCTTTTCAAAACAAGAATCTCATTCTCTTGAAGTAAGCGTTTTAAACAAGGAACTCTCATAAATGTAACCAATACTTTCAAAGTTCTATTCAAGGCTTATTAAGGCTTTTAATCCTTATAATCATTGAGCACGGACTCAAGTCTAGCTTCTCAAACTTCAATCAACAGTAATATATTCTCAATAATAATATCACAGTTAACGATAGTTCATCACATATATACAACTCACAATACTTTAAGGCAAGTAATAAACAACTTCAAGTAATAATCACAATAGTTCAAGTAAACAAGTCATTCAAGTATTTGCTCCATATCATAATAATATTCAAATCACTCAAGTAAACACATACACACATGCATATAGTCATTGAATATCCCTAGGCAATCCCTTCTTACCTTCTGTGAAGGTAAGGAGATTAGATGCTCGAAGAGGTACACCACGAACGTCCTCGTTTCCTCCATGATGGAAGTCTAAGGTTATGAACACAAAATCACAAGTTAAAATCAAACAAGAACACTAAACCACAAGGTATAGGTTCGTCCAAGACTAGTTCTTAGGGTTAGAGATTCCCTAAAATTATACAACTCATGGATTTATGATCCTTAAGTGTTAGGAGTTCATAAACAATAATCATTTAACAAAGTTGAATTAAAATCCCACTAAGTTATAAATTTAGGGCATTCGGTCAAGGCTAGTAAAATAGGTTAGCATTCACTAAACTTTCCAATCTCTTAGGTTTAGCATCCATATGTATTAAGGAGCTCAAAGCCATGATCATTTTGGAAAAATAAGAACAAAGTATCCTAGGTCCATAACCTTCTAGGTTCGGCCTTCATAGGATTTATAGGCTAGAAATCTTTAAACTTTCCAATCTCTTAGACTTATCATCCAAATATCTTATGGAGTTCAAGTCCATGATCATCTTAGGAAACAATGGAAACTTAAACATTCCAATCTTTTAGACTTAGCATCCAAATATCTCATGGAGCTCAAGTTCATGATCATCTTGGAAAACAATGGAAACTTAAACATTCCAATCTCTTAGACTTAGCATCCAAATATCTTATGGAGCTTAAGTCCATGATCATTTTGGAAAAAATAAAAACTCAAACATCCTAGGTAGCAATTCCGATCGTAATTCTTCCGACGTTTTCGCCCGAATAAAATATTTTATTTTATTTTTGAACGAAAATTTTAAAAATAACCAAGGTTGAAGGAAACATAACAAAAACACTAACCGTTTCATTCACGGGTCAAAATTAGGTTTTCTGCACAGTAAACTTGTACCGACAGTGAAAACGCAGACCGACTTCCGTCTGAATTTTCAACCGAAAATTTTACCATGACTTCATATGATATAACAACACAAGAAAATGATTTTAGTTTAATTAAAATCATCTTCTGGGTTTAATCTAAAATAAACACATTTAACTATGTATTTACTGCTACAGAAAACATAGGAAAAACAGGGTGTTACAATAACTCGTCCTCGAGTCGATCTTTGAGTAGACAACAACTCCTCGCAATTGATCTATCATATCAACTATGCATGGCATAGAATACTTGTTCATAACCGTCACTTTGTTGAGTTGTTAGAAATCCACACCGAGTCTCGAACATTCACACAGCATTGGTGCTTCCTATGGAAAACACTCGATCTAACAAACTGTTTAGACCAAAGATCTTCCAGTTGAATCGAGTCGTCTAACTCGATTAACTTTGTAGGCGACATCCTACACAAAGTGATTGGAAATTGGACCGAATCTAGAAACTAGATCGATCGAAAATCAATATCCTTTGCTAGCAGCAAACCTGAAACATTTCCAGGGAACACTCCCGGAAAATCCTTTACAACAGACACAATATTCAAATGTCTGACACTATCCACAAGGATAACAGAATGTGTCACACATGAACCAAAACACAATTTACTAGCCATGGGTTCCTACAAATCAAAACTCGTGTAACCCAACGAGATAAAAACACATACTTATAAACCAACACATTGTTTCGACAAGGAAACAATTCAAATAAGGTCCAACCAGAGATCACACAACACAAACATAACAGACCTATTCCCCAAGGTTCCTGAAAGACTCTACCAGTTCTGACACCACTAATGTAACACCCCCTTGGGCATTACATGTCCACTCGTTGCGGAAAATATAATTAAAATAAAGGTTGGTTGATTTCGGAAAATAATTTATATATTGACTATGTTCGAGAAATGGCGTAAAATTTTTCTTCTTCGATATCCTCACCCATAAATCTATAACCAATGAAATAAAACAAAATATTACACATGCCTCCATTCTTCATAGTAATATCAAAACATTTTGAATCATGACAGCGTACACGTTTTCTAAAAATATTTACTTATCCACAAGAAAAAAAATCTAAGATATCCATTCAAAAGAAAAGTTCTTCGAGCCATACGTATACATATGTACTATTACCAAAACAATCACCTTTCAAAACCTAAGCTAGTCGTTATACAAAACATCCACCGAGAATGCCCTAAATGGTCATCTCATCTACGTAAGTCCTCATCAAGGATCACGACTAGTATCTCCAAGTGAAACCGGTAACTCCTCAGCATCATCTGTAATCGCATACCAAGGTACAACAATAAAACCACAAACAGATATAATGTAAGGGTGAGATACCGACATATGAGTTTTATCATGATAACCACATGCGCGACACACATAACAACACATACATATACTCACAACATATGGAATTCTCTAAAACAACGTAATAGTTTATCAATGGGATTCATACCCGACAGTCATCGCGATTTATAAAAATGCATGGCAATTCAATATTCATGCTCTAACTTTGATATCTAATCTCCGGAGATCCCAAACTTCTTTTCGTTTGAGCAGATCAGGCTCTTTACATGGCCCATTGTCAACGAAAGAAACAATGTCCAACACAAAACTTGGCACATTGTCCAACTCAAGGCACAATGGTCAACAACTCATAGTACATTGTCCATTAAGGTTCCGAGTTCCAACTATTTAAGTAACGTAACTCGGTAGGACGCGAGCTCCAACCATCATCATAACATAATTCATATGAACTCCAATGACAGTCGTAATGTAACTCGGCCTATAAAATATCTCAAATATCCGAGCTCCAGAAATAGTCGTAGCATAGCCCGGCCTTTCCTGGACCCACCATCTAATCCACCAAAGGCACGTCTGCCGGTTCATGCATGTAAAACTTTTGTTCACGTCACTTTTCTTTTTCGTTCATTCTTCCCTTGTCGAGGATCAAAGGCTCACGACCATGCTTAAGTTAGTATTAAGTCTTTTCAACTTCAACACAACACAGGACACACAGTCAGAGCGTTCAACTCAGCACAGGACACACAGTCCTAGTGCTCAATCACGAAGCCCTAAACTGATGCACCAGTCTTAGGCTCGTGGATATGGTATACAACATTCGCCATATCAATTATAGGATACGAAGTCCACAACACCTTTTAAAGGACACACGGTCCACAACAACTAACACGGATCCATGATCCACAAGATAACAGAACACTAGAATCCCGATGTCTCGGTTACTAGGTTCACATTTCTTTTTTAACAACATTTTCGTTCTGTGAAACAACAAATACAAAACAAAACATTCGAAACGTATCCAAGTTTGTCGGAATTATTTTCGATGAGTAAAACTCTTTTACTGAAAATCTTTTCCGTTGAATATCGTTTATAAAATGTTAATTCGTAGAGAAATTCATTTTTCTCAAATCCATTTTCTTTTGGAAACTTCTTTTTCCGAAACAACATCAAATCCTTGTAAAAATAATTTCCAACCCATTTCTATCCGAAATAATAAAATTGTTCCTCATAGTTTTTGCCGTAAAATACTTTTTCTAAATTATTTTTCATTTAGAAATAAAGTTTTTTATAAATCAAATGATTTTCTCTTTTACAAAAAGTTCTTCACCATCAATGTTAAAATATGTTTGACACTTAATTTCTGGTAATATCTTTTCATCTTATTTTTGAATTTATTTTGAAACAGATAACGTAACTGAAATATTTTCATGATTTCATTATTGTTATTACTCATTAATCACTCTTTCACCGAAATATCATCAAATAATATTATTTTCAATATTTTATTCCACTTCCATAAATCAAATCCCTTAAATTTCTCCTCAAGCTTTTCATAGCTTTTATCTTTAATTTAATCGAGCACTTGTGACACCCTAACTTGGATCATCACATGATTACCCGTTTGCGGAAAATAAAATCATAAATTCGCTGGTTGCTTTCGTAAAATAATGTTTTCTCAACGTTTGTCTTAAACAAAATGGGGTGATAAAATTTTTTCTTTTCAACATCGTCACAAAAGGTTCACATAATCACACTTATATATATATATATATATATATATATATATATATATATATATATATATATATATATATATATGTCATACAGCTATACTGCCTCGTATGTTTCACACTTAAACATTTATAATGAAAAGATTATTCCTAAAACATAACTAAACGTAAACCTAAGCTGGTCAAACACTACGACAAAAAGAAACAGCATCAGCATGCCCCGAACTAAACATTCTTCTTCTTGTAGACGCCATAGTCCTTAAGAGGCTCATCTGAATTCCACCACGTAGAACCCAGAAGAGAAACCACAAATAAAACATGCAAGAGTGAGAAACCGACAAATGGATCATAACGTGAGAACCATACGTACGACACAACAAAACATGTACAAACCCAGATCAGTTAATTTCTCATCATTAAATTAGCATACAACACAATATATCAAAGGGTCTCACACCCGAACATCGTCGTTTTAAAATACGAACGCATGAACACTTCAATATTCAGGCTCTAAAATTTCGTAGTTAATCTCATGAGATATCCCAACCTCGTGATGAGTTGATCATACTCGATTGCCACACCAGGCAAATAGGCACACAGCCAAAACCCATCGCACACTGTCCAACATCGTGGCACAGTGATAACATTGTAGATGGGGTCTCATTGTCCACCCGACACAATGAAGAACATCGTAGTATGATCTACCTGACGCTGCAAGGTAATCACTCATAGAACCATAGCACGTCTACCAAATGCATGCAAGAAAACACATTATTCTCGACCCTTTTCTTTGTGTTATATCTTTCTTTGTCAAAGCTCTCAAAAGCTTTCGACCAAACATAATTTCAAACATCCTTAAAACTTTCGTTAAAACACAGGACCTCAAAGTCCGAGTGCTCAATCACGAAACCTTAGACTGATGCCTCGGGCTTAGGTTCGTGGTAATAGAAAAATCTCAAAACGTTTTAACTTCTTTAAGTAGATACCCAGTCTACAACACAACGAACCTTAATACCCCAACGTCTCGGTTATTAAGTTCCATATCATCGTTTTACATAGTTTTTGTCAGTGAAAAAAAAATCCAAAATAAGATCTCCACAACTTATCCAAGTTACCGGAAATACGTCATTGAGTAAACTCATTTACAGAAAATCCTTTCTACTTGAAATTCGTTTGTAAAACGTCAAATCATCGAAAACTCTTTTACTGAAACTTCAACTCTAAAAATTAAATCAATTCAGATTAAATTTCTTCTCAAAATAAGTACTGTTGTTTTTAAACTTTCACTGTAAATAATTTCAAAACTTGTCGTCGTTTATCATTTTCCAAGAAAGAGTTTTAAAGTCAAACTTTGACTTCTTTTTTTATAATATTTTTTTATATAATATTTTATTTATTATTATTATTATTATTTTTTAATAAATAAGATATTTTCGAATATTAATTTCACAAAATAACGTTTTATAATATTACGTAATTTCTTACGTAAAAATTAGCAGTACTAAAAAAATTTCACGGTTACACTCTCATCATGACTCATAAATTACTTTTACACTAATAAATCATTATAATAATAATATTTATCAAACTCATTCTTTTTCCAAAATAATATTTTCCACCACTATTATATTCCAACATTTCCCATAAAACATTGAATATAATCTTTTCACAGTTTATTAAATCTTTTATCTGATTAATCGGTTGTCCACTGACCACTGTGAGACCTCTCAAACAACATTCAACAACATCACCAGAATTATATCACCAGGCAGATCATGCATCGTAGCAATATAACATACTACTGCTGATAATTAAATAAATTAAAAGCAGATAAATAACCGAAACACAGATAAACAGCTAGAAACACATAGCCAAATAACATAAACCAGAAACACCACAACCACATAAACAAATGTATACAGACTACAAACATGGACATATGGCCATACAAATAATCCGTCAGGTAACCCCTCTTACCTCTCCAAGATTCACAACAAGTTGAATTTAATTCGTCGGAAGCCGGAAACTCGCGTACACCGCTTTATACTTAACCTTCAACAATACAACCAGACAACCACATAAATAAACAATCACAAAACATCAAAATCCTCCTATATTGGTCACGGCCTCATAGTGTTTAAGGACTAAACAAACTCCAAAGTTGTTTAAGTCATGGATTAATGATTCTAGAATACTTAAGGAAATGGATTAAGGCTACACAACAAAGTTAAGAACCAAAACCATCCTAACCCTCAAGATGGTAGATTTGGCCAAGACATGTCCATGAGGCTAGGGTTTTTAGTTTAATGAACCAACTAGGATTCAACAAGTATACAAGTATGTATGATGAAAGACATGATCATGCATCAAAAGCAAGAACAAAAACTCCATCCATCCTTTCCTCTAGGATTCGGCCAAGATGGGTTTCAAGGGAAGAAATTTTTTGATCATCACATGCTCTTAGATATAGACAATATACATGATTATAAGAACATAGGAAGTGGTTTCAACATCATGAGATTTTTCTAGAATTTGTTATGAATTTTCAAAGTTCTAGATCTAGAAACTTAAAAGTGATGAACATAGATGAAATAGACTTTGAATCATGAAACTTATTGAAGAACATAGACATAATTAGGGAAGGAGAATAGGATTCACCTCTTGAAGATCAAAAACAAGTGAAAATCCAAGAACTTGCTTCACAAAGTGATGGTAGAAAAGCTTATGAACTTATGAGTTTATGAAACAAAAGGCAATTGGAAGAAAATGAAATGTGAGGGAGGGTATTTATAGGGATGTGGCTGCGCCACTTTGGAGGGATTAAGTAGAAAGGAGGTGGCTTCTCAAAGGATTTAAGTGCAATTAATTCCTAGGGACCATTTTGCAAAGATTCCAAAAGTATAAGGACTATTTTGCAAATTGCCAATAGTTTGAAATGATGACCATGTGCAACACTTAAGGTGTTCACATTGTGACTCATCTTGTTGAATTTTCTTGAGGCTTTTTGGGAAAAATCTAGAATGCTTTGGGACTTTCAAGATAAGTGTAGAACTTAGGAGAACATTGGAGAACATTGTGGAAGATTCAAGAATAAACTTGGCTCATCCAAGTTAAGGGCAGCCACCACTCCTCCTTGGGCTTGCGCATGGGCCATGGAAATTTGGGCTTGGATTTAATTATTTTGGCCCACCAAAATGCTTAAGGCATAACCATAAGCTAGGAAACTTGTATGATTTTAAATGGGCTTCATGAAATTTAATCCATGGACAAGGAATTTGGGCCTCAAGGCCACGGTCCTCTAATGGGTTTGGAACAAAGATTCTGGCCCAATTCACTTGGAAAAGCATAGAAACTAACTTAGGGCCCAAAGTGCAATTAAGAGAAAGTTCAAAGACTTAAGTGCAAAATCCATAAATTGCCACTTTGACCTTGTAGAATCTTCTAGACTCAAAAGTGTGTCTCATCCCCATGAATCATCTCAAAATTCTAAAATAACTTCTTTATAGAACCTTGGAAATTCCGAAATCCACTATGTCGTTCACCCGATTATGTATTTCGCCCGTAAAACGTATATTATTTCATTTTTTTATGAAAAAATTCTAAAAATACAGAATTGTAGGAAATAAAATAAAAATCTTAATTCTTTCGTTCACGAATTAAAATTAGGTCTTTTGAGCAGTATAATTATAATTATAATGTCAATGGAATTCGCGGGCTGGGTTTCGCCTGACTTCCCAACCTAAATTTTAATCGTAGCTTCCTACATTCAAGTAGAATTGAGTGGTAAACTCCGTTTATTTAAAATAATTTTTCTAATACTCATGTGAATATAAACAGTAGCACATTCATTATCGAAAAAGAAAACAGTCGAAAATCGGGGTGTTACATCACTGACCACTGTCAGGTTTTCAGTCAATAAATCAAACAACAGTTATTCCATACATCACAATTATCCATACATCACATTTATAATCCTGCTTTCATAGAAACATTAATAACCACATAACAATCATATAACAATTTAATATAATACCATACATCACAAGAAATAAAATCACATATGACCCACATATAGCATGTAGCTATCAAAACCCCTTAGGTAAACTCCCCTTTCCTTTGAAGACAAGAGAAAGATCATTCACTCTGGGTTCCTCTAACACTTTGCCACGCACTTAGGAAACTCCGAGACAGCTCCAACAATGTACACTCTGCTCTTCCAACCATGACAGTTACATCCACATAGATGAAAATTGGCCATCTACATAACCAATTGCAAGCAAAATAAAAATCAGAAACTTATCACCACAAAACACAAGTTTGTGCAACTTAAGTAATTGATTTAACTAAGAAATCAGCATTAGATTTTTCACTTAAAACTGATTGTTGTTTTAAAGTTTACTAAAATTTTAGGGAAAACCAATTGATCAAAGAAATATGAAATGAGGCTTGGTAATCATAAATTAACAACTCTAATTGAAATTAACATAATCAAATTGAGAAATAAACATAATTTCATATTAGGTTTCAAATTGGGAATTTAAGGTTTTAAACAAAATTGGGGAAATCTGATTTGATTGGAGGATTGCGAAATTAAACTTAGAAATTATCAATTAAAAGTCTCAATTGCACTAAAATAGAAACAATTTCATAGTTGAAGTTAAGATGAAAAATTAGGTTTTTTGTGAAATTGGTAAAATCCGAATTTAAAGAGGATTTGAGCAATTAGCATAGGGAATTTGAAATTGCCATACCCAACTTACAAGTAACATCATCAATTTGGGGGATTTAAGTTCTAATCTAGATCTTAGGGTTAGGGTTTGAGAAATTGGGGATTTTGAAATTGCAAGCTCATTAGGTGAAAAATTCACTCGCCCCATTGAGAAGGAGAATAGTATGTGGTGGTTGTGATGTCCGACACGGCGGCGGCGTGGCGACAACTTCTGAGGACGGCGGTGGAGTGTTCTGTAGCAGCCATGATCCACCAAGTGAAGCTAAACTTCATAGAAAGGGAGAAGAGAGCTCGAAACACCAAAATAATGGTGGAACCACCATGGACAGCGACCAAGAGGTGTTACCGTGGCGGAGGCGACGGCACACAAGGGCGGAGCCAAGACACGCGATCATCTTCTCCAGTTCAAGCGGCGAACGGTGGCGCTCCTAGGCGACTGGATGTGCTCCGACGCAGTGGCTGCTTTGTGAGGAGAAGAAAAATGAAGTGATGAGGATAGAAGTTTGGTTCAGCAAGGAAGAAGAAGAAAGGAACGTATAAGATGAGAAAGGGAAAATAAGTTGTGCGCGTGGGACATTCTGCCAGGGAAGAGGGATTTCAACTTTTCTTTTCTTTTCTTTTTCTTAAATTAGTTATAGATACAAAAATAAGTGGTTAATATTGAGTCAAAACAAAAAAAAAAGAAATAAGTTTATGGCCTTTGGATCTTAAAACAATGAGTGAAAAATATATAATTTAAAAATTTCAATTAGAGTAAAGATTGATAGTTGAATTGATCAACCAAGAAAATCAATGATCCAAAATTAATCTCCGATTAATTTTATACCAACATATTTTCAAATCTAAAATTAAATAGAGTAAAATATGAAAATAATTTTCTTTCAATCATATTATTTAAAATATTTTTCTAAACAAATACTAATAATGACAATAACATAATATTATTGTCTAGTAAACGTGTATAAACTGCAATAAGGCAGTGCTAACGCACTCATTGAAATAATTTTGAAAGAGTAAATAAAATTAATCAAATTAAACATAATACAAATAAACAAAATAAACATCCAGATAATTAATCACTCCAAATAAAATAATATAAACAAATACGTAAAAACTGGGATGTTACAAAGTATTTACAAGAACACAAATTTTAATCCAACCTTTATATATCACCATTTGGAAGATAGAGACATGATTATCTTCATTCTTATACTCAAATATTTAAATGATATTTTTATTAACTTTATTAGTGACAATTACTATATTAAATCATATATTATATAGACAAAATAATTGAAAGTGTAATATTTGTTTTGAAGTTGTTGAACTAAATGACTCAAAAAAAGAAAAACAATCATCTATTGTTTATTAGGTGTACGTTTAATATTTATTGTTTGTGAGAGTATATACTAAAAAATCATCTATTTTTCTGTAAAAAAAAATCTATTTGAGAAAAGTAAATGAATTATATTTCTTTACATAAGATTTTCAAATTTTACATTTTATTTTTTAAATGAAAAATTAAATTTATTTTGTAATCAAGAAAGTCTAATATTAATCTTTGAAAACATTTTTTAATGTATAAATATCAATTAACTAATTATAAACATTTATTTTTATTTTTCAGTGACTTAACGGTGTTATGTCATGATGTTTGTCAACACCAAAAATTGGGTAGTGTAAATTTTTTATCATATTTGGGGTTTGTTGTTATTTTGATAAACCTTAAGGTGGTGGAATGCAATTTACTCATATATTTTTTATACCATGTGGTTTTTTTTAAAAACATTAAATATATTTAATGTCATTCATTGTTTACGTGCATTGACCTTGGTCCCAGATTCCCTACTGTAGCAAAATCATGCAGTTGCACGCAGTAAGCAATTTCGACCATTGAATTTAAATCGGACGGCTCGTGTTCAAATATATATTAATACATTGCAAAATATACGAATGAGATGATAACTGCCTCACACAATATCAGCGGGGAATCCGTTTCCAATGGCATTGAGGGAGGCCCACCCTGAGGGAAAACCTATGAGATATCCCACTTGGGGCTGCTAGCCAGAAACTAGGGGTGTCCATGGGTCGGCTTGGGTTGGGTTCAGTGCGTTTTAGGACCCAACCTAGTCAAAGGTGAGTGGGTTGGGTTTGCTAAAAAAAAATATTGAAACCTAACCCAACCCGACCATTAATGGATTGGGTTGGGTAGGTCGTTAGATTTGGCAAGATACACACATATTTTCATCTTTGAGTCGTGCTGGTTCGGGTCCGCGTGTTTGTCAAGACAAAAAGAGTCGAAAATCACAAATAAACATGTTTAAAATTTTAAATTTCATCAACAAATTATGATAACTTGATCTAAAAGTCTGAAAGTCCAAACCATCAACTATCCACAACTAAAAAGAAGATCATGTTATGTTGAGTGGGTTGGGTTGGGTTGAATGGGTTTGAAATTTCTAAACCCACTACCCAACCCATACTCTATGGGTCCTCTTTGTTTTTACCCAACTCAAACCAATCACCCAAACCAACCCACAAAATTAGGGTTGGGTTGCGTTAGGTCAGTCGGGTTCGCGGGTCTACCCAAACCCATGGACACCCCTACCATAAACACTCTAAGAACTTGAAGTGTTTTATTAAGGTTGCAACAATTTCATTTCCAGCTAATTTTGGTTTGGTTTTTTTTTAATTTTTTAATTTTGGTTCTTGTAAGTTTAAAATATTTTGATATTATTGGTGTCTGTGTAAAAATTCATTACACTGACAATACATAGAAATTAAACCCTTACACAAATATTGTCCATATTTATTTATCTATTTATTTAAACAGTCTAGAGTTTTTTTTTGACGAATAAATAGTATAAAGTTGTTTTATAAGATACACTCTACTAAATATAGAAATCTTTTATGAACAATATTTTTCAATAAAAAATACATACTGACACCATATATATTATTTTTTAAACAAAAAAATATCCTCTCTTCTAGCATTATTCATCCAATAACAAAGAGTGCTATCTCTCTTGCAGTGATAGCTTTTGAAGTCCCTTTTTTTACGTCAATCTAATGGTGTTCTGCGAAATGGCTATTGTTGTTTTCCATAAAATTCAACCTTGATAAAAACTTATGAAATTAAAAAAAAATACAATTAAATCAAAAGTTACATGATTGATCCTTCATGAATAATAAGTAATTGGAGGACTTATTTTGTCCAGCGAAATAGGTATGCAGTCCTACTACGTCAAACATCAAACATCAAACAATATAATAAATCTAAGGATTAAAGTAGTATATCTTGGTTTTAGTTCCTATTTTTCTAGAAAATGATCCTTTTAATTTTCAAAATTTTGGAAAGAGTTTCTACTGTCATTTGTCAAGTAGATCCGTTATCTATTGACGTGGCTGACGGGTTTCAATATCAACAGTGTCACGTAGAGTTCAATATATTTTGATTAAATTATACCCCACCATCTTAAGGTTTATCAAAATAACAACAAATCCCAAATATGATCATAAATTACACTCTAACCCAATTTTTGGTGTTGACTTACCATTCACTTAACACCGTTAAGTCAATAAAAACTAAAAATAAATATTTATAATTAGTTAATTGATATTTATAAATAAAATATGTTTTTAAAGATGAAACTTAGGCTTTCTTGTTTACAAAATAAATTTAATTTTTAGTTTGAAAATAAAATGTACAAATTGAAAATCTTATGTGATGAAAATTAATTCATTAAAATTTTTTTTTGAGAAATTTATTGAATATATTTACTTTTCTCAAATAGATGATTTTTTTATAGAAAAATAGATGAAATTTTAGTATATATTCTAATAAATGATAAATATTAACGTATACCTAAATAACTAGATGATATTTTTTATAGTATACACTTTTTTTATAGTTATTTAGTTCAACAACTTCAAAACAAATATCACACCTTCAATTATTTTGTCTATAGAATATTTGATTTATCATAGTAATTGTCACTAATAAAGTTAATAAAAATATCGTTTAAACATTTAAGTACAAGAATCAAGATAAATAATTACGCTCTTGTTTTGAATAAATAATTATATATAAGACTGAATATAAACTTGTTTTGAATAATTATATGATTTATATATAATTATTAATTTTAATTTAAAAAATAATTAACATGTATTATGTTCATTATGTAACAAAAATATATATAATACTTTTTTACTCAATTTATTTATTTTGTTCAACCTATAATTTATTTGTTTTTTTAGCACAATTCTTAATTCAAATTGCTTTATCAATTCTTGACAAAATATTATAATATGAATATATATATTCCGTATTTTTTTATACTAAAGTTATTTTTATAAGTTTATATATTAAGTATTTACAAGAACACTTGTAGAAACAAGCACAGATTCGAAAACAAGAAGATCAAGTTAAAGTCAGCCATCAATCTTATTTGTGCAAATGTGGCTTTAGCTGGTAACTACAGTTCTGGTTCTATGAGGAATTCAATCTTGGACTTTAATATTCTTAAAGGCTTCTCTGTTGTTTGTAAGCTGAATCCTGCTCTTGTCTTCAAGGAAGTTATTTGGTTATCCCCTCCTTGTCTTTGGGTAAAATGCAATACAGATGGAGCTGCTAGAGGTGCTCCAGGCTTTGCTTCTTGTGGTTGTATTTTTAGAGGTTTCAATGCAGCCTCTTTAGGAAGTTTAATTTGAAGCTCCTTTGGGGATTACCTTTGCTATTCATGCTGAGTTGATTGGTGCTATGATTGCTATTGAGATAGCCAACATAAGAGATTGGATGCAATTTTGGTTAGAAAGTGATTCCCAACATATTTTGGTTAGAAAGTGATTCCCAACATATTTGGCAAGAGATTGATTGCCATTGTACAAGATTATCACTTTGCCCTTGAATTTTTGTGTTTTGGACCCAAATGCCCTTGATTACCCACGACTCAAACACCTCCAAGAGCCCATCCTCACTTCTATAAAAGGCAAGAGTCATCATCCTCATCAAACTTTGCCATTTTCACCATTAAAACCCTATGTTCCATAACTTGAATTTGTGAAAGAAGTAGGTGATTTCTTGCCAATTTTGTAACACCCCGATTTTCGCTGCTTTGTAATATCGGTAATAAATATATAAATATATATTTTTATCCAAGACTTAGAAAATGATTTTGGATAAACCAAGGTCATTTCCTTGTTATACTTATTTTTATAAGGTTACGGGGAAGTTTTTGGTTGAAAATTCAGACGGAAGCCGGTCTACCGTTTTCTGTGTTTTCACTGACAGTAAAAGTTTACTGCTCAGAAGACCTAATTTTGAGTCATGAACGAGATGAAAAATGTTTTTATCGTATTTACTACGATATTGGAGATTTTGAAAATTTTGGTAAAAAAATTAAAAGATTATATTTGTGGCGGGCGTATAAGTCGAGATGTCTCTAGGAAAAGCTTGCGCCAGATGAATCGAGGAGTCGGCAACGTAGCAGAGATGATGGATTTGACCGACTTGCCGAGTATTTATGACGAGCTTATCTGAGTCATAATGGCACATTTATGACAAAGTTAATTTTTCCTATGAAATGACCATTTTGCCCTTGTCTTTATATGACAATTGCAAGCAAATGCCATTGGAAAAGTTGACTAAAACTTACCCAAAACCCACGGCTCCCAATTCTTCTTCATCAAGTATTGGTTTCTTATTCATTAAGTATTGGTTTCTTCTTCATCAAGTATTCGTTTCTTCTTCATCAAGTATTGATTTCTTCTTCATCAAGTATTGGTTTCTTCTTCATTAAGTTGGTTTCTTCTTCATTTAAATAGGTTGTCTTCTTCATTAAGCCATTGTTCCATTTTCATGTTCTTTTGCTCCAAAGAGTTCATAATTCGTCAGATTTTGATTGGCAATTCTGACCAGTTTCTATTTTGAATCTCGAAAAACTTTCAACATGAAAGTTGTTCATCTTTCTCTCTTCTTTCCAACGACATAAAAATAATCCAAAACGGATAAGTATGTTGAGAGATCTACCCAAAATACTAAAACTGTTCTAAACCCTAACTATGTTCATCTTCTTCTTTAAGTTTCTTAAGAACACCATAGGAAAACCTTGAAGAACATCATCCAAACTTTGTTTTCTTGGATCATCAAGAGGTAATAACTTATTCTCTTGTCATTTAAATCATTTCTCTTCATCACTTTTGTAGATTCATGACTTAGATCAACATGTTCTTCATTTGTTCAAAGTTCATGGAACTAGATTCAAAAATTCATAACTAATTCTAGAAAAATCCTTTTGACATGAAACCAGTTGCTATGATCTAATAATCATCTCTATTTTCATCATCTAGATGTACAAGATCATGAGAAATTTCTTTCCCTAAAATCTGGACTGGGCCGAACCTAGGTTAACTTTGTGTTCTTAGGTTTTGTTTCAATTTCATGCCTTGATTCATGATTATAACTTGATAGTTCTTGTATTCAAGTATATAGAAGATCAAAAATCAAACTTTAACCTATTGATCTCATCAAAACCGAAACCCTAGGTATGAACACTTGTTGGTTTTATGATTCAAAAGTTGTTTGTAACACTTGAATCTAACTCTAGGTTTTGTATGTTGATTAAATCCAAGAGTTTGGAAATTTTAGAGATTTCTAACTCCAAACTCAGCCCTTGGCCGAAACCCTAGTTCTTGGAACTAGATGAGTTTTAGTTCATGTTCTTGGTTCATAATCTTGGGTTAAGTGCTTAATCATGTTTAAGTTACTTATGGATCATGAATCCTTAAGTTAACAAAATTTTAACTTTCCTAACCTAGAAAAGTTGTTGAGGCCGAACCTTAATCTCCATGAGTCAAGTATGTTTTTGTTTGATTTAATTTATTTTGGTTGCAATTCGTTATGAAGGAATCGATCGAGTTGGTTTGACCTAAAGCCGACGGAGGAAACCGGATCAAATCAGGAGATTATTTGAAACCCTTAGTTCGAGTCTTCAACAGGTAAGGGGAGCTTACCTGAGGGATTTTTCTCTATAACTATTTGTGTGTAGTGTGATTTATATGATTTATATGTGGTTGTGGTTATTTGTTTTCGTTGTTTACGTTGTGTTGTTTATCTGTGTATCGGTGTTTGACCTGCTTTTAATTTATTTAATTATCTGCAGTTGTATAGTATATTGCTATGATGCATGATCTGCCTGGGGATATAATCTTGATAATTGTTGTTGAATGTTATTTGTGAGTGTTGTTTGAGAAGCCTGACTGTGGTCAGTGCACAACCGATTAATCAGATAAAAGCTTTAATAAGCTGTGTAAATTATATTCCAGGTTTTATGGGAAACGTTGGAATATAATAGTGGTGGAAAATATTATTTTGGAAAAATAATGAGTTTTGATAAATGTTATTATTTTTGATGATTTATTAGTGTAAAAGTAACTTGAGTCACAATGAGAGCGAAATTGTGAAAATGTTTAAGTACTGCTAATTTTTATGTAAGAAAGTTTGCAATATTATACAAAGTTATTTTATAAAAATTAATTGTTGAAAAGAAGTTAATGATGATTTTAGAAAGTTGTTTCAGTGGAAAAAGTTAAGTTTTGGCTTAAGAAGCTTTAAAGTGATAATTGATGAATGATTTGGAAAAGTGTGATGACAGATTTGGAAAAAACGTAGAAGGCAAGTATTTTGAAACCTGGGTACATATTTTAAGGAAGTTAAAACCTCAAGTGACTCACCTTTGTGAAAGTTTGATTATTTAAAGATTTTATTAATGAATTTCCAATTTTGAAAAAAAGAATTTATGAAAGCAAAACTGATTTAGTGTTAAAAGTGATATGGAACTTAATAACCGAGACGTCGGGGTATTAAGGTTCGTTGTGTTGTAGACTGGGTATCTACGTAAAGAAGTTAAAACATTTTAAGATGTTTTCTATTACCACGAACCTAAGACTGATTGCAACGGTCTAAGGGCTTCGTGATTGAGCACTCGGACTTTGAGGTCCTGTGTTGTTAATAAAAGTTGTAAATATGTTGAAAACGATGATGCTTTTGAGAGCATTCGATTGTTGAAAACGATGATGCTTTTGAAGGCATTCGATGTTGAAAACGATGATGCTTTTGAGAGCATTCGATGTTGAAAACGATGATAAGTTGAAAGCTTTTGAGATCTTTGATGTTTAAAAATGATGATAAGTTGAAAACTTTTGAGAGCTTTGATGTTTAAGAACGATGATGGGTCGAAAGCTTTTGAGAGCTTTGACAAATAAAGATATAGCACAAAGAAAAGTGTTGAGAACAAAAGGTTTTTTTTTATTGCATGCATTTGGCAGACGTGCCATGATCAAACGAGTGATTACCATGCGGCGTCATGGTAGATCATAAAGATGTTCTTATTGTGCCTGGTGGACAATGAGGCCCTATCTACGTTGTGACACCTGTGCCACGATGTTGGACAGTGTGTGATAGGTTTTATACGAGTGATTACCTTGCGGCGTCATGGTAGATCATAATGATGTTCTTATTGTGCCTGGTGGACAATAAGGCCCCGTCTACGTTGTGACACCTGTGCCACGATGTTGGACAGTGTGTGATGGGTTTTGGCTGCGTGCCTGTAACTATCGAGTCTGATCAACTCATTACGATGTTGGAGATATCTCATGAGATTAGGTATGAATGTTAGATGATGTTTTGAAGTGCTCATGCATAGTTTTTCAATGTTGATGTTTGGGGTGTGAAACCCATTGATAAACGATGTGATATAATATGAATGAGTATGTTGTTATAAATATGTATATGTGTATGTGCCTTCTTTTGTGTTGCGCATTTAGTTATGGTGATAAATCCGTATATTGGTGTCTCACCCTTACAACACATCTCAGAGATGTACCAGGGGTATGATCCCTACACGAAGAAGAAGAAGGTGTCTAGTTGGAAGCGTGTTGTCTTTGCTTGGTTGGCGGTAGTGTCTATTAGTTACGACCAGCTTAGGTCCTATTATGTTTTAAAGATAAAACTGATGTTGATTTAGGTATGAAAAATACATGAGGCAGTATAGTTGTAAGATTTATATACTTTGTGTATCTAAATGTAATTTGATTATGTTGTTGTTGTTGTGGTTGTGAAGATTAAAAGAAAAAAAAATTTATCACCATATTTTGAAAATATGAACGTTGAGAAAACATTATTTTCCGAAAGTAACCAACAAATAAAGTTTTATTTCCGCAAACGGGTAACCATGTGATGACCCGAGTTTAGGGTGTCACATTAATGGTATCAGAGCTGGTCGAGTCTTTCGGGAATGTTGGGAAATAGGTCTGTTATGTGGATGTTGTGTGTTCTCTGAATAAGATCTGTTTGGAATTACTTCTTAGAAGTAATGTGTGGTAATGACTATGTTTACGTTTCAGTTTCTGGTTTTGGTTTCTCGATTATGGTTTATAGGTCGGTTATGGAACCGATCGTTGAACGGAAGCTGGGCGTGGGACGGGACGAGGGGACGGGGACGCGGCCGTGGAAGAGGTCGTAGAGGCGGTCGTGTTGGCGGTCGTGGTAATATGAATGAAAATTATGAAGAAGGGATGGATTATGCAGCTCAGGCAATGGAAAATGTAGCAGCTGCGATTGCTAATCAGACTGCATCTATGAATGTCCATAACCAACAGGCACAAATTCGAGCTGAACAGGCTGTTGAAGGCAAGAATTTAACTGCTTTTAGGCGTCAAGATCCATCACAGTTTCATGGAGATGTGGATCCTGTGAAAGCTGACTTATGGATTCAGGAGTTAGAGAAAATTTTTAGACTAATTCATAGTCCTGAGGGAGTGAAGGTATCTTATGCCACTTTTCTATTGGTGGTCGATGCTGAGTATTGGTGGAAGGGCACCGAACAGCTGCTGGAAGCCGAGAATCATGAGATTACTTGGGAGGTATTTCGAACCAGCTTCTTAAACAAGTATTTTCCTCAAAGTGCACGAGCTGAGAAGGAGCAAGAATTTTTGCAACTTCAACATGGGGATTTAAGTGTTGGAGAGTACGCGGCAAGGTTTGAATCACTTGCTAAGTATTTTCACTTTTTCCAAAACAACCCAAGCGAAGATTGGAAGTGTGAGCGTTTTGAAAAAGGATTGCGTTTCGAGATTAAGGAATCAGTACTACCATTGGAAATCCGGAATTTCCAAGCCTTAGTCGAGAAGTGTAGGAAGGTGGAGCTAATGAGGAAAGAAAGAGACAATGAAGGAACTGTTGGAGGACCCTCTCGTTCCAAGAACCAGAATCAGAATAGGAAAGAGGAACGAAATCAACAGAAGCCTTATTTCCGTCCATCAGGAAATGACCAGAATCGACAACAACATCATTCGAATTTTAATGTATCGGGGAGTGGTGGCCAAACGAACCAAAGTCAAGGCCAACTTAGAAGATGCTATAGATGTGGAGATCCAAGTCACATGATGAATACTTGCACTGAAAAGGGGATTAAGTGTTTCAATTGTAATCAAGTGGGACATTTGGTGAGAGATTGCAATGCGCCAAGGCGTGGACCGGCTGTCAATAACACCAATACTGTCAAGTCAAAGACTACGGGTAGAGTGTATAATGTGTGAGGAGCTGAGACTTCAAACCAAGACGGTAACCTCTTAACTATACTATTTTAATTCGGGTACAATTCATACTTGCTTCGATGGATTGTGTGTGGATATGTTGAAATTACTTGTTCCTGTGAATATCATGAGATGATTGTTTCAAATTTCAACTATTCAATTGGTCACTGTGACATTTAGTATGTTTGGCTGTCCTATTTTGTTCAGGATAGACGTTTTCTTGACAAAACTAGTTTCTCAAATGAGACTTGCTCTAGTCACTTTTACGGTTGGTAGAAAGTGATTCGGTTCGAATTCTTGACGGACCATAGTTCTTTTAAATTGTTGGAAAAGATATTCTTGTGAGAGAAGAAACTTTCTTAGATTCATGCTTGTAAAAGTGTACTGATCATACATTTTTACTTCCCTGAATTTGTTAAAGAATCTTTATGCACAGAATATTCTTGTATTCTTATCAGATTGATGAAATTTTTTTTCTATACTTTCTTATGAAAGTAAGGCTTCGGGATCTTTCATTCCAGTCTAGCTTCGTGTCACGAAATTTCGAGGACGAAATTTTTTTTTTAGTGGGGTAGTAATGTAACACCCCGATTTTCGCTGCTTTGTAATATCGGTAATAAATATATAAATATATATTTTTATCCGAGACTTAGAAAATGATTTTGGATAAACCAAGGTCATTTCCTTGTTATACTTATTTTTATAAGGTTACGGGGAAGTTTTTGGTTGAAAATTCAGACGGAAGCCGGTCTACCGTTTTGTGTTTTCACTGACAGTAAAAGTTTACTGCTCAGAAGACCTAATTTTGAGCCGTGAACGAGATGAAAAATGTTTTTATCGTATTTACTACGATATTGGATATTTTGAAAATTTTGGTAAAAAAATTAAAAGATTATATTTGTGGCGGGCGTATAAGTCGAGATGTCTCTAGGAAAAGCTTGCGCCAGATGAATCGAGGAGTCGGCAACGTAGCAGAGATGATGGATTTGACCGACTTGCCGAGTATTTATGACGAGCTTATCTGAGTCATAATGGCACATTTATGACAAAGTTAATTTTTCCTATGAAATGACCATTTTGCCCTTGTCTTTATATGACAATTGCAAGCAAATGCCATTGGAAAAGTTGACTAAAACTTACCCAAAACCCACGGCTCCCAATTCTTCTTCATCAAGTATTGGTTTCTTCTTCATCAAGTATTGATTTCTTCTTCATCAAGTATTGGTTTCTTCTTCATCAAGTATTGGTTTCTTCATCAAGTATTGGTTTCTTCTTCATCAAGTATTGGTTTCTTCTTCATTAAGTTGGTTTCTTCTTCATTTAAATAGGTTGTCTTCTTCATTAAGCCATTGTTCCATTTTCATGTTCTTTTGCTCCAAAGAGTTCATAATTCGTCAGATTAGGATTGGCAATTCTGACCAGTTTCTATTTTGAATCTCGAAAAACTTTCAACATGAAAGTTGTTCATCTTTCTCTCTTCTTTCCAACGACATAAAAATAATCCAAAACGGATAAGTATGTTGAGAGATCTACCCAAAATACTAAAACTGTTCTAAACCCTAACTATGTTCATCTTCTTCTTTAAGTTTCTTAAGAACACCATAGGAAAACCTTGAAGAACATCATCCAAACTTTGTTTTCTTGGATCATCAAAAGGTAATAACTTATTCTCTTGTCATTTAAATCATTTCTCTTCATCACTTTTGTAGATTCATGACTTAGATCAACATGTTCTTCATTTGTTCAAAGTTCATGGAACTAGATTCAAAAATTCATAACTAATTCTAGAAAAATCCTTTTGACATGAAACCAGTTGCTATGATCTAATAATCATCTCTATTTTCATCATCTAGATGTACAAGATCATGAGAAATTTCTTTCCCTAAAATCTGGACTGGGCCGAACCTAGGTTAACTTTGTGTTCTTAGGTTTTGTTTCAATTTCATGCCTTGATTCATGATTATAACTTGATAGTTCTTGTATTCAAGTATATAGAAGATCAAAAATCAAACTTTAACCTATTGATCTCATCAAAACCGAAACCCTAGGTATGAACACTTGTTGGTTTTATGATTCAAAAGTTGTTTGTAACACTTGAATCTAACTCTAGGTTTTGTATGTTGATTAAATCCAAGAGTTTGGAAATTTTAGAGATTTCTAACTCCAAACTCAGCCCTTGGCCGAAACCCTAGTTCTTGGAACTAGATGAGTTTTAGTTCATGTTCTTGGTTCATAATCTTGGGTTAAGTGCTTAATCATGTTTAAGTTACTTATGGATCATGAATCCTTAAGTTAACAAAATTTTAACTTTCCTAACCTAGAAAAGTTGTTGAGGCCGAACCTTAATCTCCATGAGTCAAGTATGTTTTTGTTTGATTTAATTTATTTTGGTTGCAATTCGTTATGAAGGAATCGATCGAGTTGGTTTGACCTAAAGCCGACGGAGGAAACCGGATCAAATCAGGAGATTATTTGAAACCCTTAGTTCGAGTCTTCAACAGGTAAGGGAGCTTACCTGAGGGATTTTTCTCTATAACTATTTGTGTGTAGTGTGATTTATATGATTTATATGTGGTTGTGGTTATTTGTTTTCGTTGTTTACGTTGTGTTGTTTATCTGTGTATCGGTGTTTGACCTGCTTTTAATTTATTTAATTATCTGCAGTTGTATAGTATATTGCTATGATGCATGATCTGCCTGGGGATATAATCTTGATAATTGTTGTTGAATGTTATTTGTGAGTGTTGTTTGAGAAGCCTGACTGTGGTCAGTGCACAACCGATTAATCAGATAAAAGCTTTAATAAGTTTGTGGTAAATTATATTCCAGGTTTTATGGGAAACGTTGGAATATAATAGTGGTGGAAAATATTATTTTGGAAAAATAATGAGTTTTGATAAATGTTATTATTTTTGATGATTTATTAGTGTAAAAGTAACTTGAGTCACAATGAGAGCGAAATTGTGAAAATGTTTAAGTACTGCTAATTTTTATGTAAGAAAGTTTGCAATATTATAAAAAGTTATTTTATAAAAATTAATTGTTGAAAAGAAGTTAATGATGATTTTAGAAAGTTGTTTCAGTGGAAAAAGTTAAGTTTTGGCTTAAGAAGCTTTAAAGTGATAATTGATGAATGATTTGGAAAAGTGTGATGACAGATTTGGAAAAAACGTAGAAGGCAAGTATTTTGAAACAGTAGTACATATTTTAAGGAAGTTAAAACCTCAAGTGACTCACCTTTGTGAAAGTTTGATTATTTAAAGATTTTATTAATGAATTTCCAATTTTGAAAAAAAGAATTTATGAAAGCAAAACTGATTTAGTGTTAAAAGTGATATGGAACTTAATAACCGAGACGTCGGGGTATTAAGGTTCGTTGAAAAGAAGTTAATGATGATTTTAGAAAGTTGTTTCAGTGTAAAAAGTTAAGTTTTGGCTTAAGAAGCTTTAAAGTGATAATTGATGAATGATTTGGAAAAGTGTGATGACAGATTTGGAAAAAACGTAGAAGGCAAGTATTTTGAAACAGTAGTACATATTTTAAGGAAGTTAAAACCTCAAGTGACTCACCTTTGTGAAAGTTTGATTATTTAAAGATTTTATTAATGAATTTCCAATTTTGAAAAAAAGAATTTATGAAAGCAAAACTGATTTAGTGTTAAAAGTGATATGGAACTTAATAACCGAGACGTCGGGGTATTAAGGTTCGTTGTGTTGTAGACTGGGTATCTACGTAAAGAAGTTAAAACATTTTAAGATGTTTTCTATTACTACGAACCTAAGACTGATTGCAACGGTCTAAGGGCTTCGTGATTGAGCACTCGGACTTTGAGGTCCTGTGTTGTTAATAAAAGTTGTAAAGATGTTGAAAACGATGATGCTTTTGAGAGCATTCGATTGTTGAAAACGATGATGCTTTTGAAGGCATTCGATGTTGAAAACGATGATGCTTTTGAGAGCATTCGATGTTGAAAACGATGATAAGTTGAAACCTTTTGAGATCTATGATGTTTAAAAATGATGATAAGTTGAAAACTTTTGAGAGCTTTGATGTTTAAGAACGATGATGGGTCGAAAGCTTTTGAGAGCTTTGACAAATAAAGATATAGCACAAAGAAAAGTGTTGAGAACAAAAGGTTTTTTTTTTATTGCATGCATTTGGCAGACGTGCCATGATCAAACGAGTGATTACCATGCGGCGTCATGGTAGATCATAAAGATGTTCTTATTGTGCCTGGTGGACAATGAGGCCCTATCTACGTTGTGACACCTGTGCCACGATGTTGGACAGTGTGTGATAGGTTTTATACGAGTGATTACCTTGCGGCGTCATGGTAGATCATAAAGATGTTCTTATTGTGCCTGGTGGACAATAAGGCCCCGTCTACGTTGTGACACCTGTGCCACGATGTTGGACAGTGTGTGATGGGTTTTGGCTGCGTGCCTGTAACTATCGAGTTTGATCAACTCATTACGATGTTGGAGATATCTCATGAGATTAGGTATGAATGTTAGATGATGTTTTGAAGTGCTCATGCATAGTTTTTCAACATTGATGTTTGGGGTGTGAAACCCATTGATAAACGATGTGATATAATATGAATGAGTATGTTGTTATAAATATGTATATGTGTATGTGCCTTCTTTTGTGTTGCGCATTTAGTTATGGTGATAAATCCGTATATTGGTGTCTCACCCTTACAACACATCTCAGAGACGTACCAGGGGTATGATCCCTACACGAAGAAGAAGGCTGTCTAGTTGGAAGCGTGCTGTGCTGCTTCAGTTGGCGGTAGTGTCTATTAGTTACGACCAGCTTAGGTCCTATTATGTTTTAAAGATAAAACTGATGTTGATTTAGGTATGAAAAATACATGAGGCAGTATAGTTGTAAGATTTATATACTTTGTGTATCTAAATGTAATTTGATTATGTTGTTGTTGTTGTGGTTGTGAAGATTAAAAGAAAAAAAAATTTATCACCATATTTTGAAAATATGAACGTTGAGAAAACATTATTTTCCGAAAGTAACCAGCAAATAAAGTTTTATTTCCGCAAACGGGTAACCATGTGATGACCCGAGTTTAGGGTGTCACAAATTTCTTGATTCCAAGAGGTAAGCCATGCTCTTCTCCCTTATTTAGCACCATGTTCTTCAATTACTTTTGTGTTTTGAAGTCTTTCTCAATATGATGCATATTAGGGTTTCTAGTTTCAAAAATTCATAGAAAATCATAGGAAAATCCAATGAGCATGAAGCCAATTTCTATGATCCTATTATCATCTCTATATTCTAGATCTATGAGCTTGCATCAAACAAAATTTCTAGCCTGTTTAACCTAAAGAGGCCGAACCTAGGTTTTGGTGGGGGGAGGATTTTGTTCAATTTTTCTTAGCTAGTCTTGCATGATTCAATCTTATAAGTTATATATGTATTGAATCTATGTGGTTTGAATCAAATGAAAGTTTCTAAGACATTTTATTGTTCATGGACGAAACTTATTTGGTGAAGGATTGGAAGATTTAATTTCAATCTTTGTACAATGATCCTTGATTTAGGGTTTTAAGTGATTAAGAATCACTAATCCAAAAGTTTCGAAATTTTAGAGATTTTTAACCCTAAAGTCAGCCCTAGGATGAAACCAAAATGTAGGATCATAGGTTTGATTAAGTTGTTTGTTTGTTAATTGGTTGTTATGTTTAATGAAGGATAAGCTAGGTTATCATGTACGCGCATTACCGGCACTATTTGGATTTCCAGCGAGTCGTTTATCGGAGAAATATTGTTTTCAGGTAAGGGGATTACCTGAGGGGGTTTTCCGGTAGCCATGTGTAATTTTTGTTGTTTGTATTAATTATTGGGTGTATGTCTTTCTTACGTAGTTAGCATTATTTGCTTAGTAATTACTTGCTGTTAATTATTTGAATTATCCGCATTTTATTATTTGTTGTATTTTGTGGCATGTCTTTAATTTCTAATTGCTATATTATTGACATTGATTTATTGTTGATGTGGATTGGAAAGCCTACAGTGGTCAGAGTTTAATTAAATACGAGGTTAAAAGCATTTAAATTTTTTTTTTAATGATTAATGAGTTTAATTTGGTCGAAATAGTAATATAATATTACTTAATTATTTATTTGGTGAAAAATGGGGAAAAAATGGAAAATAATATTATTTTAATGACTTAACGGTGAAAGAGTGTTTTAAGAGTCATAGTAAGGGCGTAACCGTGAAAATATTTTAGCACTGCTAATTTTCTCATAAGGAATTTCTAAATATTAGAAAATGTTGTTTTAAGAGAAAAAGTTTCAAAAATAATTTTATTACAGTGTTGGAAAAATTATTTTACTATGAAAGTCATGTTTTGACCTAAAAATGTTTTAAAACGGCAAACGACGGACAATTCCGTCAATATTTACGAAATTATTTTTAAAAAGGGTAATACTAAGCTATACTGAGAATTTGTCTCAAATGATGTTTCCAAGTTCAAATTATTGATTTTTGAACAAAAATGAGTTTTAAGGTATGTTGACAAGTTTACAAACTGAATTTCCAATGTAAAAAGGATTTTCGGTAAACAACGAGCTATTTTCGTCAACTTGGATAAGTTGAGGAAACTTTGGTTTTGTTTTGTGTTTCACAAAATGAAAATGGTTTAAAGTTGAAAACGAACCTAGCTACTAAGACGTCGGGTCTAGTGTTTTATAAATGGTGTATTGGTTTTGTGCAATAAAATCTACGTATCTAAGACTGGTGTATCGGTCTAGATTTCGTGATTTGCACCTTTTTGACTTGGAGTCAGTTAGTTTTGAATGAGGTATTAAACTTGAAAGTTTAAAATGGTGATTTGGTCGTGATACTTTTAGCTCCGACACATAAAGATTGAACACAAAGAAAACAACGGGAACAAAATGTTTTACATGCATTTCGGGGCAGACGTGCCTTTGCATAGGACTTGAATGCTTGATGGCAAGTATTCATGCAGTTTGCATCACAGTGCCTTGATGGATATATGACCACGAAACCATATACTATACATAGTAACCACTTTGCCTCGTTTTGGACTATGGTATGGTTAATTTGAACTCTGCCTTATCTGGCAATGATTCTGCCTTATTGGCATTGATTCTACCTTATTCGCCAATGAGAGCCTGATCAGCTTATTTATTTGTTGGTTGGAGCTCCGGAGATTAGGTATCAAAGTTAGTTGATGAATATTGAAGTGCCATGGTTTTCAAAACGGTTACGATTGTCGGGTATGGAACCCTTTGATAAATATATATTGTTTATCTTTGAATATTCATGTTAAATGGTATTTGAGAGTTGTACATGTGGTTATCGTTTTAAAATCCATATATTGGTTCTCACCCTTTCATGTTTTATTGTTGGTCTCCTCTCTGTTTGGGTGTGTTATTATCTGAGTTTAGATGGATCCGGCAATGCCGTTGGCTCATACGGGGGTTCGCAACCTCCATTTTGAGGACGCTGACAACATAAACGCGACCCGGGAGCCCACGTCGTGCGATACACGGGCATGTACATACGATAAAGGGCAAGATAGAGACATGGCCCCATCGAGAGCATAGATCGATGGAGACGATTGAGGTATCCTTACCTCCTATGTGGCTACTACTGCAGTATTTGGTCTACCACGGACAGCTCGAGGCGCAGCCCATAGCTGAGGTAGCACCCGCGCCAGCTCCAGAGGAGTTAGTGATAGACCCTGAGGAGATGGTCATTGACCCAGAGGAGGATCCAGAGGAGTTTGTGGAGGATGTACCTGAGTACATTCCTTTGGACGATGATGATGATTCACCCGATGAGGGTGCTGGTGTGTCTTCCTCTGATTCATCTGCGGGGAGTGGGATTGACCCTGGTCTTCCTAACGGGTATCATTAGTCGTTGACCAGCTGTAGGTAGTTTTCATTTTTGGGGTAGTGATTCCGTCAGTCTTTCTGGCTACTGAGAGCCATGTTTTTGTTATATGGCCACAGACGTTTCACTACGTGTCCTTTAGGTTTTTATTTCTTTACTTAGCTTTGGGAATGGCTTGTTCCGATAAAGGGCCTATATAGTGTATAACTTGTATAAGACTGATGATGCATATGATATATATATATATATATATATATATATATATATATATATATATATATATACATACATACATACATACATACATACATACATACATACATACATACATACATACATATATGGTGTGTCATTTATGTTGTTGTATGTTGTTTGATGTTGTCAAGTTAAAAAGGAAAAGGAAAAAAAAATTATCACCATTTTTGATATAAGAAAAGTATTAGAAAACATTATTTTTCGAAAGTAACCAGCATAATTGAATTTTATTTTCCGCAACGTGTTACTGTGTGATAACCCATGAAGGGGTGTCGCAAAAATCATTTTCTAAGTCTCGGATAAAAATATAATCATTTATATATTTATTACCGATATTAGAAAACAGTGAAAAATCAGGGTGTTACAGTTGGGTTGAGTGTGTTTGCAATTTGTAAACCGACTACCCAACCCATACTCTATGAGTCCTCTTTGTTTTTACCCAACACAAACCAATCATCCAAACCAACCCACAAAATCAGGGTTGGGTTGGGTCAGGTTGGTCGGGTTTGTGTAGGGCTGGACGTCGGTTGGTCATGGACGGTTTCGGGCCCAAAATGTCCCAACCGGAATTAACCGACCAAACAGAAATTTGGCCCAATTCCGTTCGTTAACTACTCGGATATGTCGGGTGACGGGTTTTCGGTTTGGACGGTTGAGTCGGATGGGTTCACTCGGTTTGTACCAGTATCGGGCTGAATTTAAAATCTTGGGCCAATTTTTTTCCCCATGATTTGTAATTTTTATTGTTTTTCTCCATTAATTTTTTTTGTCACAGATATACTGTTTTTACGAATGGACTGATTTTTTAGCCTTTGGGCTTTTAACATGAAACCAATTTTCGGCCTGAGTATACATTTTTCATATCATCCAGTATCCACTATCCAGTTAATAGTCCCAGAACCTTTTAGATTTTTCATATTACATGTCCAAGCTACTAAAAGTGAAATTAACATACACAGTTACACACCTAATATCAATTTTAATAACAATTACAATAATTGGCCTGTGGCACATAACATTAAACATTTTAAACTTGCAAGCTTGTAACTCCCTAACTGGCCATGCCAAGGCCTGCATCTGACAATGCAAATAGACAAGCATTTCAATATTTCAATTTTCAACCTGCAAATAACAACAAAGAATCAAAATTTGATCATTTAAAAAGTAATTTACAAAATAATCCTTTAATAGCTACTTAATGCTAAGGCATACCCATAGCAGATTTCCCACAAAACACAAATGGTGGCATTAAAGATAGCTTGCCCCTCCTAAAGTGGTTTTGTTGTCTGCACTCTGTAGGGTCTTAATCATTTACATTTGAACTTTCACTTTATCCAAAGCATTCCATAATCAACTGCACATAAAAACTTTCACAATTACTTCTACGATATGACATACATATATACTAATTAGGGAAAAAATAACATACAACTCAATTAAATTAACAACCAGCCACACATTGCTTGCTGTTCCAGCAGTGTCAACTTCATGGAGATTATTGTCCCTGGCTGTTCATCTATTTCCATTGCTAAAAACTGCATCTGTTGAGTGAATTTTGATTATAAAAAAACACAAGCAATAAACCTCATTAGAAGCAAAACAAAATAACAAAAACGAGACAAATAATAAGAAATGACAGTGCTGAGTGTGCAGGTTACCAGCATCATTCAGATTTCAGTGTGTAAAATCAAGCAGTCCAGTGAGTCCAGAATAGGCATTCAACCTCAAAATTTAACTGAGTTAAGGAATTTCAGCAGTATGATAATTATACCAAAAAGATGCTATGTCCCACACATTTTGAGTCATGTCTCGTTTGACTCCCAAAAAGCAAAAAAAAAATCTCATTGTAAAGAAGATATAGAATAATCATTTAATAGTTAATACAAAGATTTAAGAGTGCAAACCAACTAAAATTGAACAAAAAACAAGGGACAACCACCTTAGGGGATGTTCTCAGTCACAGCCAGTTGGCTGCGACTGAGATGATGGACCACATCCAGCAGTTGTTCCAACAGTTCCAGCAGCTGTTCCAGAAGTAGTTCCAGCAGTTCCAGGAGTTCTAGCAGCCCCTCCAAAACCTAGTGAGCCTCCTTGAAATTCTATGATACATCAAAAGGAAAAAAATGACTTAATCTATATAAAATGACACACATATTAAGGAATTTTAGAGTAAAATGTTAATAGATTGCTACCTGTTACAATATGCTCAGATACTTCAAAATCCTCATTAAGATTGAGGTCCTTAAATTGGCAGATAGATGGCCTCAACCAGTTTTGAACACAGATTAATCCTTCTGCCATTTCATGGTTGAGGGAGCTTCTGTAAGTCTCTAAACCCCCCCTCCCCCGTGCTGAATGCACTCTCTGAAGCCACTGTAGAGACTGGTGTGGCCAAAACATCTCTAACCTTTGTTGATAGTATGGGGTACCGGGAAGAATTGTGTTTCCACCAAACAAGGATGTCAAACTTATCACCCTCATCAATACAAGGCTCACTTAGGTACCTCTCAAGTTCATTTTTTTTTTATCAATGGAGTCTTTCTCCCTCAAGTGTTGTTTAAAAGCATCTGCCCTTGCCATTTGTGATGGCATTTCGGAAAGTATAGATGTTTCAGCAGGGGAAACAGCCTCTAATGGACCGACAGATGACTGTTGAGACCTATTTTGCTGTTCATATGCTAAATTGTACGAAGTGTACATTTGAAAAAGATTGTCTTTTAAACTGGAGGACAACTCATTTTCAAAGATAGGTTGAACTTCATACATGTCTTTAAATGACCAATCCACATATCTCAACTTGTATCAGGGGTTAAAAATGACACCAAAATACAACAGTTGATTGATGTTCTTCACATTACCCCAATACTTATCATACTTTGCCTTCATTTCAAAACCCATGGATGCCAAAACTGTATTTAAGTTTTTGCATGCTTTTTTAAGCTCACAAAAAATGTTGGCAAGTTGGTGGAATGCAGTGTGCAAACTCACTTGCTGTGATGAAGAAAAAACCCTAGTTGCCTCATAAAAATCTTCAAAAAGTTGACAAAGGTGCACACATTCTCCCAATCAATAGAAGTAGGGGGGACCATAAAGTCCAAAGAAGTCAACATAGCTTGAATCTTCATCCTCAAGCTTCTCAAAGGCAGCTTGGTACTTTTCAGCAGCATCTAGCATTAGGTATGTCGAGTTCCACCTTATTGGAACATCAAGACATACCAGTTTTCTATATGCAATATTTGAGAATTCGATGCACTCTTTAAACTTCGCAGACCTTTGTGGTGAGGATCTAACAAATCTCACAGCATTTCTAATGCTGGAAATAGAAGTATGCATGTCTTTTAACCCATCATTGACTACAAGGTTCAGAATATGGGCACAACACCTCATATGAAAGAAGTGCCCATCCCCCATTAACCTATTCATATTCTTCAATCTCTTCTTCAAATAGGCTACAGCCACATCGTTGGATGATGCATTATCAACGGTGATTGTAGATACATGCCTAAGTCCCCAATCCCTTATAACTTCCTCAACTTTCTTACCTATGGTGTCACCTTTGTGATTGAGGACTAACGAAAAGCTTATTATTATTTTCTGGTACTTCCAATCATTATCTATGAAGTGTGCAGTGAGGGTCATATAATTAAGGTTTTGAATAGATGTCCAACAATCTGTTGTAAGTGCAACCCTAGTACAATCTGATTTAAAGAGGGCTTTCAATCTCACTTTTTCATCAACATACATCTGAAAACAATCCCTAGCTACTGTACGCCTTGAAGGGATAGTGAATTGGGGCTGCAGCTGTTTACAAAGGTACTTGAAACCCTCACCCTCAACAATCTTGAAAGGTTGTTCATCTAGTGTGACAAATAGTGCCAGTGCCTTTCTACAAGCTTGAACATTGAATCTTGTGCTTGCAAAAACTAAACCACTACCCTCTCCACTAGTGAATGTGAGGGTTGTTTCATTAATTACAACATTCAGATACTTGGGACAGGTTTTCAAGTGAGCAAGCATGTTGGAGGTGCCATGTTGCTTTGTGTTACATAAATATCTTTTCTTGCAGTATTTACATTGTGTAGTCGGTTATGTTACTTCATTATCAGGTAATTTAATGAAGTGATCCCAGGCAACAGAAGTTCTCCTAGGACCACTCGCATTTGGTTTCCTCTTCTTTGGGAGAGGAGGTTTTGATTCAGTTCCAGCGGCTGCAGCTGGAGTTGCTGCCTGTTCAGCAGGCTGAGATCCAATACCACCTCCTGCCGGTGCGTGAAGTAGTTGGATTTCCAGCCTCTTGAGTTCCAATTTGTGTTGATATTTGTGGAGTTAATGTAGGAGGCAGGTTGTGACTAGACTGCTCCATTGCTGAAACAATGAAGAAGTCTTGGTTAACATTTGCCAACCACATTAAGTGTATAAAGTCTAATAGAGTTTATAGTTTATAAATTATAAGTTTTGAATCTTATCTATTTATAATTTATCTGTTTATAGTTCACAGTATATCAGTTTATAGTTTATCAAGTTTTCAAAGATTTTATAGACTGTATACAGTCTCACCCCTGCCCAATGCCCATTAGCTATTGCTTGTAAACCAGCACTCCTCTCACAATCTCAGTTCTGGATGTTGTTCCAAATTGAATGCCAGCACTCCCTCACAGCTCATGAATGAGTGTTAAATTCCATAATTTCTACCATTAAGCTAATTAATAAATCCTAATGGAGATAATTAGAGATAAGTAAAGACTAAAGAGGGGAGTAGAGACAAAATCCAGAGATGAGTAAGAGGGTATCATAGACAAATAGCAGGAAAAAATCATAAAGTAGGGAAACAGAGACACGAAAAGAGGGATACAAACACACACAATGGCACATAATACATATACTGATTAGAAGACAAATAACATGTTCCAAAACAATATGTGTGTGTGTAGGTGTGTGTTTAGTGTTCCAAAACAGTGTGTGTTTGTTTAGTGTTCCAAAACAATGTTTGTGTGTGTGTGTGTGTGTGACTGTGTGTGTGTGTGTGGTTAGTGTTCCAAAACACGATTAACCAATAATAGACACTTTCAGCAGAAAAATCAATATGAATTAAAGCAAGACTAAGTTAACCAACACATGTTCCTGATAAACCAATAACATCAACATTAGACAACCATCAACACAGGTTCCAATATTAACCAATATTAGTCACTTTCAGCAGACAGATCAATAGGAATTAAAGTATGACTAAGTTAAATAAGTTAAGAAACTCACCTTTGATTGTCAGATAAACACTAGCTTAGTCGCTTACAGTATCCTACATCAAAAGAAAAAAAATTGTTAGCCAAAAATTAATTCCAAAAAAGAAAACCCTAAACCCAAAAATGTGAAATCACAAACCTAAGCAAAAAAAAAACCGCACAAGTGCTTACCTTTTCAAGCACAAAGCCTAACTCCCTAAGATCCTACACTCGACCACAGTTCCCACAAACCACAGTTGCTACTTGCTCCAACCTTCCAAAAAACAAAAGGTTCTCCATTGGGCAAATCTGACTTAGAGGAAGACAAACTTGGGCTTCTTCTTCTCAGTAGGGTTGGAGTCTTGGAGATCTGCTTCCATTTCGTGCGCAGTTGTTGAAGGCGGCTCGTAGGAACAGAGGATCACGCGGTGGTTCGAACGACAGTTCGCGTCGCAGTTCACAAAACAAAGGCGATGTAGTGGTGTAAGGTGAAGTCGTGGTGGTGATAGAAGATTGTTAGGGAGGCTAGAAGGGAGAGGATGAGACTTGAGAGCTAGGGAGAGGATGAGACTTGAGAGCTCAGAGCTGTAGGGTTTCACCGTTTCAGAAGGGAGAGGTCGTGAAGAGAGAGTAAGAGTAGAAGATTCAAGATTGGGAAGTGGAGCGTGTGAGGTGTGACCGTGTGAATGTGATAAGTCTTCTGACTTTTGAGTGATTTTGAAAAATCAGAAAGGTAGATAAGGATATAGATGAGGATAAGTGTGAGAGCCAATAGAAATGCAGAGAATCAGATTTCGTCCAATAGAAATGCAGAGACCTGGGCGGGCGGGTTCGGGCGGTTTCGATTTTTTTTACCCAAACCGAACCCGCCCATGAAAACCGCATAAAACTGAGCCTGTAACCCGTACAACCCGTGACCCGCAACGACCCGCCCGCCTGCTGCCTTTTCCCTTCGGGTATTTAGGTTTCGGGTCGGGTCAAAAATTTTGTCCAGTCCTAGGTTTGTGGGTGTACCAAACCCATGAACACCCCTACCAGAAACACTCTAAGAACTTAAAGTATTTTATTAAGGTTGCAACAATTTCATTTCCAGTAAATTTTAGCTTTGATTTTTTTATTTTTTTTTTATTTTGGTTCTTGTAAGTTTAAAATATTTTGATGTTATTGGATGTCTGTGTAAAAATTCATTACACTGACAAGAAATAGAAATTAAACCCTTACACAAATATTGTCTATATTTATTTATTTATTTATTTATTTAAATAGTCTAGAGTTTTTTTTTTTTGACGAATAAATAGTATAAAGTTGTTTTATAAGATATACTCTACTAAATACAGAAATCTTTTATGAACAATTTTTTTCAACAACAATTACATACTGACACCATATATATTCTTTTTTAAACAAAAAAATATCCTCTCTTCTAGCATTATTCATCCAATAACAAAGAGTGCTCTCTCTCTTGCAGTGATTGCTTTTGAAGTCCGTTTTTTTTACGTCAAACTAATGGTGTTCTGCGAAATGGCTATTGCTGTTTGCCATAAAATTCAACCTTGATTAATTGATAAAAACTTATGAAATTAAAAAAATATACAATTAAATCAAACGTTACATGATTGATCCTTCATGAATAATAAGTAATGGGAGGACTTATTTTGTCCAGTGAAATAGGTATGCAATCCTACTACATCAAACAATATAATAAATCTAACCTTGTGTTTGGATGGAGCATTTCAAGGAAGGAATTTATTTTTTTAGGGAATTTAAAATGACTCATTACAAAATGCTGTGTTCGGATATCTAAAACTTGGAATTTGAAAATCCTGGCATTTTGATCGGGTATTTTCTTTTAACTGAAATTGATGAATTTGAAATCCCACCATCAGAGACGGAATTTTGAAAATCCTCCATACCTCTCTTTACCTCACTGACATTGCTTGCTCTTCATCTTCAAAATCCACTGCTTCCTTCTTCCTCTTGGAAGCCCATACCCACAAGGGATGAAGAAAGTGATGGTTTTACACCTTCAACTACTCTTAATTCTTTCCTAATGCCTAAGTTTTCTTTTTTATCTTTCAATAACTATTTTGATTATTTTTTTCGATGAAGTGTGTGGGAGATCTTGTTTGAATTCTCAGAAAATAAAGGAAAAGAAGGGAAAATCTCTCTCTCTGTTTTATTTTTCACTGCCACACCTTCTACGATCACCATAAATCATTCTTTCTCTTCACTCAAATGCAAAGCCTTATCTCAAATCCCCGTTTCTGGTGTTGTAGGTGACTACAGAGATGGAGAACTATGATGTAAAATTCCGTTGTTCAAAAAGTATTATCCAAACAAACAATTTTACAAATGAAGGGGATTGAATTGCTGCAATTTAATTTCCTTGTATTTTAAATCCTTTGAAATTTTAAAATTCCTCATCCAAACACACTAAAGAATTAAAGTAGTATATCTTGGTTTTAGTTCCTATTTTTCTATAAAATGATCCTTTTAATTTTCAAAATTTTGGAAAGACTTTCTATTGTCATTTGTCAAGTAGATCCGTTATCTAATAACGTGACTGACCGGTTTCAATGTCAATAGTGTCACGTAGCATTCAATATATTTTGAGTAAATTACATCTTACCATCTTAAAGTTTATCAAAATAACAACAAATCCCAAATATGACCATAAATTACACTCCAACCCAATTTTTGGTGTTGACCTACCATTCACTTAACACCGTTAAGTCACTAAAAACTAAAAATAAATATTTATAATTAGTTAATTGATATTTATAAATTAAAATATGTTTTGAAAGATGAAACTTAGGCTTTCTTGTTTACAAAATAAATTTAATTTTTAGTTTGAAAATAAAATGTACAATTTGAAAATCTTATGTGATGAAAAAAGAATTCATTTAATTTTTTTTTGAGAAATTTATTGAATATATTTACTTTTCTCAAATAGATGATTTTTTTTATAGAAAAATAGATGAAATTTTAGTATATATTCTAATAAATGATAAATATTAAACGTATACCTAAATAACTAGATGATATTTTTATAGTATACAGTTTTTTTTAGTCATTTAGTTAAACAACTTCAAAAAAAATATCACACCTTCAATTATTTTGTCTATAGAATATTTGATTTATCATAGTAATTGTCACTAATAAAGTTAATAAAAATATCGTTTAAACATTTAAGTACAAGAATGAAGATAAATAATTACACTCTTGTTTTGAATAAATAATTATATATAAGACTGAATATAAACTTGTTTTGAATAATTATATGATTTATATATAATTATTAATTTTAATTAAAAAAATAATTAACATGTATTATGTTCATTATGTAACAAAAATATATATATAATACTTTTTTTACTCGATTTATTTATTTTGTTCAACCTATAATTTATTTGTTTTTTAGTAAAATTCTTACTTCAAATTGCTTTATCAATTCTTGACAAAATATTATAATATGAACATATATATTCCGTATTTTTTTTACACTAAAGTTATTTTTATAAGTTTATATATTAAGTATTTACAAGAACACAAATTTTAATCCAACCTCTATATATCACATTTGGAAGATAGAGACATGATTATCTTCATTCTCATACTCAAACATTTAAGTGATATTTTTATTAACTTTATTAGTGACAATTACTATAATAAATAATATATTATATAGACAAAATAATTGAAAGTGTAATATTTGTTTTGAAGTTGTTGAACTAAATGACTAAAAAAAGTGTATACTAAAAAAAATCATCTATTGTTAATTAGGTGTACGTTTAATATTTATTGTTTGTGAGAGTATATACTAAAAAATCATCTATTTTCTTTTTAAAAAAAACTGTTTGAGAAAACTAAATGAATTATATTTCTTTACATAAGATTTTCAAATTGTACATTTTATTTTTTAAACTAAAAATTAAATTTATTTTGTAATGAAGAAAGTCTAATATTAATCTTTGAAAACATTTTTTAATGAATAAATATCAATTAACTAATTGTAAATATTTCTTTTTATTTTTCAGTAACTTAACGGTGTTAAGTCAATGTTAGTTAACATAAAAAATTAGGGAGTATAATTTTTAATCATATTTGGTGTTTGTTGTTATTTTAATAAACCTTAAGGTGGTGGAATGCAATTTACTCATATATTTTTATACCATGTGGTTTTTAAAAAAAAATATTAAATAAATTTAATGCCATTCATTGTTTACGTGCATTGACCTTGGTCCCGGATTCCCTACGATAGCAAAATCATGCGATTGCACGCAGTAAGCAATTTCGACCATTGAATTTAAATCGGATGGCTCATGTTCAAATATATATTAATACATTGCAAAATATACGAATGAGATGATAACTAGATCACACAATATCAGCGGGGAATCCGTTTCCAATGGCATTGAGGGAGGCCCACCCTGAGGGAAAACCTGAGATATCCCACTTGGGGCTAGTAGCCAGAAGCTAGGGGTGTCCATGAGCCGGCTTGGGTTGGGTTCAGTGCGTTTTAAGACCCCAACCTAGTCAAAGGTGAGTGGGTTGGGTTGGGTTGGGTTTGCTAAAAAAATCTTGAAACCCAACCCAACCTGACTACTCATGGATTGGGTTGGGTGGGTCAATGGATTTGGCAAGAAACACACATATTTTATCTTTGAGTCGTGTTGGTTCGGGTCCGCGTGTTTGTCAAGATAGAAAGTACCGAAAATCACAAATAAACATGTTTAAAATTTTAAATTTCATCGACAAATTATAATAACATGATCTAAAAGTCTGAAAGTCCAAACCATCAACTATCCATAAGTAAAAAAAAGTTCACGTTATGTTGAGTAGGTTGAGTTGGGTTGAGTGAGTTTGCAATTTCTAAACCCACTACCCAACCCATACTCTATGAATCCTCTTTGTTTTTACCCAACCGAAATCAATCACCCAAACCAACCCACAAAATTAGGGTTGGGTTGGGTTGGGTCTGGTCGGTCGGGTTCGCAGGTCTACCCAAACCTATGGACACCCTACCTGAAACACTCTAAGAACTTAAAGTATTTTATTAAGGTTGCAACAATTTCATTTCCAGCAAATTTTGGTTTTGATTTTTTTTATTTTATTTTGGTTCTTGTAAATTTAAAATATTTTGATTTTAAAATATTCTTAGTTTCCATCCATTAAACCTTTGTTTGGTCGAAGAGAAGATGAGAAGAAAATATAATTTTCTCTTATTTGATAGGAGAGAAAAAGATAAGAGAGAAAAACCCCTTCCTCCTTTTTCTACATGCCTTCTCCCTGCCTCTCTCTATCCCTTATGCTATGCCATGCCCATATGTGAAATTGACTCCAAGTTACGCAACCTGGGGTCCATGTCCTCATATGCGCAGGGAGTAGAAACATTGAAAAAGAATAATATTTATGTTCTTTTAAATAAATTGATTGATCGAATTTAAATAGAAAAGTTAAATTAATTTTGATAGGTGTATTTTGATTTAGGGGCATTCTTGTACCTTCAAAAATAATCAATACTTCTTTCTCCTTTATTTTTCTCATGTTTCTCTTATACCAAACAACACATCAAATCTACTCTATTTCTCACAATCCACCATCTTCTCAAATTCTTTCTCACACTTTCTCTCTTCTCATTTTTTTTTCTCACAACCAAACAAAACATAAGTGTTGATATGATTAATAACCATCACATACTATCATATCATATATATTAATTTATTATTAATATATTTTAATGAATAATCAATTACTTTTATATTTAATCATTATAATATTTAAATTTTTATTATAATATGTTATGTTTTTTTTATCAAATTATAATATGTTATGTTATATTAAAGTTAATCAATATTCTAGGAAAGTAAAAAAAAATCATCACCATCCATCACGGAAACGAGGAATTAGAGGTCCACTACTGTGGATAAATATTAAAATCATGAATAGTGTGAACAATTCGTCAATTAAATTTTAGAAGTTAATTTCCAGTAATACAAGCTGCGAAATCAGATTTGAAGAATAATGCTTCTTAAGAATAATTCCTCATTTGATCAAAAAGAAAGAAAAAATAATTCCTCATTCCCGTGATGTACTATAAAAGCTAATTACAAAAAACAAAAATATTATAATAAAAATGATTTAATTTCTATACAGTGTCAGTATAATCAATTTTTACAAAAGCATCTAATAATATATTGACAAATCAACATCAATGTTATTTATCTCTTAGTTATTACAATAACCCATATCAAAATATTAGTGAGTATCGGTTTAAAACTTTTTACAGAGAGAGGTATTTTCTTTAATCCTTTGTGTAAACACTCAAATTATATTTCATAATTTCAGCTAAAATAAAAAATTAATTTCATAATACTATATGAGATGATCATAATATATTATCTAAATCGATTATTTCTTTCAAATATATATGAACTTGAGACAATAGCTTATCAAAAAAATGAACTTGAGACAATAGGCGCGATAACGTCAACAATTATTTTGCACAGGCGCACCTACAAGTCATCTATTTGCATTTTCAATATATCATTATATTGTACTCACTTTCAATTAAATTTTCATTTATACCTATAGGCTATACAATAGAACATATTTCTTTCATACAATAATAGGACATATTTTGAATGTGAAAAATAGCCAGAGTTGAACCAAGATGTACTCAAGACAGCTATTTAGTTCTATACAATATATGGACATCATAAAAACCTCTAGCATTCCACATATGATGACTATATAATAATTGGGTTTCAGCAAAATTTCCCTATGATATTATAGGGATATATATCTGTATCTTAGCACATATATGGTATAAGTATAACTAAATCTTTATCCGTGTTCACGTACATAATCCGCTACATCTAGCTTACCTCTTTATGCTGACTTTATCCAGTTATCTGTCAGAAATAATTTTTTTTTACAAAATGAAAAGGTAGGAAAAAATGAATTGAAATCCTCTAATGATTAATGAAGCAACCTATAACATCGAACATACATGTACGTTGGGTGGAACAAATCAAGTTTCTAATTTATGTGGAACAAAATAAGGATTTAATTTATTGCAAAATTATTTAATTCTTTGTTGTTATGCATCATTAAAATAACTTAATTTGACTCTTAATTAGTTGTCATTATATATATATATTTTTTTTTGAAACATAGTTGTCATTATATTCTTCATCTGCACTTAGATGTTATTATTATTTTACCATGATTAAATGATAAATAATTTAATTTCATTTTATTAAAATAAAACTAAAAAATGATGACTAAGTATTACCAAATATTAAATATGTATACCGTGTAAAAGTAGGGATCATGCCGCCCTCCTGACCCGGATCTTTTCACAGCATCTACCCTTAACAACCTGCATACATAATTCTTCGTTTACTCATACGCAACACAAATAACAATATTAATAAGCAAATCCAAACAGAGTTTTATATCATTTTTATAGAAAAAAAGCTCTTTTAATAATGAGAAAATAAGGGTGTCCAATAGATTATTTAATGGGTTAAAATTATTATTAATTTTATAAAATTAATCATTAAATACATTTTTTTAAGACAAAATTTAAGTATAGTTCTATATGTAGTGTATTTCAATGGGAACAATACATGTATAAATACTTATTAAATTTATTATATTTTTATTGATAAACTGTTACATATTAAAAAACAACATCTGAAATATTAATGAAACTACACCTAAATTTTATCATATATAATATAGGGTATGGCTATAATGCACCACCCACATTTTACACCATCCACTACACCATCCATATGGCAAATTTTTGGTCAATCAAATTGCCACATAGGTTGGTCAAAATTTCAAACTTTCTAGTTGTATTATATTATAGTCAAACTATATGAATACAGTATATTGTAGTATAGTATATGTACTCTTTGTATTCGCAAATTTAACCCATATTAAAATAATGTTTCTTGATTAAAAAAAAATGATTATATTGCAAAATATTATTGACAACGAGCATTATTTTAATTCATATTAAAATATTATTTTTAATATAATCAATTTTCTAATAAAAAACATTATTTTAATATGGGTTAAATTTGCGAATACAAAGAATACATATACTATACTATACTATAATATATTGTATTCATATATTTGACTATAGTAGAAATACAACTAGAAAGTTTGAAATTTTGACCAAACCCATGTGACAATTTGATTGGTCCAAAATTTGTCACATATAGATGGTGTAGTGGGTGATGCAAAATATGAATGGTACATCTTAGCCCAACCCATATATTATATTACTCATCGCATAGGATTCTTTTACCTTTCCTTATATAAATTGTTGACGCGAAGTGGAATGTCTCAAAGAAGAAGAGAATTTGGTGTGTGGTTGCTTTTACTGCAAAACTCGTGCATAAGTGATCACAAAACCGCGTGTATACCCCAATTTCAGAAAAACCAAAGTTTAAATCTAACAAATGTTGATGCTGCATGCATTGCACGATGCATGTCACATGCATGAGAGAAGAAGGCGTTGATATATAGAGAGAGATATAGAAAAAGAGATATCACACATTCGGAGAGCTTTGCTAGTATCAGGAGTGTCACCAAGCATCTGACGAATCTTCACTTCAGAGGAACCACCGAGAGAGAGTAATAACTTCAATATAGCTTCCCCTCGCCGGCGAAGGTGCGGCGACCCAACCGTGCCTTTCGCCTGACGTGCCTCCATCGCTTCCACCCTCACACCTCTGCCTCTGTTGGCGTACCGCAAACTTCGCGCGCTGGAGATGCCGCCGCCGCTGGAGTTGCTCGACAAACACGACGACGCCTCGCCGCTGGAGATGCAACCGGGAGACACCTTCGCTGCCGCACCGGTGCGGTTGCGGTTGCGATTCCTGTTACCGCCGGAGCATGAGGACGTCCACATCACCTTCGATCGAATCTTCCTCACAATCTTTTACAATTTCAAAATTTCTCAGTTTACTTAAACAACTTGATGTTATCGTAAATTTAAAAATACTTCAAGATTTTCCAGTGTTCAAAGAAAAAAGGTTGATCTCTCTGCTTCTTTTCAACTGAGCTTCATCAAATTCAATCAAACAGCTGAAGAATCTTCGAGGAAACAAATTGAAGAACTAATAAAATAAAATAAAAGTAATGCACGTTCAGATTTTAAAAAAACAGATCATTCAACAGAGTTGTTCTACTTCATGATTCGAATTGAACTTTATCAAATTCAATCAAAAAGCAGAAAAATCTTCCAGGAAAGTAATAGAGGAATTAATGAAGTAAAATAAAACAAAAATAAAAAAATTATCTGAAGTTCAATTTAAGGACTATTCAGCACGGTCAGATTTGAAAGAAACAGAGTATTCAACAGAATCGTTCAGCTTCATGATTCGAAAAGAAAAAGAAGAGATCCGAACAGAAAAAATCTGAGAGAAAATAAATGAGCCGAAAATATAAACTCAACCTTGAACTTCATCTGACGGTAACGAGCGGTGGCAGAGAAGAACGAAACAGTACGTGATTTGATCTCTTCTTCCTCCGACGAAACGGCGTCGTCGTTGGTGAGGGAGGAAGAGGAAGAAATGAAACCACTGCAAACTGGACTCTCTCTGAAACACTTGCTGTTAGGATCAGAACGAAACCTGCAGAGCAAGAAATGTGCAGAAACAGAGTGAAGAACAAAAAATGAAGAAAAGTGTGTGAGATGTGTAGTGAGTTGGTTATGGTAACTTACCTTGGAGTAGAAAACGAGGGAGAAGGAGGAGCTGTGTGGAGAAGAAGCAAAGACGATGCAACAGTTCGTTCTTCTGGACTCGGGAACGAAGAAGACATTGTTAGTTTCAGTTTCAGAAGCTCTCTCTCCTCTCTCTGCTTTCAAAATTTCGCGGGTATATTTAAATCTTTTCAAAAATTTCTCTCTCTTTTTATTCTTAATTATTTTTAATAATAATAATAATAATAAAAGTTTTTATTCTACAAGCACTTTATTTAAAAACAGTAATAACAATAACTAACGGAATCTGGGAGCATTTTTATTTTTTATTGATAAATAAGTTTAATATTTAAATAGTTTTCATAAATTTTTTAATTTTTTTTAAAGAAAAGTTTAGATGAGTTGGGTCCTGGAGGTTCACCAGGGTCAGAACATGTCTCACGGCTCAAAGAGCACATACAGAGGTAGTTACAGATTATCCACCAACAAGGCCCTCATATTGGCAGTGAGATTCTAACTCACGACCTCGTGGGTTATGAGTTATATCCTTATAAACTTGATCAATCTTTGTTGGCGTTTTCATAAATATTTTAACTAAGCTTATAGTTTTTAAATAAATATTTTTGTAGATAAATAATTTTAAAATTTAAAGGGTAAATTACATTTTACATTTTTTGTGGTTTGACACAAAAACATTTTACCTAGTGTAATTTTAGAACCAGTTTGGGGGACATCTCCTCGATGGATGGAGTGTTGGAGATAATTAAAATTAGGTAATTGGTTAGTTTGTTATTGTTAGTTAGGTAGTGTAATAGCCTGATTTTTAATTATGATGTTTAATCGGTTAAAATATAATTAATTATATTTTAATTTGAGAGTTAGAAAATGATTTTAAATAAAATAAAATCATATTTATAGTCTCTCTTATGGTAGAAGGCTATGGTGAGATTTTGGGTTAAAAATTCAGACGGAGCCCGGTCTGTGTTTTTTTTAACTGACAATATAATTTTATACTGACAGAAAACCCTAATTTGACCCGAAAACTGAAATTTGTAGATTTTTTAATATTTTGTCCGTGAGTAAGTCTACTTTTCAAATTTATGATTAGAAATAAAATATTATGTTTATTTTGACGAATTTTGGTAAAAGTTCGGACGGAAAACAGTCGGTGTTTTCACTGACAGTAAGATTTTAATGATCAGAAAACCTAATTTTGACTCGTTAACGAAATGGTTTATATTTAAATCATATTTCCAACGAGTTTGGTTAGTTTGAAAATTTTCAGTAGAAAACGAAATATTACTTTTACGCAGGCGTAAAACCCTAATCAGGAAACCGACAGAGTCGAAAACGGAACTACAGAGACCGTCAAGATATCGGGATAACGAGTCATACATGATGATTCATGGGGATGAGTCACACTTTTGAGTCTAGAAGGTTCTACAAGGTTAAAGTGAAAATTTATGAATTTTTACGCGTAAGTCCCTGAACTTTCTATTAATTACACTTTGGTCCCTAAGTTAGTTTCTATGTTTTTCTAAGTGAATTGGGCCAAAATCTTTGTTCCAAGACCATTAGTGGACGTGGCCATGAAGCCCAAATTCCTTGTCCATGAATTAAAATTCATAAAGCCCATTAGAAATCATGAAAGTTTCCTATGTCATGTTTAAGCTTTAAGCCTTGTTGGTGGGCCCCACAAAGATGAATTCAAGCCCAAGTTTTCAGGCCCATGCACAAGCCCAAGAAGGAGTGGGGGCTGCCTTAGTTTGGAAGAGTCAAGTGGATTCTTGAAGTTTCCACACAATTCCACAAGATTCCACAATGTTCTACAATGTTCTACCATGTTCTACACTTTTCTAACATGTTCCAAAATGTTCTAGGCTCTTCTCAAAATATCTCATGAAAAATCAGCCAAGATAAGTCAATATGAGACCACATTTAATGTGGCACATGGTCATCATTTCAATTTATTGGCAATTTGCAAAATAGTCCTTATACTTTTGGAATCTTTGCAAAATGGTCCCTAGGAATTATTTGCACTTTAATCCTTTGAACAAGCCAACTCATCCCTACTAGATCCTTCCAAAGTGGCGCAGCCACCCTTCTATAAATACCCTCCCTCACCATTTCACTCATCTTCTTCATTCTCTTCATCTTCCTCACCAACTAAGTTACAAAACCATAAGAACACCGAATCCCCACCAAACATATGACCCTCTTACTTTATGAAAATCGAAACAATCTCAACATAAAAGTTGTTCCTCTTTCTCTCTTATTTCCAGAAAGCTAAAGATCATCAAAAACGGATAAGTGGATTGGGAGATAGGATCAAAATACCGAAATTGCCCAGAATTCTCAGCAACCCACGAAACGGCAGAAAGAAGTCCCTTTTCACCCCTGTTATGATCCAAACCAAATGAAACCTTAAACACAAAATTTGTTCCTTTTATTCTTATCTTTCTATCAAGCCAAAGTTCGTGATTTTTGTATGAGTATATTGTGAGATACACTCACAATACCATCACACCCTCAAGCTGTCCAGTTTTCAACATAGTGAAGGTTGATCATTTTCTTCATTTCTTCAATCTTCAAGAGGTAAAATCTCTTATCATTAATCATATAAGTCTTCTCCTTCATTTATTTTGTAATATCAAGCCATGATCATCAAGTTTTCATAAATTTCCATTCCTAGATCTAGAACTTCAAATAATTCTAGAAAATTGTAGAAAAATCCTTTTAATGTGAAACCAATTTCTATGATCTTGTGATGTCTTACAATTTAATTATCCAAGAGCATGTAATCAAAAACATTTTCCTTCCCTATTTTCTTTAAGTGGAAGAATCTCACTCAAAGGAAGGTTTGATGATTTTGTTTTCATTTTTGAAATCTAATGCTTGATTTGAGCTCTCTAGTACTTATATGATCTAAATCCAAGAGCTTGAATCAAACTAAATTTCATTGTCTATTTTTCTAAGATGGACCGTGTAACACCCCGACTTTTCGCTGTTTTCTAATATCAGAAATTTATATAATTATGTTTATATTTTTATCTGAGACTTAGAAACTATTTTAAATATACGGAGTTTACCACTTAATCCTACTTCAATGTAGGAAGCTACGATTAAAATTTAGGTTGGATAGTCGGGCGAAACCCGGCCCGCGAATTCCATTGACAGTATAATAATACTGCTCAAAAGACCTAATTTTAATTCGTGAACGAAAGGCTTAAGTTTAGTATTTTATTTTCTACAATCCTGTAATTTTAGAATTATTTTCAGAAAAAAATAAAATAATTTACGTATTACGGGCGGAAAGCGTAATCGGGTAGACGACGGAAGGGAAATTAGAGTTTCTAAGAGTAGAGAGAGGGTTTATCTTAGGATTTTGAGATGATTCAAGGGGATGAATCATAGTTTTAAGTCTAGAAGTTTTTCAGGGTTAAATAGAAAATTTAGAAATTTTACGTTTAAGCCCCTGAACTTTATGTAAATTACCCTTTTGTCCCTAAATTAGTCTTTTAAGTTTTTCCAAGTGGATTGGGCTAGAATCCTTGTTTCCAATCTTAAATGGTCGTGGCTTAGAAGCCCAAAATTTTCTAGTTCATAGTTTGAGTCCAAAAAGCCATTAAAGTTTCCTTAAGTTTCCTATCTTAAGCCTAATGCCTAAATTTTCAAGTGGGACCCACAAGAATGAACCCAAGCCCAAAATAACCCAGCCCATGCGCAAGCCCATGATAATTGTGGCTGCCTCATTGTTGTTGAATGCATCATGTTGATTCTAGAGTTTTCCATAAGTTTCTACTTTATCCTTGATTTTTCCACAATGTTCTTGATTCTTCCTAAATACATTGAATTATCCTAACTTATCTTTGACTCATAAATTCAGCCAACAAAGTCAAGATAAGATAGCATTTAATGTGGCAAAATCATCATCATGACACTTTATTGATAAATTGCAAACTAGTCCTTCAACTATTGGAATCTTTGCAATTTGGTCCTTAGAATTTAATTGCATTTTGATCCTTTAACATGACAACTCACCATCATCTAGAGTCTTCCTAATTAATAGGATGCCACTCTCACTATAAATACCCTACTCTCACTTTTCATTTAGTTTCTTTTGTCATTTGCTTCCAAAACTCTAAAGTTTACAAGTTCCTTAGTTCTAAGTTGTAAAGCAAGTTCTTGGATTTCCTTTGTCATTGATTTTCAAGAGGTAAATCCTAATCTTCATTCTTAATCATGTCTATGTTCTTTAGCAAGTTTCTTGATTCAAGGCTTATATCATAGTTGTTCATCACTTTAAAGTTTCTAACCCTAGAACTTTGAAAAGTCATAATAAATTCTAGAAAAATCTAATGATGATGAAACTACTTTCTATCTTCTTGATATCATGCATATTATCTAAATCCAAGAGCATGATGTAATCAAAAAAATTTCTTTCTTGAAAACCTAGCTTTGGCCGAACCTATCATCTTAGGGTTGGTAGAGTTTTGTTCATGTGTTTTCATGTATGATCATGTATTCTATATGGCATGTATGACTACACACTCTAATACATGTTAGTCTCTTAAAATGAATATTTTTCTCAAAATATCTTTGTGTTGACCGAACCCTAAGTGGGTGAGTTTTGTTGAGTTTTGTTCATGGTTTTCATAAATGATCTTAGAAATCAATCTCTTAGTATGTATGCTTTATGAATCCAAATTGATTTGTTAAACTAAGAACCCTAGCTCTATGAACCTATTAAGACCGAATCTATGTATAAAAGAGTTAGGAAGTTTTGAGTCTTAAACTTAATTATTTAGTCACTAATCTATGATTTAGGTTAATCAAGGATCATTAATCCATAACTTAATCATGATTAGAAGTTTTAGTCATTCAAAAACCCTAGAGGCCGTGACTATGTATTAGGGTTTAGAATGTTTTAGTTTCTTGAGTTGTAACTATTTGGTTGTAATGGTTGAAGGTTAGTTGAGTCCAACGTTTACGAGGTAACTGAAATTTCGAAGGAATCTGTAAGTTCATCAAGGAGTCTTCAAGAGGTAAGGGGAGCTTACCTGAGGGATTTTTCTCAATAACTATTTGCTTGTGGTGTGGTTTATATGATTTATATGTGGTTGTGATTAATGGTTTGGTTGTTTACGTGGTGTGGTTTATATGATTTATATGTGGTGTGGTTTATCGGTGTATTGGTGTGGAGTTGTGTTTAATTTATTTAATTATTTGTATTTGTATATTATACTGCTATGATACATGATCTGCCTGGGAAATATCTGTGATATAACTGTTGGTTGATGTGTGAGAAGCCTGACAGTGGTCAGTAATCAATTAAAGTTAATCGGATAAAAGCTTTAAGAAGCTACACAAATTATATTCAATGTTTTAACGGCAAAATATTGATATATAATATTAAAGGAATTTTATTTTGAGAAAAATAAGGAGTTTTGGAAAATATTATTATTTTAATAATTTATTTCTGGAAAAGGGAATTATGAGTCACAACGAGCGCAAAATCGTGAAAATATTTTAGCACTGCTAAATTTTACATAAGAAACCCGGAATATTACAAAATATTCTTTTATAAAAGTAATTGGTGAAAATAAGTTAATCATGATTTTAGAAAATTAATTAAGTGGAAAGAATGAAGTTTTTTTTTTAAAAGTCTTAAAATAATATTTGACGGCAAGTTTGGAAAAGTGTAGACGGCAAGTGTTTTCGAAACGGCAGTGCCTATTTTGAGGAAATTAAATCTCAAGTGACTCATTGATTTGTGAAAAACTAAGTTGTTATTATTTAAGGATTTTATAATGAATTTCTACCTTGGAAAAGAATTTCCAAAAGTCAAAAGTTGATTTAACCGTGTTGAAAGTGCAGTTGGACTTAGTAACCGAGACGTCGGGGTACTAATGTTCTGTGTTGTGATGGACTCAGTTATTTGGACTTTGAGGGCCTATATTGTATACATGAGGTATACTATGTTGGAACATTGAAGATGTTTTCTATTACCACGAACCTCTGACTGGTGCATCGGTTGAGAGGTGTCGTGATTGAGCACTCGGACTGTGAGGTCCTGTGTTGTAATAAAAGTTTTAAGGATGTTTTAAAATTATGTGGGTCGTAAGCCATTTTGAGCTTCGGCAAAGAAAGATTGAACACAAAGAAAAGAATGAAACAAAAGTGTTTTGCATGCATTGGCGAGGCGTGCTGTATGCAGGTCGTGGGCTGTATTCATGCATAGTTACGGCTGCGTGCTGTATTCTGGCTGTGGGCCTGTATTCATGCATAGTTCTGGCTGCGTGCCTGTATTCTGGCTGTGGGCCTGTATTCATGGATAGTTTTCCAATGTTGATGTTTGGGGTGTGAAACCCACTGATAAACTGTATGCTATATTGAAATGTTTATGTATATGTGTATGTGTCTTCTTTTGTGTGAGCATTTAGTTATCGTGTTAAATCCATATATTGGCGTCTCACCCTTACAACACATATCAGAGATGCACAAGGGATAAGATTTCTACAAAAAGGAGAAGGTTTGTCTAGTTCAAGGCATCTTTGTCTTTGCTCCGAGTTGATGGTAGTGTCGATTAATTTACGACCAGCTTAGGTCCTATGGAGTTATGTTATGTTTCGAGTGTCACTAAACTGATAATGATATAGGTGTGAAGACATATGAGGCAGTATAATTGTATAACTTATATACAGTATGTAAGTATGTGTGGTTTGATTTCGTTGTTGTTGTCTTGAGGATTAAAAGTAAAAAAAAAATTATCACCATATTTTGAAAAGATGAACGTTAAGAAAACAATATTTTCCGAAAGCAACCAGCAAATTAAATTTTATTTCCTTAAACGGGTAGTAATGTGATGACCTGAGTTCGGGTGTCACATTTAGTGGTATCAGAGCTGGTCGAGTCTTTCGGGATCTTTGGGGAATAGGTCTGTTGTGTTGAAGTTGTGTTTTCTCTGAGTTAAGTTTTGTTTGAACTACTTCTTAGAAGTAATGTGTGTTAAGACACCAATGCACGTTTCATTTTCTGGTTGCGGTCTAACTGATTTTGTTCTACAGGTCAGTTATGGAACCAGCACCAGAAGGTGGACGTGAACGAGGACGTGGGCCGCGATCGAGGAAGAGGCCGTAGAGGTGGGCGTGTTGGCGGTCGTGGTAACATGAATGAGGAGTATGAAGAAGGAGTGGATTATGCGGCTCAAGCAATGGAACATGTGGCGGCGGCGATTGCAAATCAAAGCTGCGCAGCTATGACTGCTCAGAATCTACAAGCTGTGGAAGGCAAGGCTTTGATAGCATTTCGAAGTCAAAATCCTTCACAATTTGGTGGGGATGCTGATCATGAGAAAGCTGACTTATGGATTCAGGAGCTGGAGAAAATTTTCGAGTTGGTGGTCACGCCGGCAGGCGAGAAGTTAGGGTCACTTATCTTGCTTTCCTACCGGTGGGTGATGCGGAGTATTGGTGGAAAGGCGCTAGGCTACTGTTAGAGGCTGATCATCAAGACATTACTTGGAACGTTTTTCGAACTGCATTCATGGATAAGTATTTTCCGGAGAGCGTTAGGATCGAGAAAGAGGTGGAATTTCTGGGATTACAACAACAAGACATGTTTGTGGGAGAGTATGCGGCTAAGTTTGAATCACTTGCCAAATACTTCCGTTTCTTTCAAGCACTACCAAATGAAAGCTGGAAATGTGAGAGGTTTGAAGCGGGCTTAAGGTTTGAGATTAAGGAGTCTGTCCTACCTCTGCAACTTCGAACGTTTCAAGCTTTAGTCGAGATGAGTCGGAAGATTGAGTAGATGAGGAAAGGAAGAAATGATAAGGGAAATGTTGGCGGACCCTCTAGATCCAAGGATCAATCAGAGAATCAGGGAGAAAAGCAAGTGCAGAGAAAACCTTATTTCCGACCACCAGGAAATGACCAGAATATACAACAATATCATTCGAATTTTGTTGCGATGGGGAGTGGTGGCCAAAATAATCAAAATCAAAGTCAAGTTAGAAGGTGCTTGTTTGTGGAGATACAAGACATATGATGGATACTTGCCCTGTAAGGGGAGTTAAGTGTTTCAACTGTGGTCAAGTGGGACATTTGGCAAGGGATTGCAATGCACCAAAGAGAGTTAAGTGTTTCAACTGTGGTCAAATGGGACATTGGACGAAGGATTGCAATGCACCAAAGCAAGGACCGACTGTCAATAATACCAGAGCAGATAAACCGACGGTTGCGGGTAGAGTTTTTCATGTGTGGAACACTAAGACTTCAAACTAGGACGGTAATCTCTTAACTATACTATTTTAATTCGGGTACAATTCATACTTTGTTTCGATGGATTGTGTGTTTTCAACTATTCAATTGGTCACTGTGACATTTAGTATGTTTGACTGTCCTATTTTGTTTGGGATAGATGTTTTCTTGACAACACGAGTTTCTCGATGAGACTTAGTCTAGTTACTTTTACCATTGGGGAAAGTGACCCAATCTGCATTTTGTCTGATTGATATCCTTTTAAAATTGTTATGTTCTTGCGAAAGGAGAAACTTTCTTAGATTCATGTTTGTAAAAGTGTACTGATCATACATTTTTACTTCCCTGAATTTGTTAAAGAATCTTTATGCACAGAATATTCTTGTATTCTTATCAGATTGATGAAATTCTTTTAAATACTTTCTTGTGAAAGTAAGGCTTCGGGATGTTTCATTCCAGTCTAGCTCCGTGTCACGAAATTTCGAGGACGAAATTTTTTTAAGAGGGGTAGTATGTAACACCCCGACTTTTCGCTGTTTTCTAATATCAGAAATTTATATAATTATGTTTATATTTTTATCTGAGACTTAGAAAACTATTTTAAATAGACGGAGTTTACCACTTAATCCTACTTGAATGTAGGAAGCTACGATTAAAATTTAGGTTGGAAAGTCAGGTGAAACCCTACCTGGAATTCCATTGTGGTATAATAATACTGCTCAAAAGACCTAATTTTAATTCGTGAACGAAAGGCTTAAGTTTAGTATTTTATTTTCTACAATTCTGTAATTTTAGAATTATTTTCAGAAAAAAATAAAATAATTTACGTATTACGGGCGGAAAGCGTAATCGGGTAGACGACGTAAGGGAAATTAGAGTTTCTAAGAGTAGAGAGAGGGTTTATCTTAGGATTTTGAGATGATTCAAGGGGATGAATCATATTTTTAAGTCTAGAAGGTTTTTCAAGGTTAAATAGAAAATTTAGAAATTTTACGTTTAAGCCCCTAAACTTTCTGTAAATTACCCTTTTGTCCCTAAATTAGTCTTTTAAGTTTTTCCAAGTGGATTGGGCTAGAATCCTTGTTTCCAATCTTAAATGGTCGTGGCTTAGAAGCCCAAAATTTTCTAGTTCATAGTTTGAGTCCAAAAAGCCATTAAAGTTTCCTTAAGTTTCCTATCTTAAGCCTAATGCCTAAATTTTCAAGTGGGACCCACAAGAATGAACCCAAGCCCAAAATAACCCAGCCCATGCGCAAGCCCATGATAATTGTGGCTGCCTCATTGTTGTTGAATGCATCATGTTGATTCTAGAGTTTTCCATAAGTTTCTACTTTATCCTTGATTTTTCCACAATGTTCTTGATTCTTCCTAAATACATTGAATTATCCTAACTTATCTTTGACTCATAAATTCAGCCAACAAAGTCAAGATAAGATAGCATTTAATGTGGCAAAATCATCATCATGACACTTTATTGATAAATTGCAAACTAGTCCTTCAACTATTGGAATCTTTGCAATTTGGTCCTTAGAATTTAATTGCATTTTGATCCTTTAACATGACAACTCACCATAATCTAGAGTCTTCCTAATAGGATGCCACTCTCACTATAAATACCCTACTCTCACTTTTCATTTAGTTTCTTTTGTCATTTGCTTCCAAAACTCTAAAGTTTACAAGTTCCTTAGTTCTAAGTTGTAAAGCAAGTTCTTGGATTTCCTTTGTCATTGATTTTCAAGAGGTAAATCCTAATCTTCATTCTTAATCATGTCTATGTTCTTTAGCAAGTTTCTTGATTCAAGGCTTATATCATAGTTGTTCATCACTTTAAAGTTTCTAACCCTAGAACTTTGAAAAGTCATAATAAATTCTAGAAAAATCTAATGATGATGAAACTACTTTCTATCTTCTTGATATCATGCATATTATCTAAATCCAAGAGCATGATGTAATCAAAACAATTTCTTTCTTGAAAACCTAGCTTTGGCCGAACCTATCATCTTAGGGTTGGTAGAGTTTTGTTCATGTGTTTTCATGTATGATCATGTATTCTATATGGCATGTATGACTACACACTCTAATCCATGTTAGTCTCTTAAAATGAATATTTTTCTCAAAATATCTTTGTGTTGGCCGAACCCTAAGTGGGTGAGTTTTGTTGAGTTTTGTTCATGGTTTTCATAAATGATCTTAGAAATCAATCTCTTAGTATGTATGCTTTATGAATCCAAATTGATTTGTTAAACTAAGAACCCTAGCTCTATGAACCTATTAAGACCGAATCTGTGTATAAAAGAGTTTGGAAGTTTTGAGTCTTAAACTTAATTATTTAGTCACTAATCTATGATTTAGGTTAATCAAGGATCATTAATCCATAACTTAATCATGATTAGAAGTTTTAGTCATTCAAAAACCCTAGAGGCCGTGACTATGTATTAGGGTTTAGAATGTTTTAGTTTCTTGAGTTGTAACTATTTGGTTGTAATGGTTGAAGGTTAGTTGAGTCCAACGTTTACGAGGTAACTGAAATTTCGAAGGAATCTGTAAGTTCATCAAGGAGTCTTCAAGAGGTAAGGGGAGCTTACCTGAGGGATTTTTCTCAATAACTATTTGCTTGTGGTGTGGTTTATATGATTTATATGTGGTTGTGATTAATGGTTTGGTTGTTTACGTGGTGTGGTTTATATGATTTATATGTGGTGTGGTTTATCGGTGTATTGGTGTGGAGTTGTGTTTAATTTATTTAATTATTTGCATTTGTACATTATCTTGCTATGATGCATGATCTGCTGGGAAATATCTGTGATATAACTGTTGGTTGATGTGTGAGAAGCCTGACAGTGGTCAGTGCTCAATTAAAGTTAATCGGATAAAAGCTTTAAGAAGCTACACAAATTATATTCAATGTTTTAACGGCAAAATATTGATATATAATATTAAAGGAATTTTATTTTGAGGAAAATAAGGAGTTTTGGAAAATATTATTATTTTAATAATTTATTTATGGAAAAGGGAATTATGAGTCACAACGAGCGCAAAACCGTGAAAATATTTTAGCACTGCTAAATTTTACATAAGAAACCCGGAATATTACAAAATATTCTTTTATAAAAGTAATTGGTGAAAATAAGTTAATCATGATTTTATAAAATTAATTAAGTGGAAAGAATTAAGTTTTTTGTTTAAAAGTCTTAAAATAATATTTGACGGCAAGTTTGGAAAAGTGTAGACGGCAAGTATTTTCGAAACGGCAGTGCCTATTTTGAGGAAATTAAACCTCAAGTGACTCATTGATTTGTGAAAAACTAAGTTGTTATTATTTAAGGATTTTATAATGAATTTCTACCTTGGAAAAGAATTTCCAAAAGTCAAAAGTTGATTTAACCGTGTTGAAAGTACAGTTGGACTTAGTAACCGAGACGTCGGGGTACTAATGTTCTGTGTTGTGATGGACTCAGTTATTTGGACTTTGAGGGCCTATATTGTATACATGAGGTATACTATGTTGGAACATTGATGATGTTTTCTATTACCACGAACCTCTGACTGGTGCATCGGTTGAGAGGTGTCGTGATTGAGCACTCGGACTGTGAGGTCCTGTGTTGTAATAAAAGTTTTAAGGATGTTTTAAAATTATGTGGGTCGTAAGCCATTTTGAGCTTCGGCAAAGAAAGATTGAACACAAAGAAAAGAATGAAACAAAAGTGTTTTGCATGCATTGGCAGACGTGCCTGTATTGCATTTGTGGGCTGTATTCATGCATAGTTAAGGCCGCGTGCGTGCTGTATTCTCATGTGGGCCTGTATTCATGGATAGTTTTCCAATGTTGATGTTTGGGGTGTGAAACCCACTGATAAACTGTATGCTATATTGAAATGTTTATGTATATGTGTATGTGTCTTCTTTTGTGTGAGCATTTAGTTATCGTGTTAAATCCATATATTGGCGTCTCACCCTTACAACACATATCAGAGATGCACAAGGGATAAGATTTCTACAAAAAGGAGAAGGCTGTCTAGTTCAAGGCATGTTGTGCTGCTCCAGTTGATGGTAGTGTTAGTTAGTTACGACCAGCTTAGGTCCTATGGAGTTATGTTATGTTTTGAGTGTCACTAAACTGATAATGATATAGGTGTGAAGACATATGAGGCAGTATAGTTGTATAACTTATATACAGTATGTAAGTATGTGTGGTTTGATTTCGTTGTTGTTGTCTTGAGGATTAAAAGGAAAAAAAAATTTATCACCATATTTTGAAAAGATGAACGTTAAGAAAACAATATTTTCCGAAAGCAACCAGCAAATTAAATTTTATTTCCTTAAACGGGTAGTAATGTGATGACCTGAGTTAGGGTGTCACAGGCCGAAACCCTGACCCTAAAGTTTAGAGGATTTTGTTTTAAATGTTAGTCTTGTAAGAAGTAATCTATGTTAGTTAATACTCTAGTAACTAGGATCCAAAAGATGGCATTAAGAAGATAATCCTAAACCTATTTTCTAAGTCTTGACCGAACCTAGCCCTAAAGTGTCATAGATGGTTGTTAGTTGATTAATTATAGTTATGTTGTTTGGATGAAGGTGGTTATGTTAACTCGTGGCGGGATAACGAGGATCGTCGTGTATGTGTTTCCGGTGATAACTCAGGTGGGGGAAAGAACCAATCTACCGTCGGAATGGTTAAGTAGTGTATAATATAATAATTGTGTAGGGCGACCTAAACCCTACTAGTGGTAGAATAATCGACAAGACCAAAATCATATTGAATGCTTTTCTGAAAAATCAATGATGATTTGGGAATTGTGGATTTATCGATGTTAAGTTATTTATAAAGTATTTTGAGGTTGATTGACTTTACTATTATTGGATTGCTATGATGTGCTGGTGGTGATAAATTACTTTGTGATATTTGAATATTTATGATTGTCTGTGTTATGCATGATCTGCCTGGATTATTTCTATGCTTAGTTGACTTTAAGTGAGGATATGTGTTGTTTGGAGATAATTGTTTGGGTGAGAATGAATTGACTTAGAGGTGCCTAGCCTAAACTAATTATTAATTATTTAAAGATGAGTGGTGACATAGAACATGGGTTAAGACTTGATGGAAGGTTGAGGCACTAGGTTGTTATTGATGTAATTTAGGGAGATTCATTTATAGATGTATTGTTATTCACAGTCGTGTGAGTGGAACACACGAGGTCAGGATATCCTATTTTGGGATATCGGATATTGAGGGTGAGTGCCCTACGGATGTGGATGCCGAGGTAGACTACCGTAATACTCTTTAGTTCTTGACGAGTTCGCATGTTCTTGGCACTAGACCGTTATGGAATGATATTCCTTGACGAGTTCGCATGTTCTTGGCCTTTGGACCATTCTGGATTGATGCTCCTTGACGCGTTCGTATATTCTTGGCACTGGACCATTTTAGACTACTACTTGTTTAGTCTTTGATGCGTTCGAAAGTTATTAGTACTGGACCGTTCTGAACTACTGACTAATGTGACAGGAGTAAAGATGGCCACATCAGTATAAAGTCTTAGTTGCAGGGGTTGAGGGTAGAGGATGATATAGTGAATTGAGGATGATTGTTGATTTTGAGTGATGCGTGTGTACGTGGCTATTATTATATTATGTGCTATGTTTTCTCGTTCCGTTTTTATGATAGAACTGTTTCTTATCCCTTCTATCTTTCTGCGTGTTGTATTTTATTTACGATGTAATCGTACAAGAAGACCCGATGGAGGAACCAATTCTTTGAGGAGTTAGATGGAACTCCGTATGAGCCGGATCTTTGGAGGTTGAGCTGTGATCCATGGCGATTAGAGTATAGACATTATGGCCAGTGTGTCTAAGGAGTATTTATATTTCCGCTAAGTATGTCTGTAGTGCAGTTTATGCCTGTGAGGGATCCTACTGAGAGGGTACCCTTAACAGTGTCTTGGTATTGTCATAAATAAACAGGTGTGTATTTATATATATTAACGTTGGTGTGTTTTAAATTTGAAGAAGTTATATGATAATTAATTAAGTTTTAATTTTTACGTATTTTCAACGATAAGCGCGCGATTAAGTAAATAAATATTAAGGTTTTAATGTAATAATACAATGGGGCACAACGGGGTGTCTCAGGTAGTTAGTGTAACTATTAAAAGTGAGTTGGTTAGTGAGATTAGTGATCTATGTGAGTCTATAAATAGACTTAGTGATATAATGTAAATGTGAACAAGTGGTGAAGTGAAAGTGTAATTGTGTCAAGTGAAGTATTGAATAAAAAAAGTTTTTTTTAGTGTATGTCTTTCTCTCAACTTTCTCAATATTTCTGTTCTTTCTATGTGTGTGCACCATGAGTGAGTGTTAGTGCTTGTGTTCCAACATGGTATCTAGAGCTACAAGATTAGGGACTTGTGATTATGGGTCCAAGAGTGTAGAAATTGAAGAGATTGTGAGTGGGGATTTTTCAATCCCTTTACCGATTCTTGATGTCAAAAACTTCCATCAATGGGTGGTGAAGATGGAGAACATTTTCAATTTCTATGAGGTGTTTGAGGTTGGGCAAGGAGATGTTCAAGATGTGAAAGATGGTGCTTCCAAAAAGAGAGACTACAAAGCTCTCTTGATTCTTCATCAATGTGTGGATGAAGGAAATCTTGAGAAGATTGTTGCTGCCAACACAGCCAAAGTAGCATGGGACATCTTGCTCAAAGTTTGTAAAGGTGGCAGTGAAGAATCTGATGTTGTGTTTAGTGGGTCGTTTTATCAAACACTTTGTGAGCAACCTCTGTCCCAATCTAAAGACCAAAAGAAACAAGAAACAAGAAACAAGAAACAGAACCAAACAAGAAGGAGATGCGGGAGAAACTTCGCAACGATGACAACGAAGAAAGAGAAGTCGTTCTTTGCTACGGCGGCAAAAGGTGTGTCTTGGTGACGGAGGTCGTGACGGCGGTTCCGGAGCTGGAGACAAATATCAAGATTTGTAGAGCAAGTGAGAAGGGCGAAGATGAAGTGCAACCCAAGTCCAGCCCCACCACCGTGAAGAGGGAAACGATCAGGCCACCGCTGCCGCCGCCATAGCTATTGGAACCACCGTCTCCAGAATATACAATACCTGATTTGAAAAGTCTCATGGCAGCTGGAGACATTCACGTGAAGGAGAGGGAAAGTGATGCTCTTGATCGAAAATTTTTGAATAGAGGTGGAGCAATAGATTAGGTCTGTAATGATCTTCTGATTTCCGGCAGTAATGAATGGGTCTGTGAAAAACCAAATCGTGAACGACAAAAAGGGGAAGACGAAAGTTTCAGTTTTTGGAGAAGGAAAAATTTTGAACGAGTCAAATACGTTTTACGATTGATTATATGCATCACTGGTCGCTACAGCCTAGTGGTCACGTCCAGTAGCTAGAAATGTCAGGTCTTGGGTTCGAGGAAGTGTTTTTATGCAAATGGGTCATTTTATTTTTGATAAAATTGATTAAAGATTCAAAATTCAAGATGATGTCCATTGAAGGGATTCGAACCAGCGACTCCAGGGACGTAGTGCAAGGATGCCATGTTGGTGACCATCAGGCTAGCACAAAAAATGTGACACTCCTCTGTTTTTTCAAATATATTACACTTTAGAAATTCTGGGATCCTGGTAGCAGTGATATTATTTATGTGGAAGTTTAGATCATTGTGCTTCAAAGTATGGGATCCTGGAAAATTGTGTTTAGAAATGTATTAGCTTTTGTATTTTGTGTTTTGTGTTTTTTAGCTAATTTGAATTAAGGGGTGTGTTGGAGATAATTCAAATTAGGTAATTGGTTAGCTTGTTATTGTTAGTTGGGTAGTTAGTGTAACTACTAAAAGTGAGTTGGTTAGTGAGATTAGTGATCTATGTGAGTCTATAAATAAACTTAGTGATATAATGTAAATGTGAGCAAGTGGTGAAGTGAAAGTGTAATTATGTGAAGTGAAGTGTTGAATAAAAAAAGTTTTTTTTTAGTGTATCCCTTTCTCTCAACTTTCTCAATATTTCTATTCTTTCTATGTGTGTGCACCATGAGTGAGTGTGAGTGCTTGTGTTTCAACATAGAGATCACCTATCCTATTTTGGTGTCTCATATCATGTCGTCACCAATCAAATGTTGACACATATGTTAAAATTTTATGTAATATTAAAAAGATAGAATACATTACAACATTTGGTGCTTCTGTCCTTATCTTATGTGAAGCTTTTTCTCTCTGGCACACATCACTATCATACTTTCTTTCACTGACTAAAAATAGTGATATTAAATTTTAGATGGATAAAAATCAAAATAAAAAATTTTATAGAGACCAAAACTAAAAAATACTCATTTTATAGAGGCAAAATTAGTAATTTCATATTTTATAGGGATGAAAACCAAAGAAAAAGTTTTACAGGGACCAAAACCAAAATCTACTTCTTTTCTAGAGACTAAAAACATATTTAAGCCCATTTATTTTTATTTTGCTAATGACTAATCCATTTTAACTTTTAGATTAAAAAACTTTTGCTTAGTTGATGGACATGTTCTTCCCATGATAGCGATTCTCTACCGTTCGCGCGGGAACGGTACCCTGCCTTTCCCTCATTCTGGACCGTCTGATCAATCTGAGGGTCCATAAGGCGCCACGTGTCATTATTATTATTTTTTAAAAATGAATGAAAACGAAAATGCTGAAACCTGTAACCGGTGTTTGAGGAGAACCGTATCACGGCACAGAGCTGCTGCCGTGACCGTGCCGCCTCTCGGTCCTCTCCGTCGCTGCTGCTCCGTCGCCGCCACTTCGCGATCCCTGCTCCAACCACCGTATAGATGAAATATACCCAGTAAAAAAAGAGCTTTATTTTTTGTGGTATATCAGTTCATAGCTTTGTACGATCCATATTTTCTTCTTTAAGTTTTCACTGGATTTTAATCTAGTTTTCAACAATTTTTTGCCAATATCAACCTAAACGTTTCTAAATAATTTTAATATAATCATTTTTGGCTAATGGCATCTAAATTGTAAGGCATATGCTGAGGTGAACTTTTGTGGTATATCAGTAGAAGCTTTTTCTTGCATTTCTCTTATTATTGTGGCTAATGGTGGATATGTAAGACTTAAGCATATCTAAATGTTCCTCATCTGCATCATCTGGCATCTACACCACTCGTTTCTCATCTGCATCATTGTCTTCCTCTCAATTCGAATCACAGAACCAATATGAGTTGTCACCTCTGTCTGATCCATTTCTGGAGAGTATGCGACGACGGATGGCGGATCCGGAGGAGGGAGGGAGGCGGGGCTTAAGCGCTGGCGTTTTGACGTTTGATGGTGTTGTCTTCGTGAGAGAATTTTTGGTGCTCAGTCGTTTGAATGACTAATTCACATAGTTGACAATGATTACCATTTTGTGTTCAGACGATTACGCTGAGAAATGGACTCTGTTTCTCAACTATGAGTTCCTAGACTACTAAAGAAAGTGTCTAGTGTAGAAGATGAAATAGGAAGCTATCTAGAGTTGCATGAAAGCAAGAAAAAGCGATAAAAGAAAGCAATAAAGGAAAGTAAAGTAAATAAAAGTTGTGTATTTGATTGGATGTCTGTTTTTTTGACTTGTATGTACAGCTTGTATTTATAGGCAAAATTGTAAGCTATGCTAAAGTCACTCCTACTAGCCACTAACTCCTATTTTCTAGCAAGATTATGTACATCATGGCCAACGAAAATGGTTAACACTTAGCCACTAATACCACTAGGAGAAAATCCCTTCATTCTAGGCGCATATCATACTCTTCCATTAGTGGCTCTCCTTATAGTGGTCTCCAATTGATCTCTTCCATTTCCAACCACCTCTAACCACTATCCCACCATTTTAGGACTTGGTGGTTATCATGATCCTCAACCTGAAGCTTGATTTTTCTCCACTCATCATGCATCTTCGGTTGTCATTAATATTTATGTCACTTTTATAAGCCCAATTATTACAGCCCAACCCAATATGTCTCAGCCGATATTCGACTACACCCATCGGCTAATCTCTCAATCGGCTACCAGCCGATACTCACTTTTTCCGTGATAACAATGCCCCCTGCATCTTTTAGCTGATGACAATAAGAGGAAGGTGAAAGATGCATTATGTCAGCCGAATCCAATCGCACCTTTATCCTATCGACTCTTCTTGTTCTCAGCTGACATGACCCATCTACTTGTAGGATTTTCTTTTTGCTTCTCCTTTGTTATCGACTAACATGACTCTGCTGCATGTGGAAAATTGAATCTCCTAGAACTACTAGGTTTGCAGATAGTTGACATGATGTCTAAATTCCCCCCAGCTTTAACTGATTCAGTCGATCCAAGAAACTCCAACCTTCTAAAGAGACTGGGTTTACATATTGTAGCCTCATCTTGTCTAGTTGACACGGCTAAGTGTCCCCCCCATTCTATCTTATCTGGTTGATCTTGGGAAATCCAACCTCTTAAAGACATTATGTTGGCAGTTAGTAGACTTATGTTGCCGATTTGACACATAGCTAAATATCCTTCCACTTTGTCTCGTTCAGTTGGTATCCCCTTCTATTTCCACTGCTTGCTTATGCCTCGGCTATTTCCATTCACCTTTTAATGTAGGAAATGGTGAGCCGTACACTGTGTGCCAGCTATTTCCACTTACCTATTGATATAGGAAATGGTAAGTAAGCCTACCTGAAACCATGTTAGTGAATGCAGTTGAGAATGAGTCTTTATTGGTTGTCATCTTAGCTACATACTTCTCAGCTAATTTAGACTTTTCACCCTTCAAAGTCTTTTAGGGACAACATTCCCTCAAGATATCGGCTGCCATGACATTAGCATGCCTAATCACTGTAATAATCGGCTGCTTCTTCAAACTCATCATAATCTCCAACCGATGTCAAGTGTTGCATATCTAGAATGAATCGTTCAACCACAGAAGCTTTGGTTGCCAGTTGACTCAAGTTTGACAATTCTTGGACTAGCAACTTTTCTCTCAACTTAGAGTGCATGTTACCTACAGCTATTGCAGTATATTCTGCTTTTGGAAGCTATCTTGTACATCTTCCACTCAACTTCCTGAATCTTTCTATGAAGTCAGCAGCCGTCTCATCTTCTTGTTGTTTCAAATCCATCAAGTCAACTGCTGTAACTTTGGGCTGAGGTCTATGGAACTTATCATGGAAGCACCTTTCCATGTCTGCCCAATTTTGCACAGAATTAGAAGGTAGAGACAAATACCACATGAATGCTATACTTGTCAATGACAAAGGGAATAGATGCAGCTTATAGTACTCATTCTGGTTTGTCTCTCCACACTGGGCAGTAAATCTGCCAATATGCTCAATTATAGACTTGCCATCTTCTCTTGAGAAAGTTGAGAATTTTGGGGTCTTAAACCCTTCTGGCAATGGTATCATTCTGTTCACCCATTCAGGATATGGCTTTCGATATTCAAGCATATTTAATGGCCTTAATTGCACGTCGAAGTGCCTTTGCATAACCTCAGCTACCATGTTGGGATCAATTAGCCGAGGGGCAGTCGATCTACTCTCAGCCATTATCAGCTGGGCACAGTTTAGCACTGGAGTTGGAGCAAGGCCTGATTGTCGACTGACATTTCGTACATTGGTTCTGGCATGTTTGGAATCACTGTTTGATTAGCCGCAGTAGGTGGAACTGATATCCATGATCGCTCTGTTTGCACAATCACCAAGATTCATATATTGAGCCATGCTGACAGCTGATTGATTAGCCGAGGTAGGTGGAATTAGACTCCATTGCTGCTCTCCAACATAATCATCAGGCACCCTATACAAAATTTCTCGAGGAGGAATTGAACCCATCTGAACATAAGGTGGTCATTCCGGGGCTAGTTGATAGTCTGGTATATTAGCCGAGGTAAGTGGGAAAATGTTTCATGCCTTCTTCCCAGCATAATTTCCAAGCAACTTTGTTTGAATTGCCCCATAGCCCGTGGTAGGATACGTCATAACCCCAAGCATAGTCGCCTGTGAGTTTGCACCAATAGCCGTAACATTTGATACAAAACACGGCATACCAAGCTGGCCTAACATATTTGATGGCAGTTTAGCCGAGTGAACTTGCCCGTACTGTAATACTGGTTGAGATACAACATCATTCGTAACCACTTGCCCCCCAAGGTTAGCAGCATTAAGACTAGTAAGTGCTTGTGTGATGGGTCTCGGTTGAGGGGTCTGCTGAATCATGCTCGACTGGCCCAGCTGAAATGGTCCCGCCTGAACATATTGATTTGGACTCTGCTGCATTTGTTGTGCATTACTAGCTGATATATGTTGTGTAGGATTCAGCCGTCTTGATTGCCCAAAAATAGAAGAAGTCACCAAATTTTCTCCAAAGTTCAATTCTTGTTGTTCTTGCTCCCTCACCCGAAGTACTTCGTTATGCACCATTTGTTTAACAATGTCTGCTAGCTGGTTAGAAACGTGGTACATAATGTCATGTACTCCCATATCTATTTGCTGGCGGATAAACAAAGCGGTCATAACTAGCAGTTGATTTTGATCAGTCGTATAAGCTACTATTGTTGAGTGTCCACCGGCAGTTGATACCGATGCAGTAGACATTGATGCTTGCTCTAGTTGAGTAGGCATAGTTGTTGATGATGGTTGAGAAGATGGCATGCCTAAGGCAATTAAAGTTGAAGGTTTAACTGCTATACGACTACCAATCTTCTTAGAAGTTGCTTGAGATGGTTCCAGGCTAAAATAATGTAACTGTGACCCGAAGAGGTAAACTTACCAATGAGTTCACCTTCTAGCTAGGTCCCATCGGGTGTGCCAATTGTTGTCTTCGTGCGAGAATTTTTGGTGCTCAGTTGTTGAACGACTAATTCACACATTTGACAATGATTCCCATTTTGTGTTCAGACAATTACGCTGAGAAAGGGACTCTATTTCTCAACTATGGGTTCCTAGACTACTAAAGAAAGTGTCTAGTGTAGAAGATGAAATAGGAAGCTATCTAGAGTTGCATGAAAGCAAGAAAAAACTATAAAAGAAAGCAATAAAGGAAAGTAAAGTAAATATAAGTTGTGTATTTGATTGGATGTGTGTTTTTTGACTTGTATGTACAACTTGTATTTATAGGCAAAATTGTAAGCTATGCTAAAGCCACTCCTATTAGCCACTAACTCCTATTTTCTAGCAACATTATGTACATCATGGCCAACGAAAATGGTTAACACTTAGCCACCAATACCACTAGGCGAAAACCCCTTCATTCTAGGCCCATATCATACTTTTCCATTAGCGGCTCGCCTCATAGTGGTCTCCAATTGATCTCTTCCATTTCCAACCACCTCTAACCACTATCCCACCCTTTTAGGACTTGGTGGTTATCATGATCCACAGCCTGAAGCTTGCTTTTTCTTCACTCATCATGCATCTTCGGTTGCCACTAATATTTCTGTCACTTTTATAAGCCCAATTATACAGCCCAACCCAATATGTCTCAGCCGATATTCGACTACACCCATCGACTAATATCTCAATCGGATACCAGTCGATACTCAATATTTCGGTGATAACAGATGGGGAAGCTGGGTAGGCCATACAAGGAGTGGGAGCGATGGCTATGGGCGGCCGTAACCCTTGGCGGCGACTGAGCAGAGCCCGACAGGGAAAGAGGCAAGGGCGACGGCGTGAGTGGGAGACGAAGAGAGATGCGAACCGTGAAGGAGAGGGATTCTGTACAGGTTTTGTTTTTTAAAAAAATTGGACACATGGCAACATCTAGAGTAGCAAATTGATTTGATGGTCCAAAATAATGGAAAGGCAGGTATTTGGGTATTATTCCATGTGGGTTTCGTTTGTTTATTTTGTGGATTTATTCCATCAAGGTTGGAGTCCAGTGGTCTTCATATTGTGTGGTTGAACACTGGTCCTGAAACTAATATAATTTTTAAGACTTGCAGTTTCGGATTTTGTTTGGGTTTTAGTTTTTGATAAACGATATCAATTTCCTCTAATGTTGTTTTTTTTTTCTTTGTTTTTTTTATGAATCAAATTCTTTTATGTTAGTGGCGTACAGTGAGGAAAAACACCATAAAATGAAGTTGGTTCAAAATAATTAAGGTCAAGGCAAAGGCTACAAAAATTAAGGACACTATATCAAGAAGCATTGCCATAATGTCCTTGATCATGACTATCACAATGAAGTGTTTGGGCTCTTTGGAAGACTCTCCCATTAAGTTAGTTCCTCTTTTCGACCATTTATTTTTGTTTTTGTTTTTATTTATCTTAATTCATTCGTGTTAAAGAGTTTTTCCTCTTCTATCAGATCCTTGCAATTTTAATACTCTATTACAATATTTTTACTTGGTTCATAAAAAAATTCATGCGATACAGAAGCAAACATGGAATTTTTCATTTATTTTTGTGGTGTAATTAGTGTATGTTTTGTTTTCTATTTCTATTATCCTTAGAACTCTCTTTGTATATGGATTTTTTTCATGCATGTTTGATTGATGCTATATCTTGACATGCCATGCATGTGAATTTCAAGTCTCTCATGATTCTAGACACCTAAGCTCTGTTAGATTCTATTTGCATGCTTAATAATAAGTCTCTAAGTTGATGGAAATGATGGTTTGGTCACTTGAACCAAATTTGAAGCATGCATGTAACTCAAAAGTGTTGAAAGATGATGCCTTTGGTGTTTTTTATTTGATTATATGCTTTTTATTGGATTTATTTAAAATGGTTCCAGAATAGGAAAAAAAAATTGAGCCTGTTGTTTTGTGTTCTTATATGTGTATTCTTGCTACCCATAAAGTTTCATTAATATTGGATTTCATTTGATCAGTCAAATATGATCAAATGTTTAAGTAGTGTTACTGCAGTGTTCTGGAAAATCCGGTTCTGTTTTAATTAAAATCAAGGAGTTTCCATTATGACTTCTGGAAAAACAAAAATATACATGTATTCTTATATGTGTTACGATGTTTTCTATAATTTTTTATTCATTTTGATAAGGTTTGATATGTCAAAAAAATTCTGGATGTGATATACTGTAGAATGTATGTTGCTGGAAAATTCTGGATAAAAATCCTAAGTTGAACGAATTTTCTGGTGAAAACTTAAATCACAATCTAAATGAATAAGTTTTTGACGCCTTTACTTTGTTTTATTGTTTAATTTTGATTAAGCATGAACTTGCTGGAAATGGTTGTAATGTTATGAAGAGGATATGATTCTTGAGGTTAATGTATTTGTGAAATATATGCTTAACTTGAAAAAAAAAGGTGGAGTTCAATGTAATGTAACACCCTGTTTTTACTGTTTTTCATTATCGATAGAATTTTAATTATTTGTAATTTTTATATTAGATCTAGAAAATGATTTTTTAATAAAATAAAATCATAATTATACTCTATCTTATGGTAGAAGCTTACGGTAAAAATTTAGGTTTAAAACTCAGACGAAACCCGGTATGCATTTTCATTGAGATTTTACTGGTCAGAAAATCTAATTTTGACCCGTGAACGAAATGGTTTAGGTTTATATTTTATTTCCAACCATAGTGGTTATTTTGAAAATTTTCAAAATAAATAGGTTATTACACGTTATTCGGGTGAATACTCGACGATCGGGGATCGACGGAATCGAGAACGGAGGTGCAGAGACAAAACACGACACTGGATGGATGAGGACGTGATGACTCATGGTGGTGAGTCATAGGGGTCAGTCATCTTGCATTAAATACAAGTAATGATGGTTATGTGTGAAATGTCTAAAATGACCTTAAACCTCCATTCTAATTACAACTTGAACCAATCAAAATTTGGACCCTTTTCTCCCTAAGAAGCTCACGGCCAACACCATAAGACCACACTTGGTCATTCATTCCACTTCATCTGTTCATGTTGTTCTTCAAAAACTTTTAAAAAAACTCTAAGTTCTTCATCTTCAATTTTCAAAGGAAGTAGTAGATTTTGATCATTTCTTCAAATTCCAAAGGTATAGCCTTATGATACATGATCATACCTTCACTTTTCATCACAAGTTTTCTTCTTAAATCCTTGATTTCTTCAAGATCAAATTCCTAGATCTAGTTTTTCAAAAAATTCTAGAAAATCATAGAAAAATCATTTTAAGGTGAGATCAATTTCTATGATCTTCATATGACTTCTATATTCATCATCCAAGAGTTTGAAAAATTTAGAGATCCCTAGCTATTTTTTTCAAGCTTGGCCGAATCTAACTCTTAAATGGGTTAGATGATTTTTTCCCCTCCATTTTTAACTTGTGTTCTTGTTGATTGTTCATGGCTAGGTTTTGTTGTGCAAAACCTTGAGGCTTAGGAACAAGATCATCTCATTACTTGACTTTTCAAGTGATCCAAAAAGGTATGGGGGAGATTACCATCATCCTACCACAGGGTAGACATGTTGATGGTTTATTTAGTGTTATTTAGTGTAAATGGTCTTGTAAATCATAAGTATTTAAGTTGTGTAAATTATTGATTTATATGTGTGTGATCCTCTTGGAGGATTTGATTGATGTTTTATTGTGATATATGTTGATATTGGTGTTATTGATCTCTAATTGGAACCTTGGTTATTGTTTGATTGATATGTGAAAAAAATTGCCTAACATGAATAAATTAGGGCCATTCGGTCATAGTTAATTTAATGGGTTCCATGATGATTTAAATTGTTTGAATAATTTTTATTTGGATTGAATGAACATATAAGAATATAGAAATTAGTTTGGATTGATTTGGATGTGTATATTGAAAGATATGATTTTATGAGTCCTTAGGGACTAAAATGCAATTTCTGAGATCAGTGGCTGCACTGAAATTCATATTCTTGTGTGTTAAGATTGTAGTCCTTGATGAGGCAAAACCATAGAAATTGGTTTGGTGTTAATTGGATTAATACATAAAAAGTTATAAGGTTTTTTTTTTTGTAAAAAAGGACCTTTTTACAATTATTGTAAAATAATTGCAAAAAGTTATTGATTTATGTGTGTGTGATCCTCTTGGAGGATTTGATTGATGTTTGATTGTGATATATGTTGATATTTGTGTTATTGATCTCTAATTGGAACCTTGGTTATTGTTTGATTGAAATGTGAAAAAAATTGCCTAACATGAATAAATTAGGGCCATTCAGCCATAGTTAATTTAATGGGTTTCATGATGATTTAAATTGCTTGAATAATTTTTATTTGTATTGAATGAACATATAAGAATATAGAAATTGGTTTGGATTGATTTGGATGTGTATATTGAAAGATATGATTTTACGAGTCCTTAGGGACTAAAATGCAATTTCTGAGAATTTCAGTGGCTGCACTGAAATTCATATTCTTGTGTGTTAAGATTGTAGTCCTTGATGAGGCAAAACCATAGAAATTGGTTTTGTGTTAATTGGATTAATACATAAAATGTTATAAGTTTTTTTGTAAAAAAAGACCTTTTTGCAATTATTGTAAAATATTTGGGGCAGAAATGTAATTTATGGAAATTTGAGGGCAACTGAAAAATATTTCTAAAGAAGTTGGTTTGGTGTGATTTAAAGTTATAAATAAAAAGTTATAAGGTTTTAAGTGAATAAGGACCTTTTTGTAATTAATGAAAGTTTAGGGACTAAACTTCAATTTTCGAAAATTTATGTAATTGGACAGTTAGAAACTTTTTTTCATGCCTATCAAACTGTTCTAAAACTTCAAAATGAGTTTTGGACTATTAGAGTGTAAAATCGTTGAAAAAGGATTTACGCGATTTACAAAATTAACGACGTTCGGTCAAATTCTTAAAAATTTTGTATAAATAGAGATTTTGATGGAAAATCAGTGTTTCAACATTTTCATATGAGTAATATAACCTAGGATAGTAATACATTTGAGGTGAAGAACCATGTTTTAAAAAATATGGCTTTTGGGATTCAGTAAAAAGCAGCGAAACCGTTGTTAAACGTTTTTAAGGATTTTTGAGAAAATGTTTTGGAGAAATTGATACCTATGTATCTTTGAGGGAAATTAATCTTGAAAATGGATTTGATTTTATCTAAAGGTGTTGGTTTTAAGCCAAAAAGATTTTAGTCTTCAAAGACGAGATTTTACGGTAACATGCAAAAACCTAAGTCAAGAATGACTTAGTGAAAATATGAACGTAATGATTTATGACGTGGGGTGGAACACGACCTCATGTCATAAAGTATGGATAATTCATTATCCATATTCCATAAAATTTAATGGACTCATAATGATTTGTTTTATTAAAAGCCGAAGAAAAAGGCTCAACTAGAAAAGTACAGAGAAATAAATAATTGGACCTGTGTTCCAATCTCAGAATGTGCTAGGATTTGTAATCAAGTATTTTAAGAAAACTTTGCACAAAGATGAAAGGTTACTTGAGAACTTTAGCTTGATGATTAAGTACCGGTGATTCGGACTTAAGAACATCTAGCATCTGCTATAGTACGTTGAAAGGATTCCGATGGAATCAAATGATGTTATCCAATGGATGGACTAGAAGAACGCATTTTCGACAAAGTTTTCCTAAACACATAGTGAAACTATGTTTTGTAAGGCTGTTGTGCCTAGGAGATTGAGCTAACACTTTAATGTGGGTGCGAATTCCATAGTGACGATCTATTGATGCTTGGGGATGTCGGGGTTATGAAATACTCACATAGGCCTAGTGGGTTGATCCTCTGTGGTATGGTGATCTTTGAATACACCGACATACTCTACTAGACACTATGTATTTTCTGGTAGTGTAGGATGTTCCCAAAAAAGCCTATGTGCACCATGACGACTGTTGACACATTTTATTACCCAAGGCTGTGGACTCGGGAACAATCCTCCAAACCACTCTCTCCGATTGTTTGTTAAAACCATGGTATAGGGAATCTGAGGTCATTCCTTGAGTCTTAGATGTCTTCTATCTAGGGAAAGCGGTGCCCTGTGGTTATGTTGTTGTGAAACATTATTATTTCTGTTGTGTTGGATGATATAACTGTTTATTGATATTTGTACGTACCTGTGTGTCGTACCACTGCATGTCTGCGTTAAGTGTAAGATGAACGGAAATCTCACCTCATTTCTGTATTTTCTGGTTTGTTGTTTACTATCTTACGTCGGACGAAGATGACGACATGACTGTTTCTCCATCACACCCCGCTGAAGTTTGAGAGTACTTGGAGACATGGATACAGTCTTGAGGGCTTTAGTGTAATGGACATTTTGTCATTAATTTGTATCTGGCCAATCTCGTGTCTATGTTATATTTTGTGGAGCTATGTCTCTAAAGTTGTTACTATTATTATAAACATATTTCCAGTAAGTTGTTGTTCTACGGGCGTTGGTATTTCCGCCATATTCTGAGTATGTACGACTGTTAGTACTTGGGAATGTTTGTATAATATTGATGCATAAGTTGATGTTATATGTTAAAGAGTATGTATGGTATTATTGGTAAAATAAGTATTTTCCGCTATACTCGGTCTTATAAAATAGAAATGTCACAGACAATGTAGCACCTGAGAAGGGTGTTACATGTAACACCCCGATTTTTACTATTTTTCAATAACAGTAAATATATATATATATATATATATCTTTTTATATTTTTATCTGAGACTTAGAAAATGATTTTGGTAAAACCAAAGTCATATTCATATTATACTTATTTTTATAGGGATACGGTTAAATTTTGGGTTGAAAACTCAAACGAAACTCGGTCTGCGTTTTCGCTGACAGTAAAATTTTACTGATCATAAAACCTAATTTTGACTCGAGAATAAAATGGTTAGATTTTAAATCCCATTTCCAACGATATAGGTTATTTTGAAAATTTTCAAAATAGATAGGTTATTTTACTTGATTCGGGCGTAAAACCTAAATCGGGTAATCGACGGAGTCGAGAATGGACGTGCAGAGACAAAACTCGACATCGGATGATGAGACATTTTGCCACCTATGGTGGTGAGTCATAGGGGTGACTCACCTAGCATTTAATTCATGTAATGATGGGTTTAAGTGTGAAAAGACCAAAATACCCCTAACCTAACCTATCCTAGTTAAATATTAACCATGGTTAAGGCAAGACAACTTCAATTTTGCTTCTTCATCTTGTTTTTGTGGTGCAAAATCAGCCACATCTCCTTCAATCATGACCACAAGTTTGTCATGATTACTTTAGACTTGAAGTTACTAAAATGTCCTTAAGTCTTAATTAAATACCAAATTAGCCCCTAAGTGAAATTACTCTTTTATCCCTAAATTAACACAACTTGGAAACCTCTGCCCTTGAAAACCAACGGCCTAACCCTCATTCATAGGCCATTTCACTCATTTTTATCAAACATCATCTTCTTCCTCTCATTTTCTCTCATTTTCTCTAAGTTTCCATAGCCAAAATTTGTGAAGCAACTAGTAGATCTCTTGCTATTTTCCTAATTCCAAGAGGTATACCTTACTTCTCATCATCAATAAACTCTATGTTCTTCATTCATTTTCTTGATTCAAGGCCATGATCATCATTTGAAATTCCTAGATCTAGAACTTCAAAAATCTCTAGAAAATCATAGAAAAATTCTATGATCATGAAACCAATTTCTATGAACTTGTCATCAAACAAAATTTTATTTCCTATTCTTTCTCATGAGGCCGAAACCCTAGTTTTTGAGGGTGGAGGAATTTTGTTCAATTTTTTTGAAAGTAACAATGGATTTCATCTTTCTACTATCTTTATGTATTGAATCCAAGAGATTGAATCAAAATAAAATCCCTAGCCTATTTTCTATGTGAAGGCCGAATCCATGCTCTTGACAACTTGGATGATTTTGTTTCATTTTTCAACTTATGATAATTTTCCTTAACTCTATACTACTCTAAGGTCATGGATGTAAGAGTATGTGGAATTTTAAGATCTCTAGCCTAATTTAATAGTTTTGGCTGAAACCTAACTCATGATGAGTTAGATGATTTGGTTTGATTTTTGAGTTATGATCATAGATCTTGCCTTTCAAATACTTAAGGATCATTAATCCAAGAGTTTGTGAAAATTGGAAATCTCTAGCCTAAGTAATCCATCATGGCCGAAACCTAGCCATAGGAATTAGGTGATTTTATTTGTTTTATGTTGTTAATTTTGTTGCGGTTTATTGAAGGATAAATTGTTGTGTGAATCATGTACGTGTTTTGCGGAGATCAGACGTTTGGCGAAGTTTATTTCGAGTGGAAAATCACTGAGGTAAGGGGAGTACCTGAGGGATATTTTTCTGATAGCTATATGCTATCCGTATGTGGTCTGTATAATTTATTTGAGTGTGTTTGTGGTGTTTTAAATTATCTTGCATAGTTAATTTATCTGCTGTTAATTATCTGCTTTTAATTGATTATCTGCAGTTAATTGTTATAGTGTTTTAATGCATGTTATAAACTGTGTTATCTGCTATAGTATTGACATGAAATTATTATTGACGTTGGTTGTTGATTGAAAATCCTGACAGTGGTCAGTGCTCAATTAATTACGAAGATAAAAGCGTTAAAAAGCTTTATAAGAAATATCAAACTTTTAATTGGTGGAATATAGTAATATAATATTATTTAATTATTTGATTGGTTAAAAATACGGAATAGTTGAAAATACTTTTATTTTAATGATTTATCGGCGTAAGAGTGATCTATGAGTCACAGTGAGGGCGTGCTTAGTGAAAATATTTTAGTACTGCTAATTTTTATGTAAGAAATTACAAAATAATATAAAAGGTTATTATAAAAAGTTCAAAAAATAATTTAATTATGATGTTGAGAAAATTATTTTACTAGAAAAGTCCAATTTTGACTTAAAACGTTTTTAAAATGCCAAACGACGGATAATTCCGAAAATATTTACTGAAAGCATTTAAAAAAAAAACAGCAATATTTGTTAGAACTGAGAATTAGTCTCAAATCAATATTTTTCTTGGAACTAAAGTTTCAAATAAAGATTTTCAGAAGAAAATTAGTTTTTGGGTGATTTGATGATTTTATAAACGAATTTACAACGAAAAAGGATTTTCTGTAAATTAGTTTTACACAACGATATTATTTTCGACAACTTGGATAAGTTGAGGAGATTTTGTTTTTGATTTGTGTTTCACAGAACAAAAATAATTTTAAAGTTGAGAAGCGAACCTAGTGGCCGAGACGTCGGGATTCTAGTGTTCTATGTTGTGGACCGTGTGTCCTAAAGACGAAGTTGTGGACTATATGTCCTATAAAAGTTGTGTTGATTTTTGTGCGCTAAAATCTAAGAATCTAAGACTAGTGCATCGATCTAGACCTTGATGATTTGCACATTCGGACTTCGAGTCCCATTGTTGAAATTGGAAGACAAACTTAAATGTTTAAAAGTCGAGATGGTTGTGAGCCTTTGAGCTTCGACAAGAACATAATGAACAAAGAGAAAATGACGAGAATAAAATGTTTTACATTTGCATTTATGGCAGACGTGCCTGACGTTTTGTCGTGAGACCTTGATGGACAAGGTATCATGTGACGTCGTACATTGTGCCTTGATGGACAATGAAACCATGTGACGTTGATCATTGTGCCTCGAGTTGGACAATGGTATCATGGAAAATTGACGTGACGTTGTGCCTTATTTGGCAATCGAGCTTGATCAACTCTTTTAAAAATGAAGTCAGGATCTTCGGAGGTTAAGTACAAAAATTTAGATGGTGAATATTGAAGTGTCATGCATTTTTAATGACGATGACTGTCGGGTATGAAACCCATTGAGAAATTACTTGTTTATTTCTGAACATTTATGTTGTTATAACTATATATGTTCTTTGTTGTTTTGTATGTTGATAATCTGCTGACTTATCATGTTTTATATATTATTTTAGAGTGAATTTAATCAATTAAATTGAGTTGAATGCTTGATTTTAGCCCAAATTAGACTTTGTTTTCCTATTTTGATTATTTTAGAGTCAATTTGCGTATTTAATTAATTTTATTTAGATTATGGTTAATTCTCTCATGTTATTCGTATTTTTATTTTTAGGAAGGTATCAAGTTCAAAGGGTAGCATTTTTTTTAATAAAAGGCTAGGCATGCAAAGGCATCACAATAGGACAAGGCATCCCAACTAGGTTGGCACCCCAGGCCCTACCAATCATCTGCAGCACACCTACGGAATATTATTAATATAAAGATAGAGAATACAAAGATGAAGCATGGGGGGACTATGCCAAGACCCATGGATAGCTAACTAAATCTGAACTGAGGTAATCCTAGTTTGTCATGAAAGAAATACGCCCTTACAAAAACCGGTAAATTATCCCACCAAGTAAAACTAGAACCAGAAACACCAAACCAAGCTAACTTATCAGCACATTTGTTGCCCTCCCTGAAAATATGAGTAAAAAGTGAATTCAACTGAGCATCGATCAACATGCAATTTCTCCATCTAACTCTGAATTTCCAAGGGACTAAAGAGTGATTTTTAGTTGAAGCAACAACCAAGGTAGAGTCACACTCAAACCAGATGTTTTTCCAACCTTTTTTGGAGCCTAGTTCAATGGCAATCATGACAGCACTGAGCTAAGCGTGGAAAGCAGATGTAATACCGACATAGGAGGATAAACACCCAAAGGAATCTCCAAGGGAGTTTCTGAAAATTCCTCCAGCACCAGCATGGCCAGGGCATCCCTTAGCAGCCCCATCGGTGTTGCACTTTAACAAACCAAAGGAGGGAGGAAACCAATCAACTTGTTTAATAGTAGGAGCTTTGGGAG